>CM034152.1:485702609-486200045 GCA_019776745.2 Taxus chinensis | reverse complement strand
CTTCGGTTCCAGTTGTGGATTGGAAAACCTCAGTAGTGCGTATGATTTTTGTTGGTTCATTGATATACCCAACTATAGGAGTTTCATATACTCCTTCACCCTTCTCCTTTCCTGAATGCTTACCTTTGGGGATATATACACTCATATCAAGAAGTAGTCCTTCACTTATTTGTGTAGCAGGAGGCATGTTTGAAGGTTCACCCTTATCTTCACTCTTCTCTGCATCAATAGTGTTATCACCCATTTCATGTTCCCCTAATCCTCCTACATCATCTATTAATTCTTCATCCCGAGGCTCCTCAACATATTTAGTGTTAGCTGGGGTCTTTGGCATGTTTTCCTCTGATCTATCACCTTCATCGTCCTGAGTAGGGATGTACCTGTTCCTTTTCTTCTTGTGCATCTCTGACTTGACAAGAGAATTCCTAGGAAACCTCCTTGGGGGTTGTGATGGCCCCACACCCTGATTCATTTTTCTCCTTAACACTTTCCTATATTGACGGTACACAGCTCCCTCTCTTGAACCTATCTCTACTACACCTGTCTCCATCCCCACTTCCTCATCTACCTTCTGTAATGGAGGTGTTGTTTCACATGCTCTTTTATCCCCTACAAAGGGTTATTTCCTACTGCCATACTCCAAGCCACCACTATCTTCCCTTAGTTCCTCCTCTTCTTCTTCTTCATGGGGAAAAGCTTCCTCTTCATCTTGTAGTGTGCCCATAGTATGTTTTCCCTTGGGTAACTCAGGTATCTTGAATTCATTCTCAACATACTTCCCATTCTCTAATTTAGGCTTAAGGTAGATATATACCTTAGCTACTCCATCCTTCCCAATTTCTAGGCTCACAGAATTAGTATGAATATCATCTGAAATCAACTTCTCAATATAAGCAGACTTACTTGGGTAGACATATTTCTTCCTAAGTGTATGGTAGTCACAATATACTTTTTCTTAATTTAAGAGAAACATTCACGCATTTGAGAACCTATGCACTGATTCCTAAAAGTAACGTGTAATGAAGCCATATGGTAGCTTGCACCAAGGGCTCCACTCTCCATCCTTCATTCTACAAAGATGTTGGTAAATAATAAACTGATCCTGCTTATCTAATAACAAAGGAAGATCCTTAGGTATTATCCATTCTTATTCAAACGTAGTGCACATGCACTCATACCAAATCTTGGTTGTTTTCCTGTAAGGTCTGCTCATGGATCCATCACAAGTGTACTTTACAAATATTTCTACAAGATATTTCTTCTCCTCCGGGTATTGCCAAACTTTATATTTTGGTCCATCGGGCACTTCAATTTCTACAAATACAATAGACAAAAGAATCACGCCAAAAATTAACTTCTCTCCTTGGTGCACCTCTTCAAAAATAGTCTCTACAGTAAAAATAGTCAAATTGTAGACTACTTCTTCTATCATCTTCTTTGCAATGTGTAACCATGCCTTATTTACTTGTGACCAATGTTCTTGATTATTCAAGTTAATGAGGAGATGTGTTTCCACCTGAATAATATGGTACTTTGTAACTTAGGTATATCCATTTCATGCCCTCCCTTCATGTAACCCTACACTTTCTTGGTTGCTTCTATGCCCTCCTTGTCAATGAGATCATTGCTGATCTTAGTGCCCCAACTCCTTAATCCTGTCAATCTCCCAATCAGGGGTGTGGTAAGCCTCATTCATCTCCCAGCAAAGTAAAACAATTCCTCATGGACTCTACTCATCAACCATATAGATTTTCTAGTTTTCCCAAATAGGGGAGTTTAAAAAGTTGCAAAACTTCTACATTTGATAATATTTTTTCCCCTACGTCGTCATATACAACCATATCGTTATATGTTTTCATAGTTTTTTTTACCACCAACAGCTTATCTAATTCATCTTTTTTGTCCTTAGTTATATGGTTATAGTTACTTAATTTGTAGCATTGGATGTGTGACTCCCAATCGCAGCTCATAAAAACCCCTTCTAGATACTTCATCTATGGAAATAAGATTTCAGGGGTGTCTTCAACTTCTATTTCTACTTCTTTCTATTTTCTGTCACTTATAACAGCTCCAGGAGCTCGTTTAGGTGCCATGGGGACTATAAAAGTGTGTTTTTGTAGTTAATTTGAGCTTTACAACTCAAAACCTACATGCGCTAGCTCAAAATTTGTGTTCCCTAGCTCAAACTTGAAACCTAATTGTTGATTCTCCTCCCCGCACGCCTTTATTTCACTTAGACACTTTCTCCAATGAAGCGTCAATCAATCCCATGCAAAAAAACATCTAGTTCAGTTTGGTATCACAAGTCTTTGCACTTCACACAACTCTCTCGAATGCTTCTTCTTCATAATCGCAAGGTAAAAATAATTTCACAACACCACCTTTTATAATGTTTATAAAATTTTCCACAATTATTGCTCTACACATACCATCATATCCAACATTAAATGATGTTTCTTTCCTTTTTCCACGCTAATTTTTCCATTCCCCAGTTACAAGCCTCTATCATGCCCACAACTCCTTGGTCACATACCTCCTTTTGTGCACCTTCATGTGCCAAAGTACCTATCCACTACACCTTTCACCAAGTAGTTTCCACTGATGCATCCTACCTCACGTTACATTGTGCATCCATTAACATGCGGTTTGTGTTTATGAGAAATTTTTCTAGATCTACACCTTTACTTTAAATAACTACATAATATCTCCCTGTGCATACCCATCTTTAAGAGAATTTTCAAACTCAATCCATTTAGCTTGTATATACTCCACCACAAACTAAAAGTATGCACAGTCCTCTTTGCATGAATTCAATAGATAGTAATCAGCTTCTGGTGCGCAAGCGCACTTATTACACAAAACACTGAACTAAATTGACAAAACATAGCAACAATGAAAGGAAACACATATAAAGGAAATACATTAAAGGATATCTCATCTAATGGCAATCCTGCATTATTACAAACACCAAGAAGAATTATTTAAAGTAGGGCTTCAACCTACTCCCATCCAATGCTTGTTGGGCCCCTGAAATATTGGCTAAGTACAAAAGGGTGCATATGTAGGCGTGCAAGGCCTAGTTGAAGAAAGGTGCGCAAGGAGAAGGCACACTAGAGAGGGTTTAGGGAAGGGTTTAAGGAAACCTGTGGAGCATGCATGGACAAAGCCAAGATTCTAGGACTTATCCATATTGGGTATTTTGGGCAGGATATGAGGAAAACGTGACCCAACTGCGCATGTGGAGTGGATAAGGTGCCAGCCTGGCGATAGGTTGGCCCAGGAAGGAATATACCCTGCGGTAGAAGTTTCTAGAAGGACATCATGGCACGGAGTGGTGAGCTCACGCCTGGAGGAGCATGCGTTCCTGGAGGACCACATTCAGACACTTGGCGAAGGATCTGAGACCATAGGAGAATGAATTGGCGGATCAAAGAGGCTATATATACAAGTTCCTGCAGAAGTAAAAGAAAGACCTGAACACATAGAGAAAGGGCGGAGCTCTGCAGAAATATTGCAAGGACTTTTCTAGTTTGGGAAAATAAGGGTAGGAAAGAATGTATCAGGGGTTGGGAATTATAAATTTTCTTTTGTAGGCCCAGTTATATGAGTCCAGTTATAATGCATGACTACGGTCTGCCTTTCTGTGACATTTTGTAATGGCCTAATGAATGAAATAAGGTTACTAGTTGATATGAACATGATCATTAATGGTTATGATACATACATCCTTCTTCATAAGTTCTTTCTCATTTATGTTTATGAACTAGTATGAATGCTTATATGATTTCCTTTCGGTATTAGTGTAATTTATTTTATCTGCTAAAGTGCTTTATGTCTGGAATAACTGCAAGGATCTAGAAGCCGTTCTGAGCTCTATGGTGCTTGTATGTCTTATTTCCTTTCAAAATTTCTCACACTTAGATCATAGATGATGTTTCACATTAAAATCATATAAAAGAGAGACTCGGCGCCTGTGCGTGCGTCGAGTGAGTGCACCTAATGCGCACTAGGGTGATAGGCCGACGTGCTTGGGATTTCTTTCCTTTGTGATGGGGGTAAAAATGACTACATCTTGGTTTTGTTGCCGAGACCTCTTTTCGAAGTTGTAGTGGGAAATGTCATACATCATGATCTGGGTAATGAGTAATGACAGAACGTTTAACTCTTGAAAGTGTTGAATCATGGTTCAAGAGCATAGAGGATGAATTTACTAAGAGATTCAACACTGGACCTGAATTTAATGCACTTAGGTGGGTAGAAGAGAACTTCTACCGTGATTTATATGAAACATTTTTCTGTTGCTTCCTAATAGAACTCTATGAATGACTCTTAGCATATGCATCTAGATCAAGTTGGTATTATAGATCACACGTGTGGACTCAAGAAGAATACAAGAGGCTGTAGGATGCAGATTTGACGTGAACTTGTGTTGTGGATCATTGGTGGAAGGGTACACGTTGGCTAGCTACACTTTGGAGTACACTATTTCCACATATTCTTGTCTGAAAGTTGCTAAGTTTGAATTTTTGTGGGATCCCAGAGGATCATTTCTACGTGTTATCCCTTTGGTAATGAAGATCTTGGATGTTACTTAGAGTTTAGAGGCATTTCCAATGGCCAGCTAAACCATTCTGAGCGTGCTGGGCAAGGAAGCTAGGGTGGAGGAAGATGGAAAATATTACGACGGAAAAAGAAAGGGAGGAGAGATGGCTCAAGTATAGTGAAGCACGTGAAAGGGAGATTGCTAGACAACGTGAGGCTACAAGTGTGATGGATCTATGGAGGCAGACGTTGTGGGAAGGAGTTGAGGTTCACGCGGAGGACGTGGAACCTGAGCAGTCTGTGCTACCCCATATTGGCAAGCGCATAAGAGAGACCCCTTCGGCTTCTGATGAGAGTTCATTGCGTGAAGAGAGAAGAGTCGTTGGCATGTATCTGAACCCACCTAGTGACCAAACCCTGGCGCTTGGTTTTCCAGATCAAGGAAGGAGTATCATTGATCTAGTTGGTATCAACAGAAGTGACATATATGCACCTAGGAGATACAATGTTTCAGTTCTCACTTTTATGGCTACACATATTCTAGTATTCAGAGGATTCTTTGGACAAGGAGCAAGTATACAAGCCTTCAGTCTTGCGTCTAGAAGTGGCGCGGGGTACAATAGTGGTAGTGGGGCATTATCAAAGACCGTCGACGCACAGTTCAATGGAACCTTGGGGACACTTGGCACGACTACTACAGGACCTAGTGGTTCTAGTGGATCTGGTGGGTCAGAAGGGACAGGACCTGGTGGACCTAATGGTTCTGGTGGCTCAGGAGGCACAAGACCTGGTGGATCCGGTGGCGGAGGAAACACCGAAGGGAACCAAGGCTCTGACTCAAGAGGACAAGGGCCCTAGCCACCCCCTTAAGTCTTCTTTGAGATGTCTTTACATTTTCCAGATTACAGAGGTATTGAAGATGTTGCAGAACATGTTCACAAGTGTGAGCTGTTATGGCACGTAAAGGGGATCACAACCTCGGAGTGGAAGGCTAGTTAGTTTGCAATGACATTGTAGGGGCGCGCCACATAGCTAGTATAGGAAATATGACCCTCATCAAATAGTAGTGGATTATACTGCTTTAAAGAACGTATTCTTGGTAGAATTCCACATCCCTAATTTTGAACAGAAGAGCATCAAAGCCTTGAGGGAGATTTAACAAGGAATGGCAGAGAGTGTGCAGGAGTATGATGCGTCCTTTAAAACTCTCTTGTCTAAATTATCATACGATATTCACCCTTCACAACATGCTTAGTGGTTTGTTGGGGGGTTGATCACACCTTTTAGAAGGGCCTTATCTCATAAAAATTTTCACAGACCTACGCAAGGCGCTAGAAGTTGCTTTCTATGTGCGAGGCTATTGGCAGTGTTGACATTGGTATTAGCCCATTTTTGGAGGCTCAGATTGTTGTTATGGCTAAGTAACTAGAAAAGTTATCTGTAAACTCAGCCCATGAGACTTGCAGTGGTTTATGGTGTACATATTGTGAAGTAGAGGGGCATGTCAAGGATAGTTGCCCCTAGAGGATAATACTCATTGTGACAGTAGACTGTGAGATTTATCATGGGGACCATGATGTAAGTAGATGCCCCTTGTTACAACGCGTAATTCAGAAGAATGTGTCTTGCTAATGTAATATCTACACCTCTATAACCCATGATACTAAGGATTGTAGGATTATTGATTAGATCCATGAGGCCATTGATCATGGGGTACACCACACCAGTGTTGCCAACAGTTCTAAAGGTGATGATCGCCATTATGAGGAGCGCGTAGATGGAGGCACACAGAAGAGGATTTTGCAGAGGATTTCATGGTCGTGGTAACCATGCGAGGAGGAAGTGAGTTCCCACATGGAACCTATTTTAATTGTGGGTCTACAGAGCATTACAAACGAGAGTGCCCAGACCTATTGCAGTGCTCATGGTGCAGAAAGAAACACAAGTATGAGGAGTTCCCTGAGTTATTTGAGCACATGAATCAACAACAATGAAAATACAAGGGTGCTGCAATGGTAAGCATTAGGAATATAGACACTCAATGGATGCCACGGGTGACACGTGATGTAGGCTTGGAACCTGTTTTAGTAACAACAAGAGCAGAGGCCATGCGCGCAAAGGAAATACCAAGGCAGAGGACTCTAGTTTAAAGAGAAGAAGTGGTGCATGGAAAGTACCCAGATCCTGCTCATCAGAAGGAGGTATATCAAGATACCATGGATGTCATTCAGAGTTTACAAGGAGAAATCCAGTGTCTAAAGGAGCAGTCTAGGAGGGAGGAGTAAAGGAGGAAGGTCGAGGCACCAAGAGATGACCTGGATGAAATTAGGGAAGTATGTAAGATGTTGAGGCAAGAGAATATTATTCCCTTGCTAGGAGCATGGTTGAGGGAGAAGGTACCACGTGCCGGAGAAGAGCACGAGAGGTAGGTCCTGCATGCAAACCTTCCCCTCACAACCTTGACTATGATAGAGAGATCACGTTGAATGCAGTAGTGGATGGATGGCTATTGAGTAATATCCTCATTGACATAGGCGCAGAGGTCAATGTTCTCACACTGGATGCTTGGCATTAGATGGGAAGGCCTGCATTATAGCCATCTTTGAATGTGATGTATATGGAAAACAAAAAAAAGGCAATGCCCATTGGTGTCTTAAAATATGTGGCTATCACCATTCAGGGAGTGAAGTTTACTGGGGACTTCGAAGTCTTGGTGCTCACCGAGGCAGACAATTTCCCAGCACTACTTGGGTGCCCATGGTGTTACAAGAATAATGTGGATCTTCGGTTCAACAAAGGGTACATCAGCTTTGAAAATTAGGAGTGAGTCATCATACCCCTGGCTGATGGGAAGTCAACACCCTATACTGAACCCTTGGGAGAAGAGGTCCTGGATAGAATATATGTGCACTCAATTAGGGATCCAGAGATAATCCATCCTACCGACGGAGTTATCCAGTTTGAAGATGCTCAGTCAGTAAGTGACACCACCAGTCTAACATGTGATAATTGGGCACACGGGACCTACAAATTGATCAGATAACATTTAAGAGGATCAGTGACAAAGGTGACAAAGGCACGCACAGTCAGGTGCCTAGGAGGAAAAGAGCTACCTAAGTACTCAAGAGGGGCCTCCCCTGAGGTATTTTTGCAAAGAATGGAAGCTCAGTGGAAGGAATAAAATAAAAGAAGAGGAATATTAAGTTACATCCTACTAGGAACTGTTGTGTGTTGGTGGGCGACACATCAGGATAATCTATTGGAATGACGCGAAGTGAGAATTGCCTTCTGTGTTCATTTCTCTAGAAGCAATGCACCCACCACCATCAAGGACTACCATGGTAAGGATCCCATCTCTTTCCACATCCAAGCTTGTGAAAGAACCTAGGGAGAAGGCACAGAAGCTTTGCCACCATCCCTCTAGGTGCACAAACTTTATTCTACAATGCAGGGTTACGCATGCACATGGTACATACATTCTGAAACACACCACCAAATAGGAAATTAGAAAGAACTAGTGGATGACCTAGTTCAAGTGTTTCGAGTATCAAAGTACCAAGCCATTAGTTGATAAGGCATTGCAGGTTGTTAAGCACCTTACCATGGGGGACAGTGCCATGGCTAAAGATAGGCTGCTGGACTTGCTTGGTGAACCTAGTTTGGGGAAGCACTTTGAAGAAGAGGAAATAGAGGAGGATCAATTTGCGCCGCATGTGTGAAAAAGGAGAAAGGAAAGCTTGTTTATGTGATTGATGGGGAGGAATCAGAAATTTTGGATGTTAACAATTCTAGAGGGACACGCGAGGTAGTGAACAGTGTTGACATTTGTGTGCATGCCTACCATGAACCTTTAAAAAATAAAAAGGTTAACATCATCTCAGGAGAAGAACGTAAGGAAGATATCATTGGAGATTACTAGTAGGAGAAGGAAGTCTCTAAGATCATTGATCTTTTGTGCCAATTTGAAGATTTATTTCCATGTGCGGGTACCATGAGCTCAAAGGCGTCCACCATTCCTTGGGGGAAATGAGGATAAAGCTAAAGGATGGTGCACACCCAGTCAAGAAGAGACCCTATCAGATGAATCCCAATTTGCACGTGAAGGTAAAGGAAGAGATAGACAAAATGATAGCATCTGGGATCATTGAAGCTATGGAAGAATCAGAGTGGATAAGTCTGATGGTAATCAACATCAAGAAGGATGGGTGGATTAGGATCTGCATGGATTATAGGGAGATGAATGTAGTGTGTGTCATCGATCCTTTTCCAACCCCCTTCACTAAAGAAATTTTGGAGGGAGTCGCTGGGTGCAAAATCTATTCCTTTACGGATGGATTTTTCGGGGTACCACCAAGTCCAGATTGCAAAGGAAGACCAGGAGAAGACAAATTTCACCACTGAATGGGGAAGTTTTGCATACATGGTCATGCCCTTTGGGTTGAAGAATGCACCTATTGTTTTCTCACGCATAGTGGTACAGGTGTTCCAGGACTTCATCCACAAATTTCTTCAGGTCTATCTGGATGATTGGATGGTGTATGGGCTAGTAAAAGACCATTGTGATAATTTGAGACTGATGTTTGAGAGGTTTCGGCAGTTGAGGATATCCCTCAACATTAAGAAGTGTGTCTTTACTACCCCCTTTGGAATGTTATTGGGGCATATCATATGTAAGGAGGGCTTGCTAGTAGATCCTACCAAATTTGTTGTGATTGTGGGATTGGGAGAACCTACTAGCCAGAGCGCAATGCGTGGGTTTCTTGGACATGCCAGCTAATATCAGAAGTTCATCAAGGGGTATGCCAAGATTTCCATGCCTTTAGAAGAATTTCTCAGATATAAAAGTTCCTTCCATTGGGGACAGGCACAACAGAAGTCATTTGATACATTGAAGGATAGGCTTGTCACCATTCCTATATTACATTTTCCCTCTTGGGATAAGCCCTTCCATGTTCATGTAGATGCCTCCAGAATGGCCATTGGGGTAGTGCTTGCACAACCTACTAAGGGAATTGTTGATCATCCCCTATGCTTTGTAAGTAGGAAGTTGACACCAGCAGAACAAAATTATACTACGACTGAGCGTGAAGCATTGTCAATGATCTACATGCTTCACAAGTTTAGAAAGTATCTGCTGGCAACTCCCTTTGTGTTTTACACCAACCACATGGCGTTAAAGTACTTGGTGAACAAGCCCATTCTAAAAGTCCATATATTTTGGTGGGTGCTATTATTCCAAGAATTTGAATTCATGGTAGTTATGAAGCTAGGAAAGAGTAACTGTGGACCTGATCATTTGTCAAGGATTGATTCAGGGGAGGATGAACAAAACATTGAAGAGACAATACTAGACATGCAACTATTTAGGTTGCGGCATGCACCCTTAGATTTGGAGGAGATTGTAGTATTTCTAAAAGAAGGTGTGGTGCCATCTAGAAGGGATGAAGACATTAGAGAAGAAGCAACTAGCCATACATGTTGCGACCTACATGTTGATCAGTAGGGACTTATACAAATTAGGGCATGATGAAGTTTTTTATAGGTGTGTACTAGAGCATGAGTGCCTCACTATAATAGAGGAAGCACAGAGAGGAAGTGCAGGTGGACATTATGCAGGTGATGCCACCGCACGTAAAATATTAATGGCAGGCTTGTGGTGGGAAACTCTATATAAGGATTGTAAGGACTATTTTATAGCGTGTGACCACTATCAGCACATTGGAAAACCAGGAAGAAGAAATGAAATGCCTTTGCGCCCTATCCCTAGCAATGAACCTTTTGAGAAATGGGCAATAGACTTTGTAGGCCCTATTGCACCAGCAGTGCGTAGGAATGGATCACGCTACATAATCACTTGCACGGGTGGGTAGAAGCAGCCCCAACTAAATACTGCACAACAACTACAGCAAAAATGTTTTTGTGGGGAAAACATTATCACAACATATGGATGCCCTTTATGTTTAACCAATGATAGGGGTACACATTTCTTGAATGAGACCATGAGGATATTGTTAGCAGAGTTCATGGTGGATCATCACAAGACTGCATCTTATCACCCACAAGCAAATGGAACCGCAGAAGCATTTAACAAAATACTTAGTCATACCCTGACAATAATTTGTGATGTCAGAAGACAAGATTGGGATGACAAGGTATCAATCGTATTATGGGCTTATAGGACAACTTATAAAAGTTTGAACAAATCCACACCATTTCAATTGGTGTTTGGCATGGAAGATGTTCTTCCAGTTGAGTTCATGATACCTTCTCTGTGAATAGTGCGTGTAGGAGGGTTGGCTGATGAGAAAGCATTGGAAGAGAGAATTGAGGAATTAATGAAGTTGGATGAAATACAATCACTCGTCGGGTGGAGCCAAACAACAACAAAATCAAAGAAAAAAGCATGGCATGATTGCCACATTAAAAACAAGAAATTTGAGGTTGGGTAGATGGTCTTACTGTATGATTCTAAGTTTCTGCGCCATCCTGGGAAGTTGAAAGTCCATTGGTTGGGTCCCTACACAATCTCATACATCCTTGATTCCAGCGTGTGCCAGTTACAAGCACTGGATGGAATGGAATTTCCTGGAAACTTCAATGGGAGTAGGCTGAAGCCCAACTATAAATAAGGATTCTTGGTGTTTGTAAATAAGGTAGTTTTTCTAGACAATTTTTTATTTCCTTTATGCATTTTCCTTTCTTGTATTTCCCTTTCATGTTGTTGTTTTGTTTTGTGCCTTGGGCACTGGTAACCTTCTTACTTTTCGAGGGTTTTGAATGTGTAGAGGGTCACACATCATTTAAGTGTGGGGTGGAGAGATGTGAAGGAAAGCATGATTAAAGTACCAAGGAGGATTCTATTGAAAATCTTGGTTAAATGGCCATGTTGAAAGATGTGCAAGAAAGAAAAGGTGGAAAAGGATAGTTGGTGTCAAGATAAGGCTACTTTCAGATCCCACGTATAGAGAAGGAAGAAGTGTACAAACAACACGAGGTAGGCGAGAGCAAAAATCATGACAAAATAAGTGCCTTCAGCACAAGTGATGCACGCACAAGAGTCTCCTGTCAAGATGAATTGGTTGCGCGTGAGAAGGTTATGGATTATTTGTGTAGGTTGGGCGTGTAAGTTAGGGTGCAAAAGTGAGGCTTTGTTTGAAAAATCCACTTTAAATGTAAAAATGATGGTGGTAGGTGAAGTAGCATTTAATGCTTAAAAGTGGGAAAAACTATAAGTAAAGGCTCAGACATTTCATTATTCACTTTGTGTATAAGAAGAAATAAGCGATTGTAGCATCTTTGTAAACTAGGGCTTCCATAACTGATCCATGTGAAGAAAAATTTGACAAGTGTGAGCATGAGTAACAAGTTGTTTTTACAAACCAGAGAGAAGGGATTTCACGGGCATAAGAGAAAATGTGTGAAGACGTCATTTACAAAGGAACTATCCTAGTTAGGGTTTGAAGAACTAGGGCATATGTTTAAGGGGTTTTCTTAACAAATTTGAGATCTAAGGTTGGAGGGAGTGGAAGAACATAGTAACAAAAAGTGATTGAAGTGATAAGAGAGCCTAAGAAATGGCACCCAAGAAACCAATTGGAACACCTAAGAAGGGAAAGGGAAAGGGAAAGCAGTAAGAAACTGTCGAGTATACAAATGAAGAGTGGTACACAGAAATGCAATACCCAAATGGAGTATTGTTGGGAAAGGAGTGGGAGTACCATTTGAGAAGCATGTTTGTAAATGATTAAAATCATAATTTGAGCACAATCGAGAAGTATATGGCATTGGAGTTAGTGCGCCCAGCAAATAAAAGGACACTAGAGGGTCTACCCATCTATGACGATAATGTAAAGGTCAAGTTAGAGAAGTTAGGGTTATTACAACTCTTTGAGTTTCCCTAATTTAGGAAGCTTGAGTGCCTTTACCAATGGTTGATATCGGGTGTGCATGAAGAATACTTCCACTTTGCAGGGCACAAGATGTGCATTACCCCACAACTCATTTCACATTTCACATTTCACAGGCCTCATCTATGAAGGAGATAGTTTGGAGGATGACTTAAGCAACAAACAGACAATTAAGAATATTGTCGCCGCCTATGCATACAAAAAATGGTCAAGGTACTATGATATCATAGACATCAAGGACCCGGTGATGAAGATGGTCGTGCACCTGGTAACAAAGTTAAATGACCAGGAGAGATGGACCCAGGTTAACAAGGCATGGTTGCATGTTTGTAGGAAAATTTCAGAGGGCACCATCTACAAATTTTCTAAATTCATCGTGGATGAGATTGTCAAAAAAGTGAAGGAAGGTGACAAAATAATTTTTGGTAATATCCTGCTAACCATTGTGTTCTCAGAGATTGGAGTACTAGATTCTTCAGAAAAATTCATGTGGGAGTACCCTGCTGAGGACCCTTCACCTGTGAAGATATTTTAAATGTATTCATGTGACACTATGATGGCCATGCACAAGGCATGCTTGAAGAAATGGTATACGCGCCTGAGGAACAAGCTCAAGGAAGAATGGAGGATTCCCGAATAGCTACCAGTTGCCACCAAGGGAGAGGAAGGGTTTGCTGTGTACCATCATTTCTACCTAGGTAGATTCAAACTAATAGATGAGACATGGAGCCCTTGGTGCAAACTCCCTTTTTCCTTCACAGCTCAACACTTCCAAGCTGGGGTGAACAGGTTCAGAGAATCCAAGAAGTTGAGGTTGGACCTTGGAAATCTAGACTGGGACCATAGGGAAATGTGTAAAGGGTTGGTCTACCCCAACAAGCGTGCATACATGGAGAGGTACGTGTCACATGAGGTCCAAATGGTGAGGCCCATGACCTTTCCCATTGCAAGAGGATCTACAGTGCATGTATACCTTTGTATAAGACCCAAAGCTGAGAAGGGCATGTACCTGGAGAATGAGATATCCATACCTGAGGACCCAACTGGTAGGAAGAGGCCTACGTCCAGGCGAGAGGAAAAAGAGCCAGAGAAGAAAATACCAAGTGTGGTGGAAACACAGGTAATAGGCTCCCCTAGGACAAGTGCCAGAACCAACATGTACTCATGTAATAAGAAGTCCATAATCAAAGAGAAGACTCTAGAGCCATAAAATCCGTTAGAGAAGGAGTCATTGGAGGAAGAACAGATTGAGTCACCCACACTGGAATCCCCGGTTAGGAAGAAGCAAAGGGTAGAAGAATAAATCGAGAGTTTGGATAGGTACATAGGTTAAAAGGGCAATGATGGTGAGGAACATGGTAGTAGAGAAGATGATCCTGGAAGAGATCAAGAGCCACCCATCTTCATGTGCATGACTTAGAAGAAGAAGGAAGAGAAGAAGAACAAGGATTCTGTTTCATGTGGTGCAAGGGTATCCAGAAGGGGGAAGGAACCCAAGACATAGGGAGAAGTGAGGAGGTCAACATGCAGAAGAAAAGGACTCCAAGCCTTACGTAGGAGCAGATAACTAAGGCAGCAGAAGAAGAAGTAGCAAATATCATGGAGACCCTAGTGGAAGAGGAGTTGGAATGCAGCACTGAGCTGGTATTGAATGAGGATAAGGAAGAGAGCGTAGAAAAGGACCACGATAGCACTAGAGGACCCACACTAACTGTAGTTCTTCCTAAAGTCACACACATGGGAGGAAGGCATGTGGAGGAGGAGAGGTCAAGGATAGGATATATCAATTACCCCACAAAAGTGTTGAATGCATGGTTCCAGAGCACACTTCTAGTAGAGGAGCTCGTGGTGATGACATATTTTGATAAGGAGGTTTCTTACCCACAGATAAGGAAGATGCTCTCATGGGCATTTGAGTCCCATCTTGATGAGCTAGAATTCAAAGTAAGAAATGGGGCAATCATAACATGCCAGAATCAAAAGGAGACAACCCATTGGTGAATGCTTAGTAGCTCTCAGATGAGTAACTGTGCAACATGCTCAACAAGGTCTCCATTGAGGTCAAAGCTAGACTCTTTGGGTGAAATGATAAAATCAAAGATTTGGAGGATGAGCTGAAGAAGAAAGAGGAAGAGCTAGCTGTAAGGACAAAAGAGCTAAGCCAAGAGAAGTTGATCAGCACCCAATGGCAGCAAGAGTTAATGGACAAAAATACTAGAGTGCGTGAATTTTACAAAAAGGTAGAGTCCATTACAGATGTCATAGTGCTGAAGCATCTGGACCTAGCACCTACCATGCAGAAGTATGTAAATGCCTTGGAGTTCCTGGAGGACTTAACAAGATCCCTCACCATGGAGAGGCAGCCGCTAGCTTTGGATTCTACAGAAGAGGTGGCTGCATGCTTAGAAAAGGAGGACAAATTAAAATTCATGGCACTCATAGCAGAATACAGCAAGGTCCATGCTGATGTGAAGATTACATCCCAGAATGTTGAGGCCACGTACGACAACTACGCGGATAGGGACAAAGTGGCAAGTGTGTTAGTCATCAACGATGAAGCGGAACTTAAATATTTCCAAGAGAAAAATAAGGGAAAAAAAGTGGAGTGGGAAAATATCCTAACTGAGGTTGAAAATAAATCTGAGGCCATTGAAACCTTAAGAGGTTTAATCAAAAACTGGTTAAAGGAACTATACCCGCAGATTACACAAAGGATGGATGCGCTAGAAGATGTAGGCAAGGATTTAGAAAATATTGTTGACACCATGAGCGCACAAGGGGATGGGCTAGGTTTTGAATAGGTGAGCGCCTTGGTGGGTGATCTTTTCCAGAGAGCGCAGGATGAAATCGATGCCTGGAACAAGTTGGAGGCCTCTTCTTTCCTCTTTCCCAGACTCTTCATCCCCTTATTATTTTTCCAAGGAAAAAGCATGCTATGATTCCTTATTCATTCAAGAATTTTTCCCATGGGCGAAGAACAGGTGTAGTGTGGGGTGATGTTGGTCCCTTGAAATATTAGCTAAGTAGAAAATGGCGCGTAGGTGCAAGGCCTAGTTGAAGAAAGGCGTGAAAGGAGAAGGTGCACATGAGAGGGTTTAGGGAAGGGTTTAAGGAAACCCGTGGAGCACACGCGGAAAAAGCCAAGGTTCTAGGACTTAGCCATATTGGGAATTTTGGGAAGGATACAAGGAAAATGTGACCCGATTATGCATGCGGAGTGGATAAGGTGCCAGCCTAGTGACAGGTTGGCCCAGGAAGGAATATGCCCTGCGATAGAGGCTTCTAGAAGGACATCATGGAACGGAGTGGTGAGCTTAGGCCTGGAGGAGCACGAATTCCTAGATAACCACATTCAGACACTTGGCAACTGATCTGAGGCCATAGGAGAATGAGTTGGTGGATCAAAGAGGCTATATATACAAGTTCCTGCTGAAGTAAAAGACAGACCTAAACACATAGAGAAAGGGCAGAGCTCTGCAGTAATACTGAAAGGACTCTGCTAGTTTGGGAAAATAAGGGTAGGAAAGAATGTATCAGGGGTTGGGAATTATAAATTTTCTTTTGTAGGCCCAGTTATATGAGTCTAGTTATAATGCATGACTACGGTCTTCCTTTCTGTGACATTCTGTAATGGCCTAATGAATGTAATAAGGTTACCAGTTGATATGAACATGAGCATTAATGGTTCTGATACATACATCCTTCTTCATAGTTATTTCTCATTTATGTTTATGAACTATTATGAATGCTTGTATGATTTCCTTTCTGTATTGGTGTAATTTCTTTTATTTGTTAAAGTACTTTATGTCTAGAATAATTGCAAGGATCTAGAAGCCATTTTGAGCTCTATGGTGCTTGTATGTCTTATTTCCTTTCAAAATCTCTCACACTCAGATCATAGATGATGTTTCCCATTAAACTCACATAAAAGAGAGACTTGACACCCGCTCATGCCTCAGGTGAGTGCCTAGTGCCCATTGGGAGATAGGTCGGCGCACTTGGGATTTATTTCCTTTGTGATGGGGGTAAAAATGACTACAACACCCATAACTGACAAGTGCTTAAATCAAGTATATGAGTCAAAACATACAGTCCCAACCAATGCACTTTGAGCTTTCTAGGGTGGCACAAGAACTTGGAGTCATAATGAAGAAACATATGCCCAACTTCAAGCTTTTTATCCTTAATATGCCTAGCATGTTGTGCCTTATGCCTGACATTTTCTATCTTTTGACTCAATTTGGAAATGACGTGCCTTTCATCCAACTAATTTTTTTTTATCAATACACTCTTCAAGTGTTTTCTCATCAACCAAACCTCATACACATGCAATACGTAGAGAAGGTAACATGAATTCCACTAGTAAAACAACCTTCGTGTTAAACACCAACTGAAAGGGTATGGCCTTATTCAACCTCTTGTAGGTTATCTTGTATGCCTAAAGTACAATAGATAATTTATCATCCCAGTCCTTCCTTCCAAAATCACAAATCTTAGTTAATGTATGTCCCAATATCTTGTTGAAAGCCTCAACAGTTCCATTTTCCTATGGGTGATAGATTGTTGTTTTATGGTGTGCCACCATAAATTCTTCCAATAGTATCTTGATTGTCTCATTAATAAAATGAGTGCCCCTATCACTTATTAAACTTAATGGGAATCCATACCTGCTGATAATGTTCTCCCACATAAACCTTTTTGTAGTAGTTGTCATGCAATCCTTTCTAGGCGTTGCTTTCACCCACCTTGAAAGATAATATGTACAAGTTATAAAATAGCATGATCCAGCCTTGCGCGCGGGTGAGGAAATAGGACCCAAAAATTCAATTACCCATTTTTCAAAAGGTTCTGCACTAGCAATAGGCCTCAAAGGCATTTCAGCCCTATGCCTAGGCTTTCTAAGGTGTTAGCAATGTTCACATGCCTTGGCATGTTCTGTACAATCCTTATATAGTGTTTCCCACCAAAAACCAGGCAACAAAATCTTATGTGCAGTGGCATCTCCAACATAATTTCCTCTTGTAATACCACCATTAAATTCATCTATAATCACTTCACGTTCATGCTCAAGTACACATCGGTGTAAAAATTCATCCCAACCTATTTTATATAGGTCTCCACTGATCAACATGTAAGGTGTGGCATGTATGGCAAGTTGTTTCTTCTCTAAACTCTACATCCCTTCAGGCACCACACCAGTATGCAAAAAGAAAAATATATATTCCAATTCAAAGGGCATGTGGTTCAATCTAAAAAAATGTGCATCTGGAATTATATCCTACATACTCTACACATTCTCACCTAAGTTAATCCTTTAAAAATGATCTGGTATAGAATTTGTCTTACATGGCTTCACCACCGCTGTAAAGTCAAATTCTTGAAATAACAAAATCCAACATCATATGCACCCTTGCAAGATGATCTTCTTCACCAAGTACTTTAGTGTCATGTGATCTATATAGAATATAAAAGTTATTTCCAAGAAGTATTGTCAAAACTTATGTAATGCATAAATCATTATGTCATTTTATTACTACCACAGCCTTAACACAACCCTACAGGCTCACCTAATAGCCCTACTAGCATAATCCCCTCCCTAATTATACTTAGGGGGGGAATTTTTACCTACACGTCAGCCTTACGCATGGCCTTACCTATACACCCACACCGAACTCACCCATTTAACACTCAAATTCGCCTCGATGTACCTTGCGATGATGTTACTTGTGTTGTTTTTCCTACAAACCTTGTCTTGCCTTATTTCGTAATTTGTATCTCAACTAGACCAAACCTTTTGGTGTTTCAGAACACACATATGCCCATTTCTACACCTATCCTCATTATGTTTCTAGGAGCACTTCATATACCTTGGATACCTAGACCATATCAGCCTTGTTTGGATAAACTATCAAACTTTAATGATGTAGATTTTGTGAACTTTTCAGTCTAGTGCCTTTTCACATTCTCGACATGTGCATACATTTGAATTCCCCCACCTATTACCCACACCGATATAACCACTTCATATAACCCTACCTTACCTCATTTTTCATCACCTACCACTTTATCAAATTCATCACCGATTTTGCATGTTCCTTCATAAGTTCCTAGTTTGAGGGGGATTACCTCCACCCATACCTAGGGAAAGATAACCTTCACCCATACTTGGGGCAACCACTTCCTATTTTTGTCATCATCACTTATCAATACAAGTGATGTGACAAAAGGGGGAAAATGTAGACACCAAAATTAGGTCACAACCCTCTAAACCCCTTTAGATTAATTAATTCAACACATACCCCCTACCATGACCCCTCCACACATTATTATTAATTTAATTAATCATGTTAATTTAATAATTCTCTCACTCCTCCACCTCACCATGTACCCATTCCAAGCCTATTTATTAACCTAGACTAAGTCACACTTCCCCTTAACTAGCAAAGACTCATTCTAACCCTAACATTCATTACCTATTATCCCTCTTACCAAATTCTCGCTTCATTTAGTGCCAACCTTGACACCAAGTCCATAAAAAACCTTGACCAATGCCAAAAATGGAGAGAAAAGGCTATTTTTGGCAAAATAGGACCTTCTGGGATTTTTGAGTTTCCACGATCTTGGTTTTTTGAGTTTTGAAATTCTTATCTCTTACATCATTAAATGTCTTCTTGCTCCAGAGCTTCAGATCATTCACACAGGGAAGCACCGAGCCTTCATTGTTGCTACAGTGGATCTGGACTTGTTTCTTCTCCAAGCACCTACCTACAACCACCGTCTATCAACCTCCAATATCCAGCTAAGTACTTTAATCTGTTGGTTAATTTTCATTAGATTATAGTATTAAATCATTTATTTTCTAGATTATTTCCCTCCCAGATACCTCCTATACCCACCTACCTAACAACTTGCCCATTTGAACCTCTTTGTCCCCCTAACCACCTATTTTACCATCTCTTAGTTTTCACATAAATACTAACACCTATCTTAATCCTTCCTAACTATCTGTGTAATCACAAAGAGCTCTCAACCAGCCCATTTTAACCTTTTTATCTAATTTCCCCTACCAGCGTTAGTTAGCCAATCAGTGTTGGCTATTACCAGGTATCGGCATCAATCACCTAATCGATACTGGTCAATGTGTCTGATAATTTCCCCTATACCAGCAAGCCCATAACTCACTTAAAATCACCCCAATCCTTACCAAATGTCACCTAAACCTCCTTAATAGCCTATGCCCCTCCTGTCTGCCTTGACCACCCCGACCTTTTTCTAGATTTAAATACATATCAAATTTTTAGCTTAAATATAGTTTATTGTTACTATATGAGACACCTAAATCATGTTACTATAATAATACCTTTCACATTTTGTTTTTTCTTTGCATTAAATTGTATATTGAAAGTGGATTTATATCCTTTCGAGGAAGCACTCAGCTTCCTTGGATCTCGCTAGGTAATCCACTAGCCTATATTATTGACTCTATTTGGTGGTATTGTTTTGTATTGTAGGTAGTACTTCCTAGCCAAAGAGGAGATCTTCACGATCAGCTTGTTCTTCTACAATGCGTGCAACCTTCTTTGACTTCACAGGTATTCCTCCTCACCTTATTTGTTTTATATGCAACATTGAAGTGAAAAAATTTGGCATGCTCGATGGGACCCTCATTTGTGGGTTCCTATCTATTCATATAGGTTGCATCTTATTTGTTTCCTTTGTAAATCGTTATTCATTAAATATTCTTCTTTGGTAATCTTCTCCTTTCTAATTTCTCTAAATGAAACACTTCTTTTGGTGTATTTAAAAAAGAATCCTTTCTTCTTTTCTTCCAAGTTTGCATTAGTGAATTTCATCCTTCTTCCTATTAACTCTTGTTTACATCGAATATCATATTTTGATTTGGGGCTTTAAACACTTTCATTTCATCCATATATGTCTGCATATTTAGTTCACATAGTTAAGTAACAATCATACAACAGAGATCATGAATGTTTTGTGATTGATTAATAAATTGTAATTCATATTGGTGGTCACACTCCTTATCGCAAATCACTTAAACACAATTTAAACATTTCTTAAAAATTCCCTTATAGGAAGAATTTGTCAAGGATTTAAAAACTCGTTGATGATGAGCCTTGTTTGGTGTTCTGTCCATCTTATCATATCAAAGCTCAAACATCATGTATCAAAAGGTATATCAATGACTCCTTGGCCAAAAAAAACCTAAAACCATCTATAGATTGATTTCTAGGTACATTTGTTATCCAAACATTCTACTTCATTCATAGTCAGTCTTAAGGCATAAGCCGACTAAACACTAAAAATATGATCTTAGGACAATGTGTATATTTAGTTTTTGCTTGTTCAATTTTCACTTTTCTTTCTTGTCTTCTTAAGTTTGAGTTGCGAGGACGTATTCACCATTTTTTCTTTCTTTTTCACATTCAACAATCACAACTGGCTCATTCTAGTTTTTCCTAAGGGTGTTAAATCATCTTTTTCATATACAGACTCTTTCGAGGTTTCTTTTCATCAAATTTAACTCAAACAATCTTAATTTCTTCACATTCCAGTTTTTATTAGTAACCGACATCGTTCCAATGACTGGAATTAGTTCTTCCATCATACTAGCATTTGTTAACTGACTAGTATCTGTCTCTCTGGTTTTTGATTTTATATTAAAACTGTTAGTGCAAAATCACAGCACCCCTAGACACACATCAGGCTTCTAGGTTGATGTTTCAGGCATCTAGTGTGATTGCACAACATGAAATCCTTTCTCCAAGTGTGGGACCTGTAAAAATGAGAAAGGAATCTCCAGAGAAGGCTAGTTTCTATTCCTCTGTTCAGATGCACACGAAAAATGCAGAGGGTTTACTCAAAACCTAATCTAATCTTGCCAAGGAGACAGGGTAAGAAGATGCATAAAAAATAAACCTAAGCTAACAAAGGTGATGCACCGAGGAATGAAGAACACCTATCTTTCCAATAAACACAGACCATTCAAATTGATGCAAGATCATGCACAGATAACAAAATTCACAGTGAAAGATCAGGAGGATGCAAATGAACACAGAGAGGGTTAAGAATCATCCACAAACATGCATTACTTTCTCCAAAGATTGATACAATACTCTACAAAATGCCAAGAGGTAGAATCGCATTCAGTTTTAAATGGGAGGTTTGAACTCCACAAATTCACCTGATAAGAGAAGAAGGGAGGGGCAAAACAAGAATGTTCGACCTTTAGAAAGAAGCCCCTCCTTACAATATATAGGAAGAATGAGAGAGGGAAGAGAGAGGAAATCCAAATCTACCCCAACCACTTCTAGGTTGCATTTAACTCATCTCATTATGGCAGAAGTGGTGAATCCTGGCAAAATGGCAGACTATCTAGCAGAAATGGCGAACTATCTGTTGTATTAAAGCTAGTTGTTGAAATGTCACTTCTGTATATTATCACGTGCCAGAGGCGTTTCTCAATTTTCTAACTCCAAACTGAACCAAAATGCAATATTGACCCCAGAATCATGCAGAGAATTTTTCCAGCTTTCCATTGATATAAAGAACGTGAAAATCCGAGGTCTGGATCGAAAGATATGGCGATTTGAAGATTTAGGGCAAAAAACAGGCCAAAACAGATATTTGAATTTTTTACCGCGCTCTGCCACTTGGATGACACGTGCCAGGCGCTGATTGGATGATCAATTCTCTCTCCATCCCTTCTCTCAGGTTTTCCTTTAAAAATTTTGACTTTTTATAACTTTGGAAAAATTTCCATTTTTTCCCCGCGCCCCCGCCACTTGGGACACGTGGCATCGTTTGGTTCATTGACAGGGGCGCGGGGAAAACCTTTACCTTTTAGTTTTGGGCCAAAACTTTGCTAAGTTTCCAAAACCCTCCCCGATCTCCAAACTCCCCTGCCACGTAGTATGATTTCATTGGACGCGGGCCCTCCTTGTCTCTGTTTGCGGCCCTTTCGCCTTTTCACGTCCCTCGCGTACCTTTGGCCCGGATGTCCCAAACTACCTGCACAACAATTAGTCAATTTTTTCACCTTCGTCCGGTTGGCCCTTTCACGTCCCGCATGTCCCCATGGCCCGGATGTCCCTTTACTGCGCAGACCGTCTGACGGTTCACTTGGTGAAATAGTCTGTCGCCGTGAGAATCCACTTGTGGCCTTGACTCGAATTGGGATTGATGACTCCAATGAAGTCCAGTCCCCATTGCATGAATGGCTGATCTACTAAAATTGGATGAAGGGGCAGCACTGCTAACCTTCCTTTCCCTATGAAGAATGCACATTTCTTGCATTTCTTAACCCATGAGTAGCAATCATTGAATACGGTAGGCCAATAGTAACCAGCTTTCATGATTTTGAGAGATGTTACTCGTGGGGAAAAGTGGCCTCCTGCCTCCCCGTCATGGAACTCGTGTAAGATCCTCTCAACTTGACCTATTCCAATGTATCTTAATAGAACACCATGGATGTCTTTCTTGAACAAGATACCATTAATGAGTACATACGGGATAGCTTGTAATCTAAAGTATCTCCTCTTCACCTTGCTCATTTTTGGAGGGCATAGGCCTGTCTGTAGGAAGTGTATCATATTCTGAGTCCAACAAGGAGTGGGCACATCATCATTTTCCTATTCTTGACCATCCTGTAGTACCAAGATAGCCTCTTTTCCATTACCTACTTCAACTTGCTGACTCAAGGCTAGTAGTTCGCATAGTCCCTTCCCACGTACTAGTTTGGTGACCTTAATCTCGATGTCATATTCCATGACACGGGTTATCTATCCTGCACGTTTCTCATTCAGATCCTTGTTTAGAAGGAAGTCCTTGACTCCCACATGGGAGAACAATAATTGGATCTTGTTGTTTGAGACTAGGTGCTTTAATTTCTTTAAACTCCTGATCACTGCAAGTACATGCTTTTCAATGAAAGAGTACCTAGTTTCATATTCCTCCAAGCCTTGACTGAAGAAAGCAACTGGTTGTTCTAATCCTTCTTTGTTTTGTTGTGCCAGGATTACAGAAATTGTGTCTCCACCACCAAAGGCGTATAGCATGAAACCCTTGGAGAAATCTAGATTGACGAGAGTGGGAGCTTGAGATATAGCCTCTTTTATTGCCTCAAAACTTTCCTTTCCTTCAGATGTCCACTTAAATGCCATGCTCTTTTTTAACATCAGCGTTATTGGCTTTACGAGAGTTGTAAAGTTTGGAACAAACCTGCGGACAAAATTGATCCTTCCCAAGAAGCTTTGAAGAGCCTTCTTGTGACTTGGCAATGGCAACGCTCGAATTGCTTCAACTCTTTCTGGGTCAATCATCAATCCCTCTTTTGAAACAATATGGCCTAGAAGTTTTCCCTCATGAGCCAGGAATATGCATTTTTTGGGATTCAATGATACCCAAAATCTTCTACACCTTTGAAATACCTGCCTCAGATGAAAGAGGTGATCCACTGCATTTTTGGAGAATATAGTGATGTCATCAAGATATATCAGAACTATTTTATTGATCAACCCCTTGAATGCCATATCCATTACCCTTTGGAAAGTGGCTCCAGCATTTGATAGGCCAAATGGCATCTTCTTGTAGGCATATGTGCCCCATTTGGTGGTGAAAGCCATCTTGAACTAGTCATCTTCCTTCACCATTATCTTATTATAGCCTGAATATCCATCTAGCAATGAGAACCTTTCTGAACCAGCTATAACCTGCAATATTTGCTCCATGGAAGGGAGTGGGTAATGGTCCTTGAGAGAGGCTCTATTCAAGTCTCTGAAGTCAACACACAATCTGATCTCTCCACTTTTCTTTCTGACTGGAACTAAGTTGGCAACCCAACTAGAATGCTTGATTGGGAATATGATTCTTGACTCAATCAGCTTGTCCAATTCTTTCCTCATGAGAGGCTTCATGTGTGGATTGACTGGTCTTTGTTTCTGCCTGACAGGCTTAGTATTTGGATCCAATTCGATGGTATGCTGAGCTAATTTGGGATTGAAACCTTTCAAGTCTTCATATCTCCAAGAAAACACGTCAGGGAACTCTTGACACAACTGTATGAACTCATACCTTTCTTGTTCAATTGTCATCCTTCCAATTTGCAATGGTTTGTTCTCTTCTACCAAGATGGATATTGAATCCTCTCTCTTGACCTGAATGTTTGCTTTCTCCTTTCTAAACTGATCATTGGGATTAAAAATGGACTCCAAAGTGATAAATCCCTTGGGCAGCTTGTTAGTTCTCAGCTGTACCACTTGGTCACCATACTGCTATTCCAATTTTTCTTGATTCTTAGCTAAGAACTCGGCTTCTTCTTACAAGAAATAGATGATTTGCTGGTCATTCTCAAACACTTGCCAACTGACATTGTTATATGGCATTGAAGGCCTCACAATCACGTGGACTGTACCTTGTCTTGTTGAATGCTTTCCATAATGTCAAAGGCTGCCCCTACTGCTGCAAGCCTGTCAGCAGCTTGATTCTTTTTCCTAGGAATGGATTTGATGCCAAAACCTTCAAAATATTCCATGAGGTCCCACACCTTGTTCTTGTATCATTTGAGTAGATCATTCTTGGCAGCATGTTGTCCCTTGACCTGATTTACAATCAATTCACTGTCCCCAAAGACTTGCAAGTTCTTTATTTTCTTCTTGATTGCCCAATGCATCCCTTGCACCAAGGCTTCATATTCAGTAGTGTTATTGGAGCATGCAAACTGAAATCTAAAAGCTGAATAGTACTTTACTCCTTGAGGTGAAACAAGCACGGCTCCACATCCTGCACCTTGTCTACTCCTTGATCCATCAAAAAATAGCTGCCATACCTCATTGTCATCCTTGTGGTTTTGGCTTGGTGATGCTAGGAATAGGTTGATTTTCTTCGTGTATACAATAGACCCCTAGCTCAGATTCTTCTACTACTTGATAAGGATCAAAAGCATGTATCTTGTTTGCCCATTCATCAAGAGTTAGATCCGGGATGCTTCCAACCTTAGTGTCAGCTTCATCAGAGCTTGGGTGATCTTCTTGATCAAATGCTGAGCAAGTGGCATTAGTCTGACTTGGAGTGTAAGGCTCAATATGGAAGTTTGCAATAGGTTCTGACCTGATTGTGGCTTTGGTTCCATACCTTGTTCTGAACAACATGTGTGACCAATCAGTAGACAAATATCCTCCAATCCTAGCTGTGAAGTCTCTTGACAAACATAGGGCAAAGAGTGGTGGAAGGTCTATGACTGATACATCTTGTAAAACAACAACGTTTAGACATGCATGCAAGGTAAGACTCAAGTTTTTAATCACTCCAACTATTGCTACTGCTGTCCCATCTAGCTACACTACCCCTTTGGATATTGTTTCATACTGGAGCCCTAGTTGATCAGCTATTTGTTTAGGCATTACTGAGCTACTTGCCTTGGAGTCTATAATGCAATTGTGCACTAGCTGATTTCCAATGATTAATGAAATATAGAAAGGAGGGGGCTTCAACATTTTACCTTGCTGTCCTCCATGATTTCCCTCAGGCTGGGCAGCATTTGTGAGCACTTTTTTTTGCATCTGAACTTGTTGATTCAAAGTTGGCCAGTCCTTCATGGCATCTTGCAGTAGATCTCTTTAGCCTGGGATGGATAGGGATTCCCACATTGATATATTGACGTTTGTCTTCTTCATCTGATAAATGATACTTAATGGTGATGAAGGATCTCTCTGTTGTCCCTTGGTTTGCACGTTCACTCCTTGTACATGGGCAGAAACAACTGGTATTTGAGTTGGCCTAGGGGCTGTTCTTGGCTGCCCTTGTGCATTTGAAATTGGACTTTGCTTGCCAACCATTTGTGGAAGCATGGAAGGTTGTGGATTGGTTGGGGCTAATGGTTGTTCTTCACCAAAATTCCTCCTTTTTGACCTTGTGTTAGCTACAACACCTTGAGAAACTACCTGGTTCATGCCACAAAAATCCTCTTCTTGCCAATTTACCAATGTGGTGTCATTTGGGGCTGATTGCTGTTGGAATGTTTCTTGTTGTTGGTTGTTTCCTTGACTACCCTCACATTCCACACCAGTAGTTGTCACCATTAATGCTTGATTGAAAGCACCATTGAAGCACATGGATTGGTTATGAGGCTCATTGCATGGAAAACACCAATCGTACTCCTGGGCAATGTTGTTTTGTGTTGGCACTAATGCCTTAGAGGCAGATATGGCATTTGGATTATAGGGCTGAAATGGTCTATTGGCAGGAGACCTTGTTTGATTTATATTTAAAGCTGGATTAGGAGGCCTTTGTGGTTGGTATGGCTGCCTGTTAGGCTGAGCTTGGGGTTGATAAGAAGGTATAAAACCTTGGGCTTGTTGCCTCTTGAGAGTAACCAGCTCATTGCCTAGGTTTTGCAATTGCTTCATGACTTCTTGAAGCTCATTTGGGGCACTTGGAGATGAAGTGGAAGCTTCATTTGAACTCTAATTTCTAGGAGTGGGAGGAGGAGCCAAATTAGGTGCTTGATTGGTGTTTGGACTCTCTAAACTCAGAAATAGTGGCATGGGAGGTCTAGGGGCAAGTTTGCCAGCTTGGATCAAGTAATTTTCAGCCCTAATGGCAATGCTATAAGCCATAGGGATAATTATGCCTCCCATGGACTGAATCAACATAGAAATATCAGAATTTAGAGCTTTGAGATAGTAGAGAAAAGCACCTTCTGCTGTTGGCCTGACTGCCACTAGAATTCTCTACCAAGTCTTTTGAAATCTGAAATTGAAATCGGTTAGCTGCTCATTGGGAGCTCTCTTGATGGTTGTCAGCTGCTCCAAAAGAGACAAGTTGTCTCCCTTTTCTCCAAATTGCTCATGAAGTGCTATACACAGTTGATTCCAATTTGTGATAGAACCAGATCCAAGGCTTCTAAACCATTGCAATGCTTTCCCCTTAAATTAAGATGCCAACAACTTGAAAGCCACCTGTATCTCATCGATTTCATGGATTGCACAAAGGTTAGCAATATCTTTAACATGATCACCTGGAGTAGTCTGATTTTCTCCAGTGAAGTATGGAATGTTCTTCAAGGCTACAATAGGAATTGGATGTTGTGCATTGAGGGCAAGTGGGCTGCTGCCTGTGAAGTTGACATAGGGGTTGTTTTGTGTCATTCTAATTGGTCTTAAAACCCTTGTTGACTGAATGAAAGGCCTACTAGGTGGAGGAGTTAAGAGAGTTCTGTTTGGTGGAGATGGAGACCTTTGAATCCTTCTTCCTCTTTTCCTTCTTCTTGGAGATAATTGTAGGTATTCAAACAGCATTTCTTCTTCTCCAACTCTTGACCTTGTGGTGACTCTTCTCATGAATTTTCAGGCCTGCACTACTGAAACCAGTTGATTCTTCCCCTTGGAGTCGCCAGATATGCAAATAATATCTCTTTTCAAGCAAGAAAATTACAGCATATGCACATCAACTTTGCTGCAATAAAAATGAGACCTCTAGGGTCCCACCGGGCATGCCAAAACTGTTGAGTGCAAAATCACAACACCCCTGGATGCACATCAGGCTTCTAGGTTGATGTTTCAGGCATCCAGTGTGATTGCACAACATGGAATCCTTTCTCCAAGTGTGGGACCTGTAAAAATGAGAAAGGAATCTCCAAAGAAGGCTGGTTCATATTCCTTTGTTCAGATGCACATGAAAAATGCAAAGGGTTTACTCAAAACCTAATCTAATCTTGCCAAGGAGACAGGGTAAGAAGATGCATAAAAAATAAACCTAAGCTAACAGAGGTGATGCACCGAGGAATGAAGAACACCTATCTTGCCAATAAACACAAACCATTCAAATGTGATGCAAGATCATGCACAGATAACAAAATTCACAGTGAAACATCAGGAGGATGTAAATGAACACAAAGAGGGTTGAGAATCATCCACAGACATGCATTAATTACTCCAAAGATTGATACAATACACTACAAAATGCCAAGAGGTAGAGTCGCATTACAGTTTTAAATGGGAGGTTTGAACTCCACAAATTTTCCTAATAAGAGAAGAAGGGAGGGGCAAAACAAGAATGTTTGACCTTTAGAAAGAAGCCCCTCCTTACAATATATAGGAAGAATGAGAGAGGGAAGAGAGAGGAAATCCAGATCTACCCCAACCACTTCTAGGTTGCATTTAACTCATCTCATTATGGCAGAAGTGGTGAATCCTGGAAAAATGGCAGACTGTCTAGCAGAAACGGTGAACTTTCTGTTGTATTAAAGCTGGTTGTTGAAACGTCGCTTCTGTATATTATCACGTTCCAGAGGTGTTTCTTAATTTTATCACTCCAAACTGAACCAAAATGTAATATTGACACCAGAATCGTGTAGAGAATTTTTCTAGCTTTCCATTGATATAAAGAACATGAAAATTTGAGGTCTGGATCGAAAGATATGGCGATTTGAAGATTTAGGGCAAAAAACAGGCCAAAACGGATATTTGAATTTTTTCCCGTGCTCTACCACTTAGATGACACATGTCAGGCACTGTTTGGATGATAAATTCTCTCTCCATCCCTTCCCGCAGGTTTTCCTTTGAAATTTTTGACTTTTTATAACTTTTGAAAATTTTCCATTTTTTCCCCGCGCCTCCGCCACTTCAGACATGTGGCATTGTTTGGTTCGTTGACAGGGGCGCAGGGAAAACCTTTACCTTTTAGTTTTGGGCCAAAACTTTGCTAAGTTTCCAAAACTCTCCCTGAGCTCCAAACTCCCCTGCCACGTGGCACGATTTCATTGGACACGGGCCCTCCTTGTCTCTGTTTACGGCCCTTTCGCCTTTTCGCGTCCCGCGCGTCCCTCGTGTACCTTTGGCCCGGATGTCCCAAACTACCTGCACAATAGTTAGTCAATTTTTTCACCTTCAGCCGGTTCACCCTTTCACATCCCGCACGTCCCCATGGCTCGGATGTCCCTTTGCTGTGCGGACCGTTTGGTGGTTCACTTGGTGAAATAGTCCGTCGCCATGAGAATCCACTTATGGCCTTGACTCGAATTGGGATTGATGACTCCAATGAAGTCCAGTCCCCATTGCATGAATGGCTGATCTACTGAAATTAGATGAAGGGGCAGCGCTGCTAACCTTCGTTTCCCTATGAAGAATGCACATTTCTTGCATTTCTTAACCCATGAGTAGCAATCATTGAATACGGTAGGCCAATAGTAACCAGCTTTCATGATTTTGAGAGCTGTTACACGTGGGGAAAAGTGGCCTCCTGCCTCCCCATCATCGAACTCGTGTAAGATCCTCTCAACTTGACCTGTTCCAATGCATCTTAATAGAACACTATAGATGTCTTTCTTGAACAAGATACCATTAATGAGTACATACGGGATAGCTTGTAATCTAAAGTATCTCCTCTTCACCTTGCTCATTTCTGGAGGGCATAGTTCTATCTGTAGGAAGTGTATCATATTCTGAGTCTAACAGGGAGTGGGCACATCATCATTTTCCTTTTCTTGACCATCTTGTAGTACCAAGACAGCCTCTTTTCCATTACCTGCTTCAACTTGCTGACTCAAGGCTAGTTGTTCGCATAGTCCCTTCCCATGTACTAGTTTAGTGACCTTAATCTCGATGTCATATTCCATGACACGGGTTATCCATCCTGCACATTTCTCATTCAGATCCTTGTTTAGAAGGAAGTCCTTGACTCCCGCATGGGAGACCAATAATTGGGTCTTGTTGTTTGAGACTAGGTGCTTTAATTTCTTTAAACTCCTGATCACTGCAAGTACATGCTTTTCAATGAAAGAGTACCTAGTTTCGTATTCCTCCAAGCCTTGACTGAAGAAAGCAACTGGTTGTTCTAATCCTTCTTTGTTTTGTTGTGCCAGGATTGTAGAAATTGTGTCTCCGCCACCAAAGGCGTATAGCATGAAACCCTTGGAGAAGTTTGGATTGACGAGAGTGGGAGCTTGAGATATAGCCTCTTTTATTGCCTCAAAACTTGCCTTTCCTTCAGATGTCCACTTAAATGCCATGCTCTTTTTTAACATCAGCGTTATTGGCTTTACGAGAGCTGCAAAGTTTGGAAAAAACTTGCGGACAAAATTGATCCTTCCCAAGAAGCTTTAAAGAGCCTTCTTGTGACTTGGCAATGGCAACACTTGAATTGCTTCAACTCTTTCTGGGTCAATCGTCAATCCCTCTTTTGAAACAATATGGCCTAGAAGTTTTCCCTCATGAGCCAGGAATATGCATTTTTTGGGATTCAATGATACCCCAAATCTTCTACACCTTTGAAATACCTGCCTCAGATGAAAGAGGTGATCCACTGCATTTTTAGAGAATATAGTGATGTCATCAAGATATATCAGAACTATTTTATTGATCAACCCCTTGAATGCCATATCCATTGCCCTTCAGAAAGTGGCTCCAGCATTTGATAGGCCAAATGGCATCTTCTTGTAGGCATATGTGCCCCATTTGGTGGTGAAAGCCATCTTGAACTGGTCATCTTCCTTCACCATTATCTGATTATAGCCTGAATATCCATCTAGCAATGAGAACCTTTCCAAACCAGCTACAACCTGCAATATTTGCTCCATGGAAGGGAGTGGGTAATGGTCCTTGAGAGAGGCTCTTTTCAAGTCTCTGAATTCAACACACAATCTGATCTCTCCACTCTTCTTTCTAACTGGAACTAAGTTGGCAACCCAACTAGAATGCTTGATTGGGAATATGATTCTTGACTCAATCAGCTTGTCCAATTCTTTCCTCGTGAGAGGCTCCATGTGTGGATTGACTGGTCTTTGGTTTTTCCTGACAAGCTTAGTATTTGGATCCAATTCGATGGTATGCTGAGCTAAGTTTGGATTGAAACCTTTCAAGTCTTCATAGCTCCAAGCAAACACGTCAGGGAACTCTTGACACAGCTGTATGAACTCATACCTTTCTTGTTCAGTTGTCATCCTTCCAATTTGCAATGGTTTGTTCTCTTCTACCAAGATGGATACTGAATCCTCTCTCTTGACCTGAATGTTTGCTTTCTCCTTTCTAAACTGATCATTGGGATTAAAAATGGACTCTAAAGTGATAAGTCCCTTGGGAAGCTTGTTAGTTCTCAGCTGTACCACTTGGTCACCATAATTTTGTTCCAATTTTTCTTGATTCTTAGCTGAGAACTCGGCTTCTTCTTGCAAGTAATGCATGTCTGTGGATGATTCTCAACCCTCTCTGTGTTCATTTGCATCCTCCTGAACTTTCACTGCAATTTTTTGTTATCTGTGCATGATCTTGCATCACGTTTGAATGGTTTATGTTTATTGGCAAGATAGGTGTTCTTCATTCCTCGGTGCATCACCTCTGTTAGCTTAGGTTTATTTTTATGCATCTTCTTACTCTATCTCCTTGACAGATTAGATTAGGTTTTGAGTAAAACCTCTACATTTTTTGTGTGCATCTAAATAGAGGAATAGGAACCAGCCTTCTCTGGAGAATCCTTTCTCATTTTTTACAAGTCCCACACTTGGAGAAAGGATTCCATGTTGTGCAATCATACTGGATGCTAGAGTGATCAACCTAGAAATTTGATTAGCGTCCAGGGGTGCTGTGATTTTGCATCAACAAAAACATCAATCTATTCCTACACAGTATTTTTTTGTGCTTCTGATTCTTTCATTTGAACAATTTATGAGTCTCTATCACCCTTAACTAGTCCCAGAACACCCATTTTACAATTTTCTTACTCAAAAATATTAATTTCTTCACTTCCACAATTTTTATTAGTCATCAGCATCGGTCTAGCAACCGACATCTATCTTTCTACCTAACTAACACTAGTTTACTAATCGGCATCGTTCTCTGTGTTTTTAGTTTTTATCAGAAACAAAAACCTATTTCTATTCTTCAGACTCCACTAAACATCTTTTTTTTTAGTTCTATCAGTTCTGCAGAGCCTAGAATACATATCTTATAGCTTTCTTATGGTTTGAACTCACCAACAGCCATGAGCTTTTTCCTTTCATGCTAGTCGCATACCATTACCTACTTTACCTTATCTATCATCTATTTTTTCACCAATGAACCCCAATTCTCTTGTAACTATACCTACAGATGATGAGGAATTCTTTAAATTCCTCAATCATAATATCATAGCCTTACATCATTACTTTGCCCACTCTTCTACCCATGACTCATTGGGCCAACCATTGTTTGGTTTGCCTACCTCTATACCCCCTCTCATATCTACAAATGATACTTTAGCATTACCTACTCTCACATAAACACCACCCACTGCACCCTCAATATCTATCACACCTTCGACATCTATCACGTCTTCGAAATTTGTCACTCCCTCAACCTTTGCTAGTGTCTTGACACCTATCATATCCTCATCTACGGCTCCTAATATAGGGATCCCCACATCATTAGTACATATTACTTTGCATCCACAAGTTACGTTGACATCCTATATGCCTTATCAAAAAAAATTATCTCGATTCCTCCTACTCTGCCACCTATTACCAAGAGGATCTTCCCACAAGATCCTCCCACCTACATCCTACCTCAGTCACATCCTATAGCATCCACCTCATATTTAGGGTACATGCTCTCATCATCTATTCCTTCCTATATACCCACTTCTCATTTCACATATTCAGCACCACTAAACACTGGTATTTTGTCTATGACCTATTCCTCCCATCTACCCACTTATACCGTAGGGGATGCTCCTCAATCTACTACTACCACAAATCTTAGCAAAATGATGATGGATAAGATGCAAACACTCGAGGCCTCCATTTTTCATATCTCACAATGTCCTCACTTATGATGAAATATGTAACAAGCCTATCCACCCTTATCTTGTGCAATGGGAGTTTCCCAAGTTCAACCAATTCAATAGAAAGGAATACCATCAACAAAATTTACGATCATTTAAACATATGTTTTATTTGATCACCCATAACAATGCCTTACTCCTTAGAACCTTCCCCGTGTCCTTGTTGAGACCTGCTCTAGACTGGTGTAGTGCTTTACCTAGGCACTCAGTCCTAAATTTCAATCAGTTGGCCCAAACCTTCCTTGATCACTTCTCAATCAATATCTCTAATAAAGTCTCTATGATGGACTTATACTCTATTCACCAATACGAGGATGAATCTATCACATATTTTGTTGCATGTTGGAGGGGCCTCATCAATCAATTCACCTTCCAACTACCACAAGCAGAGCGCATAGAGTTGTTTACAAGGGCATATGCTAAACACATTTCCCTGACTATCTAGGGTCAAACGTTTCACGTGTTTGGCAAAGCCTCCACCATGGCTTGGAAACTGTAGATTTGTGCCCTTGAAGAAGAAAAACATAAGTTACATAACAAGAATGAAAACTTCAAATGAAATGAATATTCTTCTAAAATATTGAACGACCATTCTAATAACCATTCCAAGGCCAAAATATCTACTAATGTGGTGATTCTGAAATCCAACCCTTCTCATCCGTCTAATCAACCAAGACCACCTGCTAACCTCTCTCATGCTCAAAACTTTCAATACAAATATGAACATAGGGCTTACACTCCTATCATAGAACCATATTATTCTATGCTGGAAGAGCTTCTAAAAGATGGAGCCATCACCCTTTCACCTATCTAACCAAACACTAGTTTTGATCCTTCTCACCCTACACCGTCGTGGTACAAATAAAACGAATTTTGTAACTATCACCGAGTTAGGGAACATAGCGACAATAATTGAAAAACTTTCAATAATATTATCCAAGGAATGCTAGATTATGATGATCTTGTCCTAGAAAAACCTAATGCACCTGCCAATGCCAATATGGGTGTGTTTAAGAAAAAATTTCCTAATCACACTCCATCATCAAACTAAGCTTCAGAGACCTCTACTAGGGACAACCATGTACACGAGGTTCATGTCATTTTCAATACAACACCTGTTCCATCTATTTTTTTTCCTCCCATAGTGTCTATCGAGGAAATTCTTGCACGAACTCCTCTACCCATAGAGGAGCCTATCACACCTACTCCTCTACCCATGGAGGATCCTACCCTTCCTATTTCTATACCTACCACCGAGTCTATCTCACTCGTTCCTCTACCCAAGGAGGACCTAACCCTATCCACCTCTCCACCTAGAGAGGAGTCCACTTCACTTTTTTTTCCCTCTCCTAAATCCATAGAGGAACCACTTTTATCTCCTCTTCCTATAGGCAATGCTTCTCCCAGGACCTTGTAACATCATGTCAAACTTCCTACATCACTCCTTCCTACTGAATCATAGGAAAAAACCTTCCATGTATCATAGAAATCAAATTTTTGGATGGGTCTCACCATTGGTTCATCTTCTTCTAAACCACCACCATTATCACATTTGGTGGACTGATTAGAATATGTTGATTACTCCACACTCTAGGGGCGCCTGCAACTCCCAATATCCACCCAAATGTAGGTGTTATCCCTAGATACCTCAACTATCTATCCTAAGGTATTCAAGGCAACTAAAACCATGTCACCTGAGCTGATAATATCAGCCCCTTCTTTAACCTCTCCTTCACCAAAACCCCTATCCACACCTAAACCTACCACTTCCTTAGGGTTCCTACCAACACCTAGGGTACTACATCTCACAGTGAAACTAAACTTATCTACTCAACCAATTTTGACTTCGCAAAATTGTTAAAAAATAATTAAATTTTTTTTTTTTAAAAAGTGTTACTTTGTGTGGTTCATTGGACTCATCATGATCATCTTATTTTTGTGATCGTTTCGGTCTTTGTTTCGTGATTTTCAAGCGAGAACTCTTCCCGCCAGGCTTTAAAACATGTTAAAATACATTAAAATAATTCATTAATATTTAATTAATTAATTGCTCCTTGTTTGATTAAATTAATTTTTAAAAAATCACTAAGGAGTATTTAATTAAATAAATATAAATTAAAGTTCATTCGACAAGTTTTAGTGCCAGGGAAGTAAGCTTTTGTTTCCAACTGCCGGGTTGGCTTCCCGAACTCGGATTTCCACTTTCCTGGCAATTTCTTTCAAATTTCCCACACGTGGGTTTTCCTCTACCAATTGCTAAATCATGGATTGGCAAACGGGCATAAAATTCCCCAATTTCCCACATGGGGAAATTAGACAGGGATTGCTAACCCATTTTTCCATTCCCGTTGGCAATTTCTTGTTACTTTTCCCATTTCCCCCTGGCACTTAAGCCACTACCCGGGAAGAGAGGAAGTTAGATTAATTCCCATAACTTCCTCCATCAAACCCATTAAAAAAGTCGTAAGAAGCTTTAAATTGCTTCTTTCTTAAAGAAGACATAATATTTTGTCAGCTTTATGTAAGGGAAATTAACGCCATTGTGAAGAAGAAATAAAAGAAAGTTTTTGGTTTTGTTTCCAACAACTCCACGCATTGCATAAGAAGAAGAAAATAATAGAGTGAAAAGGAGGACAACAAAAATTAATCACAGCAAAAGGACTAAAGGCAAATACATGTGCCCACGCATTGGCTGAAGGAAAAGATAGGAAGGAGAAGACAAAGAAATCGAACTCACGCGTCCCAGCCAAAGGATAAGGAGAACAGTCCAACAACTTGGACAATACAAAAAATGCGCAGGAAAGGAAAGGATATAAACCAGCAAAAAGAAGCAAGAACAGTTTTTGAGAAAAGCCACGCAGCTGAAAGGAAAAGTTGGAAGTAACAGTTGTCCAACCACCCAGCATTGAAGATACCACATGAGAGGAAGAGAATAGTCTTCCACCCACCGCCACTCATCTCACGCACCAGCCAGCAAATAAAAAATCACGCTTGCCAAGAACAATTTAAAAAATGTGAACCGACCATGGGCAAGTATGTTTGAAAAACTGAATTGTTTTTGTGACTTGTTATATTCTACATTTTCATCAGCCTTTAGGAAGAATGCATGATGCATATGGATGAATCTGGGCCCTGATAAAGCATAAAGATTAATTGCTAAAGCTGCAACAAATGAAGGTCACAAGTAGCAAACGTAATGCAGCTATAGGCTCTTCTTTATTCTGAACTCAGATCCATGGCAGCCACAGGAAACAAATATTCACTGTCGTGTATAATGGATTGGGGTCACGCTATTCAAGGCTTTATAAAATTTTCATGAATCAGGAGAAGAAAAGTTTTTAAGCAAAGAAAATAAGAAAGAAAAGACAACAGTCTTTAAAATGAGAGAATTAAAATTTCCCACGCCAAAGAAAGGCCACGCAAAAGAAAACGCGACCACAGTCGTGATTAGTTGTTGCAAAATCTTGCAGCTGTAGTGGAATTTATTCCAGTGCCTAGCCCATGGGTTTGATATGGTGGTTATAGATGAAGCTACGAGCTAGTGAAGTAGGCGTGTTACCTCCACTTTCATTGGGTGCTGCCAGGTGGGTATCCACAGCAACTTCCTGCAACAGTAATTAGCCAGGCAGCGGGTATGTTGCAGTATAGTAGAATCCTTTTTGAGTGCTTCTAACAAGTAGGTCATCCAGCTATGTTGTTATCTGCACAGAATCAAATGCATCCTCAAATTCAGGATTTTCCTTCAAGACATTTTTATCAAAATCAATTAAGTGACAGTGAGAGTGTTACCAGGAGACCTGATGAAGCTTATTACAAAGATTCTCTATTGAGACATTACTTGTTTTACGATGTAACTCATGGAAGAGAATCTCATAGAGGTGGATCTATTTCATATCAGAATATTCATGAAGCACAATTTGCTTTGCAATTATATGAGCATCTTCAACGGGTCATAATCATGGCAGCATCAGGTCTTTATCGGTAAAGGAATTTTCTCATCATTTGGAAGGTACAATTATGCTTATTATGGAAAATCCAAAACATTCTTACTACAAGTGTTATATAACAAGGAAGAACCGTGAGCATTGTGGTAAAACCATTCTTTTAAAAAATGTTGGGTTAAGCTCGGTATTCAAGTGAGTTGAGCTAGAGAAGAACTCAGGGAGTTCGGTTCTGGAAAGAAGGTAAGACGACATGAAGGGCATGGATCACCATGGGAGTCTGAATTCAAGTTGAAAATGCATGAGCTCATAATCAAGCTGGGAGCGATACGATTGAGGGCTCATTCGTGAGTTAAGTCGTCTAAACACCTAAGTGAAGAAAGAGCACATCTCGAGAATTTTTCATTCCAGTCATCATTCATCTTTGCATGATTGCCCTAATTCTTCAGACCTAATCAACAACTCAACACTATAATCCAGAGCATTGGTTCATGCACAAGCACCTGTAATCTATATCACACAATTTCTAGAGGTGGAACTCGTTGATGAAGTACCTCAAAATATACCATCCCAACTTGTGGAAGTAGTCACAACTTCTCAACGAAAAGTTGATGATCTGGTTCTTTCCCCACCTACATTTGAAGAATCACCACAAATGGAGAAAATGGCGACAACATCTTTCTCACAACAAGAAGATCCAATTTCAACAACACCCGAAGGTGATCCCCTTTAGCGTGATGAAGATCAATTCCCAACGAACATGAGAACCATGTACAATGAGATACTTGGAGAGGTTCCCACCTGGCTACATGATATCCTGAAGAATTGAAAGAGGGTCATCAAGCCAATAGTGATAAACTTGGAAGCGATTGCGTAAATGTTATAATCCATCACTCCAAAAAAAAGACCAAATACTACACTAAGGTGTGTGTCAACGAATTCATAAATCACTTTGATGATTTTTCAACACCACTCGTTCACAATGGGGCAAAGGAGATGGATTTCCAAGACTCTGAAGTCTCACAAATTCTACTCGGAAGATCAACACTTTGGGATGGTGACAAAGACAAAGGACATAATTCCAGGCGGTGAATTGCAATTTTGGCTCTTGGAGATCTTCTCAATGGTGAAAGACCAGAAGCTAAATTCATATAAACCTAGGTGGCGTAACGACTACGGTCTCGTGACAAATGAATAATTCACCATGGAAAGGTACTCAGAGCATGTGGAGAATTATGAATGTGAATACGAATGAAGACAAATTTTCTCACACCGGGATATTACTCGGAGCATGTGGATGAATTGCTCAAGTTTCAAGCTTAGCACTCTTGTCATTTGGAGGATTGCAGAGTACAGTCAATGAGTTCATTCATGTATGATCGGGATAGGCAGACTCTTTGCCCAATGGATAAGGCATTGATCCTAGGTGTCTTGATCTGAGTGGCACATTGCCGACTAGGATGTCTACGTGTGCATACAAGTCATTTAAGTGGGGTCCACATGTACCCATTTCTTTTATTTATGTATTTTTCCTTAAATGACTTTTTAACTTAAGTGGTTTCTATTTTTAGTCACTTTTTAAAAGTTGGTTGAAAAAGTCAAAGTCACTTAAGTGCCCTATTTAATGTGCATTTAAAACCCTAACTACTTTGTAACCAACTTTCGGGTTATAAAAGGAAGTGAGGGGCTCATTTGTAAGGGTGACTTTGAGAGAGGAGAAGAGAATACTTTTGTGCAAGCTTTGTTTCAAGAAGAAACTTTGTGTTCTTTTGTGAAAAACATTTTGGAGTTAATGGAATAAGAACTTTGTGTCTCATTCATTGTCTCTGGTAACATTTGGTGTTCTTATGTTCATTAGATGTTAGGTGTTTAAATCTTGCATGCAAATATTATCTTTGATCTTATTGTCAACATTAGTAATCAGTTGTTCTAGTTCACAGTGATCAAGCTCTGATTGTCTACTTGCTCATATGTGTTCCCTTTTACATGTTCTTGTTTAACTAACTCAAACTCCGTTTTATTTGTGTTGGTTATTCAGCTTTCCTCTTCATGCAATATTAGGCTCTATTTTTACCTAACTCTTGCATGTTCTTTCAGTTCATTCCATTCCACTCCTTTCCTTCTTTCTATTCCATTTCCTTCATTCACTTTTCTTCCATTGATGTTCCAAAACACCCCCCACATGTAATTTTGAATGTACAGATGTAAATATAGTTTTGGTTTTCAATAAAGGCAGCCTCACCTTCATTGAGGAGGGACTTCGTTCCCACACTGTTGCATGTCATTTACATGCGTGCAAATCCATATGCTAACACCACCACCCATCACAAAACCACTTCTCACGCCTAAGAGGAAGACCCAACCTCCTTGGCCTCACACCCTAGTTTCTCACATGCCTTCTCTTTAACCTTTTCCTTTACCTTAGATTTTAGGTCAAAACCCTTCCACCTTAGTTAAGTTACCTCTTCACTAAGGAAAATATAAGGTGCAGAAACCTGCACCCATACCTTTACCTTCTCTTTTTCCTACATCTTCACCTTTATTACCTCTTCTAACTACATCTTCTCCATTACCTATGACCACATTATTTCTGACACCACCACTCTCACCTTAGCTTTCTAGGGTATCCCTTCCTTCTACATATCGTTCTACCTTACGCATCCCTCCTACACCTTCACCCAAAAAGGTGCAACCTAAACCAAAACCAAAACCTTCACTACCTAATAGAAAGGTAGTCACACCTACACCACCTCCAACAACACCTCTCTCATGAATAACACCCACACCTTCATCCAAGCCAACTTTGACTTATCATTATGATCCATTGGCAAGATCCTATTCAAACATCCTTACTAGGTTGTTAGAAACCTTCTCTATCTCATTGTCACCTATTAAGTCATATGATCTGCTCAAACCCACACCAGTAGGGTTTGACGACACCAAAATCTATGCATATCATCACTCACAAGGGCATGATGATGAAGATTGTAAATTTTTGAAAAACATTCTCCTTCAAATCTATACTTTGGATGGTATCTTCAACGAAGATGATTTGTTAGAAGAGAATTACATTCCCCCTTCGCCTGCCACCTCATGGTCTAGCACTATATCTATTCAGTGGCATTTACCTGCATCTCTAAAACCCTCTTTTCCTCCTCCAGTATTTGAAATAAATATGGTCTAAGTAGACACTTGATCCAAAAAATATAAAGAAAAAGAGAAAATGGGTAGCCCATCCAGTGAACCTTCACCCACCATTCCACCTACACCTTCCCCCAAGGTAACCATATGTGGACTGGCTTATCCTGTTTCTAACAAAGCCACACATCACTCTCTGATTAATCAGTTTCATCAATCTCCTCTGAAGATGTCTTTGTATGACCTAATTAAAACCTCTGAGTCTTATTATGAGGCCCTCATTGAGGTCCTGCAATTTATTGAGGTTTCACAAAATGATCCTACACCCATGACGAACATCTTTACCCCTCATCATTTGGCCGCCCTCACCACTTCTCCTCAAAATTCTATCCCCATCACCTCCCCTCAAGTTTCTGTTGTCAGTTTCGATGACTCAGAGATTGCCCCTCTACAATCAGATGATACTGATCCTACCTTCTTCATCACTGACTTCATCAATGATACTCGCATTTGATACATTATGATTGATGGAGGTGCCAACATTAATATCATTTCTTCCCATGCATATGAATAATTACACATACCCACCAACTACATGCATAATAATCCTGTTATGATGTTTTCTTTCAATGATGCCATGACTTATACCCTTGGCACTGTCATCCTCCATATCCGCATGGGTTCGCACACTAGTCCTGCAATATTCTATGTTCTTAAGGGGGAATTTCAATATAACTTGTTTCTTGGTCAACCTTGGATTTTTGCCATGGGGTGTGTACCTTCAACCCTTCATTTTTGTCTAAAATTTGAATATGAATGACACCCCTACACCATTGGGGCAGATCCTTCACATTTTAAAACCTCTAACATACTTTACCGACCAAATGATGTCCTTGTTCCAATCAAAGTATCTACCACCCCTACCACTTCATCTTCTTTCACTACCTCATCTAACACATCTATCCCCTCTTCCACTACACCTTCCACTGCTAGTCCATCTATTCCCTCTGCTTCCACAACTTCCATAGGTAGCCCATTTACCAACCCACCTATTTCACCAGAAACTGATGCCTCACCTTCTTAGTATTTGAGTAGCTCATCCATCCCTATTACCCAAGTACCAAACTTCAAACCCTTGGTAGATTTTTTTCAATGCCTTTCCTTGGGGGAGTACCACATATACAACACAAACACTTTCCTTACTCCTAAAGAGTATGGAATCCTTCACCAACACCCACAATATGACCATCATGTAGGAGAGGTTTTTCCATATGGTCCTCCCCACCTTTGCACCAAATTGATATATGGGGGACTCGACACTTCTTCTTACTCTCTTGAACCACCAACCCAAACCCGAACTTTCTCATCCAACTTCCAATACCTCACCATCCGCTACTTTGTCCACACTTTTCTTCATTGATGTGCTTGGGAGGGATTTTTCTTTGGTCTTTATTAACAAGGTTGTCATATAGTCATACTTTGCACCACCCAAAAACACAAAGACCATTGTGGTATCATATTTTCCATTCCACCTAGTCCTAAGAAGGCTAGAATCAACCTCATAGAGGAAGATAAGCCTTCCCTACCTAACTCACCTACCACACCACCTTCATCCACAGAGTCCATGGATCCAAAATCCATCCATCCTCATTTTTCTTTCATGAACGTTGTTTCTTTAGGACCTATGACCTATCATTATGATGGCTAGATGCCATCTTCCCTTCCTCTTCTTTATCTTGACATGTTGGATGATGACACATGCATTCTATCAATGTTGTTCAATGTCAGGATGATGATTCTATTCTCACATATTTAGGTGCAGACGATTCTTACATTCACTAGTCATTACCTTCTCAGACACAAACCATGCTGAATGAATTGACCATAGAGATCAACATTCATACTCAAGACGAACCTCAAATTCTAAAGATAGGAATATCTTTAGATTATGGGGAACAAGAAGCCTTCACCTCTTTCCTTTAAGATCATAGCAATGCTTTTTCTTGGTCTTATACCAATATGCCCGGTATTGACCCTAGTATCATGGTCCACAATATCGTGACTATCCCCGATGCTAAACATGTTAAACAGAAGCTGCTAAAAATGCATCCATGCATTTCCCTTCTTGTGAAAGAATAATTCTAGTGCCTACTTTTTATTTCCTTCATTCTGCATATTGACTATCCACAATGGATTTCTAACATTGTTCCTATCACCAAAGTGACAGGGGACTCTGCATCTGCACAAAATTCCACAACCTTAACCTTTCAATCCCTAAGGATGAATTTACTCTACCTAGCATCAACCAACTCGTTGACCTTACAGTTGGCCATGAGATTCTATTTCTTAAGGATGGATTCTTGGGTTATAATTAAATCTTACTCACTCTAGAAGATCAACACAAAATTGACTTCATCACCCCTTGGGGAACCTTTTGTTATCGTATCATACCCTTTGGTTTTTAAAATTTTGGTGCCACCTATCAGTGTGTTATGACTTATATCTTACACAATATATTGCACAACATATTAGAATATTATGTCGACGACCTTCTCAGTAAGTCCAAAATTCATGCCAAACACCTCAAAGTTCTTAAATTCATATATGATTGTCTCATCCAATACTACATTTTCCTTCAACAAAAGAAGTGTGTCTTTTCCATTCTATCCAGAAAAATCCTTGATTTCATCATCTCTTTTTGGGGCATCGAAGTCAATCCCACTAAAATCAAGGCTATTCTCGAGATGCCTCCACCTACTAACCTTTGACAACTTCTTAGTTTACAAGGAAAATTGCAATCCATTCGATGATTTATCTCCCAACTTTCCAACCGATGTCACCCTTTTAATCATCTCCTTAAAAAGGATGTCTCCTTCAATTGGAATGATGAGTGCCACAAATCCTTTGAAGTGTTGAATAAATACCTTCTCCAGCCACCTATGCCCATCTCACCTAAAGATGATAAACCATTCCTTGGGTGCCATGCTCGCTCATCATGAAAAGAAAAATAGGGAGCAAGTGGTTAATTACATAATCTGTAATATTTTAGACTATGAGACTAGGTATACTCACACTAAAAATATTTTCCTAGCCTTGGTCTTCGTGGCCACCAAACTTTGCAATTACCTACTTAACCACAAAACCTTTTTCGTAACTAACACCGACCCTTTGCATTACATGTATGCTAAACCTTACCAACACCAATGCACCATGAATTGGCTCATGCTCCTTGCAGACCTAGACTTGGAATTCATTCATAAAAGTTTTTCAAGGGAAAAACCATTGTAGATCAGCTTGCAGATGCTCCTCTTCCTGGATATCAATCTTCTAACTTTGATTTTCCTGACAAATTTATCCCTACCCTCTCCCTTGATGATATTGTCTATAAAATAACCTTGTTCTTTGACGGTTCAAAATTTCAATGCGGGGGTGGTGTAGGGTTCATCCTCATTCCTCTTGATGGCAAGCCTATGCCTTTATCTTTCTAACTTGACTTCAACATCACCAACAAAATTTCTGAGTATGAAGCACTTGTCTTGGGTCTTTAAACGGCCATAGCCCTAGATGTTAAATCTATTAATATCTTTGGTGACTCTCAATTGGTTGTGAACCAAGTCAATGGTTTGTAATAGTGTCATAATGAGGTGCTTCAAAAGTATAAACATCATGTTGACATAATTTTGACAACATTTAAGCACTTACTCATTCAAACCACTCCATGATCTACTAACAAATTAATGAATACCATGGCTTGCCTTGCCTCTCAAATACATGCCTCGCCTTTGGACTCCAAAATATTTGTCACATTACAACTATTGTAGTGACACTCTTATATTATCTGCGACATCAATTTTGTGGGAAGAATCGAAACTGACCCATGTGACATTTGGTATAAGAAGTTCACAGAATACCTCTCCCTTTCATTTTTTCCTCCCAATCTCACTCGCAATGGACGATGAGCCTTCCTAAAAAGTGTCTCTCGTTACGTCATCATGGGGGGTCTTCTATAAAAATGTTGCTTTGATGGTATCCTCCTTACGTGCCTAACTAGTTTTGAAATCCCATACACTATCAAAGAAATTCATGATGGCATTTATGGGGGACATTTTATTGGCCTCGTCATTTCCAAACATATCCTTAGCCTTAGCTATTACTGGACAACCCTTAACCAATACTATTTTGACTACGTTAAATGTTGTGTAAAATTTCAGTAGCATGCTAACCTTAATCATACCCCTACTTATGTCTTGCAATTTTCTCAATACTTTTGGCCCTTCTCTCAATGGGGTTTGGATCTCATCGAAGAGATTAACCATCATTCTTCTTGACATCATAGTTGGATCATCACAACAACTAAATATTACCCTAAATGGGTGTAACCATCCCTCTCATTTCTACCAAAGATGAAAAAATATGCAAGTTTATCAACCATTACATCATTTTTTGTTTTGGTGTTCCTCATCGCCTCATCACTAATAATGGAAAACAGTTCAAAAACAAAACCCTAAAAAAATTGTGTTACAAATTTAGCATTCAGCTCATTTTCTCTTCACCTTATTACATATAGACAAATAGAAAAGATGAATCTTCCAACAAAACCCTCAATAAAATCATTTTGAAAGTCATCAATGAAACTGGTAAGGATTAACAAACGCACATTCCTTTCACATTATGGGATTATCGTACCAGCATTTGTACCTCTACTAATATCACACCTTTCTCTTTGGTCTACGATATAGAGGTTTTCCTACCTCTCGAATTCCAAATTCCATCTCTTCATATATTACTCAAAGATATGCTCTCTAATGATGATTTTCACCAAGAAAATTTGGCACAACTTGAGCTATTGGATGATTGTTTTCTAAACACTCTATACCATTTCCGAATCTACCAAAAATGCATCAAGCGTGCCTACAAAAAATGTGTTCAAGAATGAACCTTCAAGATTGGTGATATTTTCCTAAAGGAAAACCAACATGTAACCAAAGTGAAGAAAAGTAAACGAGGTAATTTTTATCCTAATTGGATTAGACCCTAAATTGTCACACATACCTATGGATCAGGAAATTTTCGTTTATCTTATATTGAGGGTAAATCCGAACCTGAGCCCCTTAATGCCTTGTATATTTGATTGTTCTACTGTTGAATAGTGTACTACATCAATTTATGTAACTTGTATGATCATCCCTTGAGAAATCATTTCCTTCCACCTACCTCTTTTAAGGACCAATGACTAAACTAGAATTGTGTGATTATCCATCACCGTTTAACCTATATCTTGAATATGAGTTTCACGGCTCTACTCATGGCATGATTCTTATGGATAATTTTCATTTTTTCCAAGATGGAATCCCATGGTCATTCATCACTTGAAACCCCTCTTTCATAGATAACCTTTTTGTGTTATGGTTTTTCCTTCATAAAATAATCCTTACTCCTTTATAGTCTTGTCCATGACTGCAAGTTTAAAATAAAAGCAAAAAAATGTTTAGGATAACCAAAAACTCTACTCCTTGAGTCAAAATTCTTGCAAATAGATGATTCCATCAAAAGGAAATTTGTCTTTCTCTTTTTTTTTTATAAGTATATTTCTCCCTCGAAGGATAGCTATTAAAATTTATCCACTTATTTCACTTATTTTATCCCCAAAATAAGACTAATTTGTATCTCTCAAATAACATATTTCTAGAGTTTCCCACATCAATCATCTTCACAAATACCTCAAGGAGAACCTATTTATACCGATATAAACTTTCCACATCGATTATTCTATACATGCTAAAAGTAAAAACAAAATAAAAATCAAGAAAAATACAAACTTTTGGGCATCGACTTACCTATTCTAGTTTTAGGTATCTTGTAGAAGGGGCATGTTGTCCCATAACAAGGTTACACTTAATGAACCACTCCACCCTACTTTCATTTACTTACTCCTATATACTCAAGGGACGTGGTGTGTATTTTACACATTGTGATCACACAACTTCTTTCAACTCTAGAACCATCGCTCATGCAATGTATCTAGTGACTTATGTTCAATAAGTCTATGGATATAAAAATTATGGTCCTTTCCAAATATGGGTATGTCACTTCTTTTGGTTTCTTATTTTTTTACTTGTTGTGTCTTCAACAGGACAAGATGATTGAAATTTAATCAACCAAAACAATTTCATCTATGCCTATGCCTACTTCACCTTACCTATTACCTATTCAACATTTGACCTTGCATATTTTAAAACATGTCTTACCCAACCAACTTACCTATCCAACCTACTTTCCCAACTTACCTACCCAACCTACCTACTCAACTTACCTAACCTAATCTCATTCTTCCCTAGTTTAAGGGATAACTACATTGTCCTAAGGCCCCTTTTGTAAGGGCTATGTAAGCAGCACTTCAAGGGCATGGGGCCCTCGGAGGTTATCTCGGCCACTCTTTTCCCCAAACATTCTTCCCCCCTAAAAAAACCTAGTTAGTTAGTTTCCATAAAAACAATAACTTGAAAATTAACCCAAAATAAACCATACATAACCCATAAACATCATCATTTACTTTCCATAATGCCAATGACTTGGAAATTAAATTAACACAAACACAGCCAACCCATGCCTACATCTAAATTTCCATAAAAACAATAACTTGGAAACCAAAACAACATCATCTCATACCACAACATCAACCACACCATGCCTAATCATCTAGTTTCCATAACATCAATACATTGGAGATGAAAACCATTCAATCAACTCATACATTACATCCATGCTTAAAATCATCTAGTTTCCATGACATCAATAAAATGGAAATAAAATCAATCATTCAAAACATACATCACCCAAACCATGCCTACACTCCTAAATTACCATAACATCAACCATGTTTACAACTACTTTCCATGATAACAATATAAAGGAAATGAAACAACACACAACAAAAATAAGTGTCATCATCTATATACTAGAAAGTCTATATGTCAATAAAATTTATATACAAATATAATAAAAGTATCTCAAAAACTCTCATGTACATCTCGCATCTTCAGCACGCAAGTTGGTATATATAATTTAAAACTCAAAAAATACTTAGTATATCCATCATCTTCTCATCTCTAGGAGGGCCCAAAACCTCTATTGCTCTCTCATGTCCCCTCACCAGGAATTTTTCTTTGTGAAATCATCACCTCTTGATGGCCCTTCCCATGAGACCGGTGACTCCCTGAACTATTGGCACTATGGGTTCGTGAACTAGACCTCTCACTGGCTGCCTGTTGGAATTTGTAAGTGGCATAGCTGACATAAGGGATACCTCTCTCTATAAGTTGTTCCTCATAATATCTAGCCTCTGTCAAAACCTCTTTGTATCGGTCCATAGATATCACTGTATGTATTGGCATCGCTATCTGTCTCATTCTGTGAGGTTGTGGACCTTATGCCTGTAATAGGGGCCAATGTCCCTATGCCAATACATGTACCTATCCTGATGGACCCTGTCTCTATACTTATGCTTCATCATGTGTCCTAAGAGGTAAAGGAGGGGAAGCCATGTGTCCCTCACCATCATTATTTTCATGTGCCACTACCAATTGCATATGTAGGGTGGCCACCTATGCCTATAATGCAGTAACTTGGGACTGTAATCCTGCAACTTGTCCCTCATCTCTAGCATGTTCCTGTGCAGCATCTAACTAACCCTATAAGGTAGTCACCTATTTCTGAGCTACTATAGGATGTCATTTTCTTGCTGTCACATCCTTAACACAACCCTATATGCTCACCTAATAGCCCTACCAACATAATCACCTCCCTAATTATACTTAGGGGTCACAATTTTTCCTACACCTCGGCCTTACCCATGGCCTTACCTATACACCCACACTAACCTCATCCATTTGAAACTCAAATTCTCTTACTAGTTATACCTTGCCATGACTCTACTCATGTTGTTTCACCTACTGACCTTTCCTTGCATTATGTCATGATTTTTATCTCAACTAGACCAAACCTTTTGGTGCTTTAGAACACACCTATACCTGTTCCTGCACCTAGCCTTGTTATGTTTCTGGGATAACTTCATATACTTGGATACTTGGACCATATTAACCTTGTTTGGATAAACTATAGACCTTCGATGATGTAGATTTTATGATCTCTTTAGCCTAGTGCCTTATTGCATTCTCGACGTGTACATGTGTTTGAATGCTCTCACCTATTACCCACACTGATATCACCATTGCCTATACCCTCCACCTTACCTCATTTTTCATCGCCTACCACTTTATGAAACTCATCACCAATTTTTCCTACTCCTTTATCAATTCCTAGTTTGAGGGGGATTACCTCCACCCATACCTAGGAAAACCTAACCTTCACCCATATTTGGGGAAACCACTTCCTGTTTTTGTCATCATCATTTATTAATACAAGATATCTGACAAAAAGGGGAAAATGTAGACACCAAAATTAGGTTACAACCCTCTAAGCCCCTTCCAATTGATTAATTCAACACATACCCCCTACCATGACCCCTCCACATTATTTTTAATTTAATTACTCATCTTTAGTTAATAATTCTCTCACTCCTCCACCTCACCTCTCCACCTCACCGTGGACCCATTCCAAGCCTATTTATTAACCTATACTAAGTCACCCTTCCCCTTAACTAAGTAAGACTCATTATAACCCTAATATTCATTACCTATTATCCCTCTTACTAATTCATTACTTCATTTAGTGCCAACCCTGACTCCTAGTCCATAAAAAACCTTGACCAATGCCAAAAATGGAGAGAAAATGCTATTTTTGGAAAAATATGACCTTTTCTCCCTAACCGACACTGAGTATTCCTCATCCAGTGCTAGTCACCTACTCACCATAAAATTTCCTTAAATAAGGAATTCCAACCCTTTACCCAGGTTCCTTGATCTTTTCTATTTAATTTCTGGCATTCTTAGCTCTTGCATCTAGACATTCAAAACAAGATTCCGATGACCAACACAAGACCTAAGCACTCACATTCTTCATTAGTAATCAACCAGTTGCTCCAAAGCTCCAGATCATTTACACAAGGTGACGTCAAGCCTTCATTGTTGCTACAGTGGATCTGGACTTGTTTCTTCTCCAAGCACCTACCAATAACCATCATCTATAGACCTCCAATCTCCAAGTAAGTACTTTAATTTGGTGGTTAAGTTTCATTAGCTTCTACTATTAAATCATTTATTTTCTATATTTCTACCCTCCTAAATGCCTCCTACACCCACCTACCTGACAACCTACTTGTTTAAACCTCTCTGTCCCCCTAACCACCTATTTTAACATCTCTAAGTCTTCACATAAATCCTACTACCTATCCTAAGCCTTCCCAACTCTCTATGCAATCACAGAGAGCTCCCAACTAACCCATTTTAACCTTTTTATCTAATTTCCCCTACCATTGTTGGTCACCAAGCCGGTGTTGACTATTACTAGGTACTAACATTGGTCACCTAACTGATACCATTCGATGTGTCTGGTAATTTCCCCCAGACAAGCAAGCCCATAACTCACTCAAAATCATCCCAAACCTTACCAAATCTCACCCATACCTCCTTAACAGCCTCTACCCCACATGTCTACCTTGACCACCCCCGACCTTTTTCTAGATTTAAATACATATATAATATTTAGCTTAAATCTAGTTTACTATTAGTGTATGAGATACCTAAATCATGTTACTACAATAGGAACTTTTACGTCTTGTTATTTCTTTGCATTAAATTGTATATTGAAAGTGGATTGACAACCTTTCGAGGAAGCACTCAACTTCCCTGGATTTAGCTTGCGCTAGGCAATCCACTAACCTATATAATTGAATCTATTTAGTGATATTGTTTTGTATTGCATGTAGTCCTTCCTAGCCAAAAAAGGGCTCTTCATGATTAGCTTGGTATTCTATGATGTGTACAACCTTCTTTGACTTATTTGTTTTGTACGCACCATTGTGGTGAAACACTTACCTTTACTCTTTAACAATTATTCCAAGGGTGGGGAAATCCTAGTGTAACCTTCGATGAACTTTCTAAAATATCATGTGTTCCTCAAGAATTTGTGCACCTTGCTCTAGTTAGTAGGTTCCTCTAATCCCTGAATAATAACAACCTCAGCAAGGTCTACCAACAAGCCTTATTTAAAGATAATATATCCTAATAGTGTAATGCCTCTAACATGGTTGATATCTGTGATGACTTATGTACTTGAAGTTGTAAATGTTGATATGTGATTCTTGTCAGAAGATGGTGTTTGTAATATTGAGAATTAAGTAATCATGTTTGTTGTAGATAATATGTTATCTACTAGAAATAGATATAACTTTGTCACGTCTATGATGAATTGAAAATGAATTATGTTGTTCCTTCTTATGCTGAATGATTCACTACATGTGGAAATAAGAAATTGATTCATTTTAAACTAGTTCATAGTATTTATTGCACTTAAACTTATGCTTCAGTCTTCATGATCTTGGATGTAGGATAGCTATACCTTGGATCAATTTCAGTGACCCAAGGCATGCTTTCAATTTCATAATGCTAAGGTCATCTTGACCAAGCTAGGTAGAATGTTAGATTTTTGAAGAAAGATTGCCACAAGATCACGGGTGACCTTTTCTACTCACACCCTTCACAAGTGATCCGATAACATCATTATTGATTATTCTTTGGTTAATATGTAATTGACAATTTTTCCAATTGTTTAGGAACCTAATTAAATCTATGTTCCTAAGATGGTAATCCTATCCTAAGTTACTAGGTCATTTTATTAATGAGGAATGTTAATAAAAAGGAAAAGCCTTAAATTAGACTAATAAACTAACCTAAGGACCTAAGTTGGTTTCTAACCTAATTTTATGAACCTAACCTAAGACTTGGACAAACCTAAGGGGATGGCATGGATGACACACATTGAGATGTCAGTGGCACTAACCTCTAAATATTTATGAGGGATTTAATGGGCATTAAAACTCTTGGTTGCCGCCAATTTTGGTGAGTGTATGAAGGTTTGGTGGAGGGTTAGTTGACATCTCTACTAAAGTTTTAGATGCATGAAATTTTAAATTTGGTAATGGCCAAATATGAGTTGGTGATGATGAGAGATAAGGAAGGATTTTCAGTCCTATTTGGCATTTATTGTTGGAAACTATGAAAAATTGCGTAGGAAGTAAGGGAATTTGGAAGAAAGAATGGTTTTGGGTTTTGTATTGTTCATTTGGTTTTTGTGAGCTTTAGCTTTGCATGTGGTTTTTCATTTCAAACTTCTCATTTGAATTTTGCATGATTATTTTTCCTTGTATGGCAGTGATGCTAGCAAAAATATTACTAAGAAGCTATAAGAAGGAGAAGAAGGTTTCTGAGCTGATTGTTGGCATTTTTCGTGGAAAATAATTGTTATTGAGGCTCTGATTGAAGATTTACAGCAAGAAATAGAAGACATGAGCTCTATCATGCATGATAGGCCCTATCTCTTTAAGTCTTCTGCTTCTATTTAAAAAAAATCATTAAAAGAACTCTGCTCTTTTGAAAACCTTCTGGTTATAAATCTATGTTTTCTTATTCCTTGCTTCAATGGTGTTTCGGTTTGTTTCCTTTGGATGCATAATGTTTTTGTTGTGTGGAATATGAATTCTAGGTTGTATTAGTAACAACTGTGATTAGCTTATTTGCAGTAGAATCATATTAAGTAAAGAATGGGTTTGAGTTGTTCTCTGTTGAATGATTATCTAGACTGAAGATTGTTTATGCATTTATAAGTAACTTGGATTTTGGTTGGAATATGTAGATTCTGAGTTTGAATACTTTCCTTTTCATCATGACTGAAGCTTATCAGTTCAAGAGACTTCATTTTGGCAGTTTTAAATTTATGCCATTGTTTCAGGTTAATTTGTGTCTGTATTTTGGTCTTTAATTGTAGCGAGGACCCATTATTTTGTTAATTTTATGTCATGATTGTATTTTTAGGAGTATACAGTTCGTTTAGATCTAGGATATACTTATTTTTGGGTTCTTATTTAAAGGGTTTTGTATTAAATATTTGATCTTTTCTGGTCAATATGAACCTTGTCTGGTTAAGATGAATAGAAAGTATGTTGTGTAATGCCTTGGTTCTATTCCTTTTACAGTTTAAAAATATTTTTGTTTGCCCAACCTAGTCTAGTGGTTTTCTTAGATAGATCTTGTTGATTTCTTGAAGTTAGGAAAATATTGTTGAATGTATAGTTATGTATTTTATAAAATGGGAGGTGGTTCACATGATCTTTTCTGTCCTTCTTGCTCAGATGATTGTTATTTCTTTTGGCATCTAGTCTAGAACTAATAATGTAATTATTATTATGCTTTCTCTCTTCTCTTCTTGTGAACGATTGTAGTTCTTTGACGACCAGCTAAGAAATGAAACTAACATTGTTCTTTTTCCTTTTTGTTGTTGAGTTTTCTTTGAATTTCAGCCCATTCTAGGTTACCCTGTGGAAGGAGGATGCATTGGGTTGATTTCTCAAATCTCTATGTTATATTAAGCAAAAGGTTTAGTATTTTCATGTGATATGGACACACTATGTCCTCTCCCTATGATGGAAGTATTATTTATCTAATTGATACTCTTTTAAGAGATGTCTCCAAAAATTGAGTTTGCGGAACTTGGGAATTGATGGGTGTTTTATCAACATTCATTTCTTGTTTGCAACTTATACTATCTTGAACTTTGAGTTATCATGTCGTCTTCATGACTAGGATACTGTAGAACTAGAGTATGACTTCCTTGGGATGGTTGGTGTCTTGTGTGATTTGTTATTTGTTTCTTCATTAATATTTGGCTCCTTTATTATGATAAGTCCCATCAGTTGGATAAGATTTTGATTTGTTGTAAAATTAAGAATGGAATGTATGTCTTTGACATTAACATTAGAATATATTATGTTGTCAATAACATATAAGGAACTACTTAACTTATCTGAAACTATAGTATCAAGTTCTATTTGGGTTTGATTGAAAGCCTTTAGGGAACCTTTTTCAGATGTTGATGTGTGGGAATCTTGAATATTTGTTAAGAATTAATCACTTAGGATCCTAACTCTGAAAATACATCATGTTTGAAGTGAACTTTTGCAGTAAGTTATGTTGGTATTATTTTAGTCTTAGTTGGTTAAACCTTCCTTACCTAGAATGTTGAGGCTTATTCTTGATCAATCTAATTTCTAGACTCCATAATGAGCTTGATATAGATAATATTGTTTGATGGAATGCATTTAGATATTTGGTTGGTCTTTTTAGTTACTAATCAGGTTGTTAACTTTTGAGTAGAATAATAGTATACTTATTACATAAAATTAGTTTTTTATATCTTTGTACTTCATCTTTTTGAAAATTTAGAATAGATTGAGTTAAGGAACTTAAGTTGGAACTTGACTGAGAAGATGAGGTTCAGATTAGAAGTATGAATTTCTCCCTTCTTTAATACTGTTGTTTTGTTTCTAGCATGTTGAAATGAGTTCATATGGATGTGGAAATAGAATTAATTATGCTGATGTAATTAGTTATTGTTTATACATTACTCATAGATTCCATAATCTTTCTCTCTCATTCTTGATTTGTAATCTTTTAGGAAAAGTCTTTCTATTTATATTGTTTTGTGTTTTCTGAATTGTTTCATAAACAACAGGGTTCCTTTTATGAAATAGTTAGATAAAATAAAAATGTTATGATGTTATAGTGATTATCATGCTCAATTCATATGAAATGACTCATGATAATAGATTTACAGATGGATTTCATAAAATATGAAAGGAGAAAGACATATAGAAAATTACATCTATTTTATTAAAGAAATTGTCTCTTTATTATGATGATTATGTAGTAACTTTACTTGAAATGTACTTTTGTCAAAAAAGGAAGATGTAATAAAACTATTTTATATTGTTTTAATGACACTTTGTAATCACTGAAATACTTCTGAAATCGGTGAATGGATCACTCCCTTTTTGATAAATAAATGGTTTGATTATTGTGAATTACTACCTTATTGTGATACCTTCATTACCATGAATTAGTATGTATTATTAAGTAATATCATTAATGAAAGGGTAGCTTAGATATTTAAGTGTTATGAGATTTGGAAAATTGATAGTTCTTCATATATAATATTTTTTTGAAGGATTTGAAACATTAGTTGATTCTTTACACATAAAAGGGATGTAACTAATAGTTGATACTCTTCAGTAGGTCCTTAAATAAAAGAAAGGAATTATGAATGTTATATATATATATATATATATATGAAATTATTGGTTATTTCCAAAACATATTTAATCTATTTTCATAATTGGACATTAGTCCTTGATACAGGAAAATGGTTTTTTTCCTTGAAATAAATCATACATAATTATTTGAAGATCTTGTTAAGTGTTATGATCTTTTTATGTGAATAATTGACTGTGTTCTTCCTTAGGAAGATTTATTTAATCAAAATTTTGAATTCTTAAAAAAGAAATTAAAGGGATTTAGAATTCATCTTTATGAAGTCTAAAATAAAGGTTTTAAAATAAGATTGTTTTAAGCTAAGGCTGAAATAAGAAAATATCTAATGAACACACCTTCATAAGATTGAGATCAATCATGTCGTTATATGATATAATCTATTTCATTTAACTAAAAAGTTAAAAATGTAATTGTAATGGTTAGGAAAGCATATTTTACCTGCATACCTACCCCTTGTGTAATTACACCTTGTAATCTTTTTAGGTTTAATAATTCTTAGTTGAATCTTAAAGTGTTGTTATCATTAATCTTTAAGATAATGATTAAATGGGTTAATAAACTTGTAATCATAAGAATGCTAGTCCAGTTGAGGAAACTCAGTTAGATATTGGAACACATCAACTATGACATAGTACCTTCATAATGACATGGGTCATTACGAGGATACTATGATGCAGTTGCTATGTCTCAATAGCCCACGTAGTTTGTTTTACTCTATTAACATAATTGGATGATTGGATCAAGGTTCCACTCTCTATACAGGGACAGGAACATGATCTAGTGTCAAGGTCAAATCATGTTGACTTAGGGGAACTAGACACACCCAATTGACGTAAGTTGATTGAGTATGTCTATGTATCCTTAGTCACCACAAGTAGTCTTCTACACTAGTGCATGTTGCTGCCCTTTTCTAGTATGAAACCTTGAATCAGATTGAATTGACAGAAGTTCAGCAAAGACCATTCTAGATAAAAAAAAAAAGTGTGGTTATGGAAATATTACTTTCGACATGAGTATGTCTGTCTAGGAATGTAAACATGTTAAGCATGTTTAGAAAATTTGGCCAAAGTATCACAAGATTGCTGGTTGCATTGTCATATGTCACCTAGTCTAAGATGCAGGATTTCAGATGAATATCGAGTAACATATATTTAGATAGGTCTCTTAGAAAGAACACTTGGGTACCCCTTAAAGGGTAAAGGAATCAAAATATACCTAGTATACACTTTATTAAGTTAACATGAGAGATCGGTTTAATACCGAGTAATGGAATGAGAGATCACCACCTAGTCATTTGCAATTGTATATGGTTTTCTGTTATGAGATAGATTGGAATTAGAATGTGTGTTCTAAATTGTATTAATTTAGAATAGAGAACATTATGTAAGATAAGAAAATCCCTTGTTTCTAAATTCTTAAAATGGGAATTTTACAAACAGAATCCTAAAGGGTGTAGCAAAAATGCACTTCTTAATGTTGAGAGAGATGTTAACCTATAGGCACCTCTCAAACATAAGTCATAAATTGTCAAAATGATATTTTAATAGCCCATAAACTATCCAATCATCCAAGTAAACCTCAATAACTTATGAATGAAGTCCTAGAATAATTGAACAACAATGCACGAAAAGACTGTAGGCATATTCTTCAATCCAAAATGCATAATTGTGTATATAAAACTTCCCCACTTAGTGGTGAAATTTATCTTCTCTTGATCCTCTTTAGAAATCCTCACCTGATGATATCTAAAAAATTCATCAATGAAGGAGTATATCTAGCGCCCTACAATGCCTTCCAGAATTTCTTTAGTAAAAGGTGTGGAAATGGGATAAATTACACAAACAACATTCAACTCCCTATAATTCACACAAATTCTTATCCTTCCATCTTTCTTTATGTTTATCACCATAGGTATAACCCACTCTGACTCTTCTATGGGTTCAATGGTTCTAGATTTCAATATCATATCAATTTATTCCTTTACCTTAATGCACAGATTAGGATTCATCCTGTAAGGCCTCTTCCTAACTAGGTGCGCACCTTCCTTCAACTTGATCCTCATCTCACCCAAAGAGTTATGTACTCCTTTCAACTCATGATAGCCTTTAGTAAATAAGTTCTAGAAGTCATGCATTAATTCAATTATCTTAGCAACCTCTAAGTCAAACCAATAATCACCAATGATGGCCTCCTTAGGTTCTACATTTCTCCCAATGTTGACCTTCTTTATTTTCATCGGATCATGGTATGTGCGCGCATTTTCATATGCACTATCTAAGACCTCACGTATACCCACACTATGATCAACATCCATATTCTCAAATTCTTCATCATTAATAATTTAAACCATATTACCTTTTTCTTTTTCTAGGCAGGCGCACCCAAAAAAAATTCCATCTGTCTCTTCTTCTTCAAAATGGTCATCTAGATATAACTCACCTAGTACTTCCTGAATAAGTTCCATAGCCTTTCACTATCCCCCATTGTCAAACACTTCATAACCTATAATTCCTCATTCACTGGAGGTTTAGTATAAAAATAGTTAAAGGCATGTATCATACCTGCAGTCAAATCTTGCCAATTCCTTGTTTCTCTATTCAACTTTGTATAAACATACAATGTGTGTGCACATACACACAAATTGAATTAGAACTTGTGCACCCACAGTGAAGTTGGTAAGGCCACCTACCCCTCTGTCTAGAGTCTCTCACACTTTTGAACATGGTGTGAAGAAAAGACCTTCCCATGGAATGCACATGTCTTAATAGGTGCATTACACCGAATAAATCTAGAATAGAAGGTGATTCTTACTTCTTGCCACTTTAAAAGACCATCTCTATGTACCATCCACCAGCGCGTTGTTGTCCCACACAAGGTATACACAACATATTCCTTCTTTCCACTTGGTCTTTGCATTGGGATACCATAAAACGAAGAAATACTTCAGGATTTCTTTCACCAATGTAACTTAGTACCTGATTATTTCCTAAACTCCTAATACAACGTGGCCTACTTACAGACTTGACTACATTTTTCATCTTGTGCCCAATCATTTCATAAGTACCATGTGCCCATTTTTCATAGGAAACGTTGGTTGTATCACTCATAAACTGTGTATCATCCCATTGAATAATTCCTTCCTTTAATGGCTCAAGTACTTTAGGATATCTAATTGTGTGCACATAAATTCTATTCAAATCCTCTTCACTCAAAGGTTCTACATAAGGTGCAGCTTTTCCATATGTCAAAGGAATGATGATGTGCTCTTCCTTTTTCTCAAAATGGATATATCCTTTATTAAAGTGCAAGTCAACATTATTCACATAACACTAAGGGTGCCCAAGAAATGTTGGAAAATTGTCTTCCTCTACTAGTGCTAAGACCTCAAAGTCCCCAATAAACTTGGCCCCTTGTATAGTAATATTAGCATCCTTCAAGACTCCAATGGCTGTGGCTTCAGTCCTATTTTCCATAAATAGCACATTTGAAGATGGTTGTGATGCTGGCCTCCCCATCTGATTCCATGCGTCCAAAGTGAGCACATTCACTTTTGCACATGTATCAATCAAAATGCTACTCAACAGCCATCCATCAACAACTACATTCAGAGTGATCTCTTTTTCATAATCAAAATTGTGAGGAGGTAAGTTAGCATGTAAAATTTGTCTCTCGTGCTTAAATCTAGCATGTGGCATCTTCCCCCTTAACCATTCCCCTAATAAAGGAATGATTTTTTCTTATCACAACATCTTAGAAACCTTTTTAAAATCATCAACATCCTTCTAAGGAATCTCAACTACTTTTACCTACTCTAGCTTTCGCGACTGCTCTTTTAAGCATTATATCTCACCCTGCAAGTTTCTAATAACTTTTGGTAAATTTCCTTCTGATGAGTAGGTTCTGGATACTTTGCATGCAATACCTCCTCTTTTGTAATAATAGGCTTATGCTTGGGGACTTCCCTGGAGCACGTAGCCTCAGCGCGTGTAGTGACCAACACAAGAAACATCTCAAGATCAGGTGCTACCTTTGGCATCCACTGATCTTCCATAGCGCATTTTACTCTAACCATTCCCATGCCCTTATCCTATTTGTACTTCTTGCTCAGATGGTGATACAAATCCAGACATTCTTCATAATTGTAATTTTTTCTGCAATAGGAGAAAATAACATTTTGAGGGCATTCACACTTATAATGATTAGGGGATATGCATGTATAACATGTTCCATGTGGGAACTCACTTCTCCCACCACCGCAACCTCAACTTCTGAATCCTCCATGGTAGCCTCTACCTCTACCTCTACCACCACCATCAGAGTGCCCTTTATTGTAACTATGATCATGATTCTCACCTTGCTCTATAGAATTATTTATAATGCTTCTCTGACGTAAACCAATATCAATGGCATCATGAATCTGATCAATCAACCTATAATTTTATGTATCATGAGTGGTAGACCTAAAAAATCTTATAGTAACATGTTCAACATTTTGATGCTCTTATGCTCAAACTCAGGTATATGAAAATTTTCTAAGAAAGCATCATGCAGTGCAGTATATTCCACATAATTCTTGTTCAGATCATATTTCATGTCCTAACTATGTGTGTGCCCTTGTAATGTGGTATCAAATTGACTAGACTAACACTCGAGAGTCATGATCCCTTTCATGTTCCATAGTATTTCACACATATGTGTGTGATTCATTTTATCTTCAATTCCTCTATATTCTAGAAGATAAAGAGACATCTAAAAAATATAATTTGTAGGGTTGGTATGAACCATGCCCAGCAGATCTAGAACATGTAGTACCTCATGTGTTCTCTCCCCCCCCAAAACAACCAGATCCATTAGATCCCAAACCACTTGATCCACTCCCTATAGAAGGTAGCGGACCAGAGGATGCATTTTCTTGGGAATTTGTACTACTTACAGACATAATACCAATGTTATGCATGCCCACATTTTGTGCTAATGAAGTGCCAGAAAATATACCTCCAACCAGACCTCCAAATAACATAGAAGATGATTACGCTGTCATAAATGAATATGTTATCTGATTAAGTCCTAAAATTAACAGAAATTGGAACCTATGTGTCATTACTCTACTACCCACACTATCTTTCTTAGTAATGACTTTCATAGAGTCTAGGAAACCAAGCGTAAGGGCTAGGTTGCCAGGAGGGATCAAATGTGTGCCTGTGGTCCTCATATTTTCCACCTGCGTGCTCTCATATGAGGTTGGAGAGGGTTATCTGAAATGATTACCCAAATGGGGGAGTTTTATATGCTTTGGCTCCACATCCTCTATGTGATCTCCAAATCCTTTGTGAGCCATCTCTCTCCACAATGTCATTTATTTCACAACTTCACACTGCTTCTCCAGATCCCTCTCATGTGCCTCATTAAACTTAAGCCACATTTATTCTCTTTACCTTTCTACCACCATGTTTTTCATCCTTCTCCACACTCCTCCTTTTCCCCCATGTGGTGGGGTTTAGCTAGCCAAAGGACACTATTCCAAACTAAGGTCATGATCAAGATCTTAATCGTTAAAGGGAGATCGCGCAAGTAAGATCCTATGGTTCTACGCAGGAACTAAAACTTGGAAACCTTTGGATAGGAATAAGTAGAAACTACATACTCCAAAATGTAGCTATTCAAAACACCACTCCATCAATGATCTATAATGCTTATCCAAGTCATATCAGCATCATGCAGAGTCTGGAATTCTTCATGTGTCTAAACAAGTTCTATATAGTTTTAATTTCTCCTCGATGTGTATGCTTCTAACCACTCGTACATCTCTATAAGAAAACAGGAAAAGAACATCTCATAGAGCTCATGATACAAATTTTGTTCAACCCATGTACATCCATCAAATTCAGGTCTAGTGTTAAATCTGTGAGCATACTATTCCTCTAAATTTTCTAACCAATCCTCAATGCTAGTCAAATTCAACCGATACGTCTTCATCATGCAATATCCTAGAAAATATCTTGAAAATAGGTCCCAAAAATGGAACCAAAATGTTGTCTTTTATTTTACCAAACATCCCAAGACATGTTGGTACATTACTTAACCATAAATGAGCGCTCACCCGAAGTGTGCAAGGATACCAGGTCCCTCTTTTATGGAAACTTTATCAAGGAGTTAGCATGATAAGTACATACATAGATATATTCCAGATCCATAATAGTAATGCAGTGATAAACCATAAACAAATCTAGTTCATAACCATATGCAAGAATAACTTATACAAGAATCAAGATTAGGTTTACCATATCAGAACCAGTCATAGATATGTCAACAATCAATATCCAGGCATAAATATATATTGTATTAATTACTGTAAAACATAGAAGTTGCATACACACATAGTAATGTCATCATAAGTCATACACGCCCATAAACTAACAGTATAAATCTTACAAAACCTGGATCTATCTAAATCATGCAAATCAATACATATATATGTAGTGGGGACTTTCCCTTCACTACTCATGCACCTTCCAAAATAGGCTATATACTAAGAATAGCCATGCACCCTTACAAAATAAATACAAAAGCATGCAATATTGCTAATAATAGATTATCTAATAATATCAACTGCATATCTAACCCTATTAATAGGTCAAAACTATGCATGTCACTTGCTCTTCCACTTGCCTAAAATAGCCTTGCTTCATCCTCAAGTCTTCATGTTGATGAGTGCCCCACACTCAACATTTATCTTTAGCCTTACCATGCAAAGTGGCTAAGTCCCAAAGTCATACTTTCTTGGGTGCGCCCTTTTCCATTATACTTTTTCATGCTCCTCCGCACCTAATCCTTATGCACCTTAAATATTTAGGTTGTAATTCATTAGGCCAACACCTCATCACCTATAGGAATTGTCATCTTGTTCTATCTTTGCATGAATTTAGTGTTCTATTTTTCCTAATTTTAATGGAGTTGTTAATCAACTAAAGAAAAATAATTTATTAGGTGAATTAAACAAGACGTGTTCTCTATAAGCAAACATTTCCTCTATTTTTTATGCAATTAGAAAAATAACCATGAACATATACACTACTTTGTTTTACCTTGTAAAATGGATGGATAAAATATGATACTAGTTTCGGAAACTTAGTAAAAACTATTTCTTTATGACCTTGTGTAATGTTAATAAAACATGTCTTTTCATGGAGGCGCAAAACATCTCTATAAACCCCGAAATGAGAAAATCAAGTTTCAGTCATGTACCTTGTCACACATAGTATTCAACCAAACCTTGGGTTGCCCTTTGATTTTAATTTAACCTTGTTTCCTCACATGTTTAGGATCATAGCGGGATAATTCACAACTTTAAACCATTATTGAAAGTTAAAAATGTAATTTGGTTTTGACCCAAAATTTTTGCCCTAAGGGTAGACATGGTTTTTGGCTTCCACATACCTCTAGTATTTTTGTATGAAAATCACTACCAACCCTTATTTTGGAGAAAAACATCATGCAAGCTAGTTTTCCAAATAGGTTTTGGAAGCCTTCGGTCGCTAGGCAACAAGGTCGTTTGGGTGCATTTATGATCTATAGCTCTAGAAAGACAAGTGTCATTTTAATCTTATTCCCAACTAGGGATTTTATCCTCTTTGAGTTTTTCCCTGTATATAGAGGAGTAGGTAGGAATTTTTTCCCTTGTGTTTTTGAGTCTCGAAGATGGTTTTTGAATACTAATTTATGAGAAAATTGTCTAAATTTAACATTTTTGGAAACTTGTAAATAAATGGAGAAAATTGTCATATGACCTTATCCAAAAAAATAATTATTGGGAAACCTTGTAAACACTATTACATGACTGTAGGAAACCTTCTTGACACCTTTTTGAAATGATATTGAATGTGAAAATAAATGGTGTTTTCTCTTTCCTATATATATCTATCTTTGGCTTTGAAAATGAAACGAAATGGCATTTGCATTCTAACTCTCCCTAAAACTGTGTTAGGTATTATTTCATTTTTTATTGGAAAAATATGAAAATGTAAATTGTGTTTGATTGTAGTTATATGTCATGTCAGTAGTTGTGATGACCATATGGTGGTTATATGTATGCAAGACATGAACAAAGTTACAGCATTCTATATGATTTTGTAATAACGGGTTATCCTTGAAATACTTGTAATATCAAATGGATGTATATCAACATTATGTTTATATAAATTTAATCTTATTTATGGATTGTTTTGCGATGAGTGAGAAATTGTAGTATATTGGTATCCTAGGGAAAAAGGGCATTTTATTTTAGGGGTGATTTAATTATAATTATATATGTTGTTAATGGTGTAGATGCACATTTTATCTGGAAATGAAATGATATTTCATAGTGTTATTTTGTGTGTTATTAATGAATTAACTCCTTTTTATTTTACTAATTACTTTGGAATTCGTAGAAGAACCAAAGTAAAAAGGAGGAGCTTAGAGTAAGATTCTTGTTTGACAACCTCTTGTGTGTGAGCACATTATCTTAGAAAATTGAAAATTAAAGGGAGATCCTAGGTTTCTTTAAATTCCTTGGTACCTCCTAGCTTAGAGTTAATAAGAGAAAAAAATTAGGATTGCGTTGAATCATGTCCACTTGTTGACATTTTCACAAAACCACCCTATAGGAATGACAATGGTTAAACATTGTTTATAGTATAAGGGGTTCCCACTAGGAATTATATTTATGGATGTTGAATTTGTTTGGGATTCTTTATTTTAAGGCTTAGATTCACTTTTGTAACATGTGGGACGTAAGGTCTAAGCTATGGAATTGTATAGCTATCTTGAGGTTAAACATGGAGGGATAAGCAATGAACGTGTTTGATTTATAGGGGAAATTAGAAAATGTATTTCCACAACATTTAAAGGTGATCAAGTATACATTGACAAACCATAAAGTGAGGTGGTACCTCACTTATTATCTCAAATAGAATCCTAACTCATGTAAAATGCGAATGATATAAGATTGAATCCTCACTTAGCACCTCAAATAGAATCCTAACTAATGTAAAATGAAAATTATATAAGATTGACACATAAGTAGAACTTGGAGTTATCTTATAACTTATTTAGGCCTTATTTATTGTTGAAAGTACTTATAAACTACTCTATGTGAGTTCGAGCATTCGAGAAACATAACCTCTTATCTACAAAATGAAACTTATGATGTATAACTATTAAAAATGGCTCTAAACAATTATTGAAATATAATAACTACCAAAAGTGAACTAAATGTACTCTACCTAGTGAAAGAAAAAAACTTGAGTTTTCAATCATAATATTTCTCCCCCATTTACCTCATGTTAGTTCCCCCTTCGTAATGAAGCTAAGTAATGATGTCAAGTAAAAAAAATTTAAACAATGCCTCGGATTAAGATAAACATCGGGGGACTCGTATGCATTTAGAATGCTTCACAAACTAAAAATTGAGTTGAAAACTATTGTAATGGAGAAATGGACCAAATTACGCGTATTTATTATGAATTGAATCTTAAATGAAATTAATAATATGTAGTTATGAGGATAAATATATATTCTTCTTGGTAAATGAGCTTGGAACCTATAAGGTTAAATAAGGGAGTTTAAATGGTAGTGAAGATGGAACCATCTTAAGTTAAGTGCTAGAAATAACTAAAAGATATGTAGTCTAGAGAAAAAGGAAAATGTGTGTTTCATGTCAAGTGCTCTTTGAACCTTTAAGGCTAATAATTAAAAAATTATTACAATAAAAAAGTAACCATAAAAATGTGATACTTTGGAACGTGCCTATTCGTGATGTTCATGTTGTGTTTGGGTCGTGGTTTCATACTTGTTTGCTTATATAAGTGTGGTATTGTTTTGCATCTTGTGTCATCTTTAAATTTACATGTTATTCATGTTCCTGTAACCATTACATGTGGTGTTGAGAAACCTCTTATGATCATATATGGTGTCACGTATTTGTATCAAGTAAAATGAAAGTTAAAACAACTTTATCCTGGTATATTTGTCTTGTGTTTGGGTCCTACATTGATGGTAACTACAAAGGTCATGTGAGGTAACTTAGTGTGCAAGAATAGTGGCAAGGATAAAGGTTGGAATAGGATCAAGAGCATGGATAGTGTTGTGAAAAGGAACCATGGCATTGGTAGTAGCAAGTGGAGTAATGGACCAGAGTCTATATTCACTAGGGCTAGTTGTAGTATAAAGAGAATGGAACATGGAGTCATGCTCATCAACAAGGTTGATATATAAATTACACAATTTATCATGGGTAAGCTCAATGGAATCATCATCATTATCATTTAAATTATCATTCTTGACATTAAATTGTTGACTAACCTTCTCTAGAGAATTTGGAGTAGAGGTAGAGGATGACATAGGATAATATATAACAGGAGATATAAGATCAATAATGGGATATTGGGTGGAAGAAATGGGAGGAAATTTTTTTGTGTGAGTAGTTTTTATTTATTCCCTAAGATCATATGTATCTATTTAGTGTGGGGGATTTGGCTACAGTGGCAAGATAATTGTGGAAGTAAACAGATTAATTTTACAATATTTAAATGGTTCAATGTCAACTAGAATAGTGTGATCATACCCATCATAGGAAAATTTAACACATTGATGTATCATGGATGGGATGGGCTGAATAACATGGATCCATGGGTGTCCAAGAAGTAGATTCAATTGAAATGGAGCATCCATAATATAAAAGAAGGTGGGGATTTTTCGAGGTCTGACTTGCAAATCCAATGTGATTATTCCTATAGATGAGTGGGTGGTGGTGTCATAGCCTTCCACAATAAGAGTATACTTTTCAATTTTCGTATCAAGGATACCCAATTGCATCAATAATAATAAAGGACATATGTTCAAGGAAAATCTATTTTCAATGATTACACACTTAATGAGAAAACCTTAGACATGATTCGTAATCAAAAGAGGAAACAGATCACTATAAGAGGTGATTAGAATATCATCATTGGTAAATGTAATTTTTTTATCCATGATCTTAGAATATTCCATGATAGATGTAAAATATATGGGAGGATTATCACTTTGTAACTAAATCGAGCACAATGCTTCTTCTAATCTTTGGGGAAAATCAGGAGCTTTGCAAAGAAGATAAAAAAAGGGATATCCTAGCAGAGGTAGTCTTTAATTGATCAATAATATCATAATATTTAGATGATTTAGCGGGTCAAGATGGTTGTGCACTAAGAGGTGGGGGATTGGTGTAGGGCCACGTATGGGTTTCATATTTTTCTGATTATTCACAACATTTACAATAGAATTAGCAAGGGGATGATTGAATCAAGGAGGGAACTGAGTGAAAATCTATATATATTCAGATTGAATATTTGCTTGGGAATACACATGGGTAAGGGTGAAATAATAAGAATGATCCATAATCTTAGAAGAAATATGAAAGAGTGGAGAAGATAGATTCAATTGACAACAAACAGATGTTGGGTTCACCAAATGATTTAACCTAAATGATTAATTCTTTAGGGGGTAGTAACTGATTGAATATTATCTTAAACTATTTTCCAAAACTAATTGCAAAAATATCATGATAATACATGAAACAACATAGATAATGATAAATAAATGAAATTAAGTATCACCAATGATGAGGATAAGATGAATTAGTTGATATTATGGATTGTTTGTTGATATGAGAATTGGAATTGCTATGTGTGAGGGTATAGCCTGAATTCATGGAGTAATACAATTGTTATAAGAACCAATAGGTTATGTATGTAAGAAAGAATGAATGAGATGTAGTTGGGGATATGATCATTGGTAAAATTGAGCATGTGTGGACTAGTGTAAGTGTGGTGTACAATTTCTATTGTTGTAAGACATGAATTACCAAAATGAGTGTCTACGAGTTCTAGTCAAGGGTTTCACACTTTGTTGTCTTTTCTAGCTCTATTTTGCATTTTGATCTAAACATGTCTTCCATACTTTATTTTTTGAAAATTCTCTCTAGATTAGAGATGAATCAAGTGTCATTTTTAGAAACCCTAAAAATCTTTAACATTTCAATAATTCTATTTTTCCTATTTTCTATATACTTTAATTAATACAATTAAGTCTATTTTACTAATTTATATTTGATTTAAGTTTAAGTGCAATGTGTTGTGATTAGTGTGGGGCATTTCCTAGCACAAGTTACTTTGCACATCTACACTTAACTAATTACTTTTTTCATTGTTTATTTTCTCTTAAGGTCACATTTATGATGGCATGTTTGAATCTATAGACACTAAATCACGCACTTTTCATATTTTTCTAGTCGTAATCATATACTACTATTCATATGATTCCTAAGTAAGAAAAGTACTAATTAACCCATGTCTTTGGCCATCTTTTCTTTCTTTATGTTTCCTTTGTTGATCTTACACTCCTTCTAGCCTAGTTTGTATTTGCATACTTCGGCATTTCTCACTCTGGACACTAGTGCTCAGCCAAGATGCTAGCTTTAGGCTCCCCCATCCCCTTTGGGCCCCTCTCACCTATTTATACTTTTCTCACATATTTTGGGTCCTTTCTAGGCGTTTGGGTATCTTATCTTTTTGGTATTCAGCCTTTTCGGGGTTAATTAAGAAATTCAAGCAAGGAAATCATATAAATATAAAGCTATGTGACCATAATAAAGGACCAAGCACTAAGCATTAGCTATCAGCACCTAAGGTTGCATCTCAAGAGAATTATCAATAGCATTCAAGCATCCATCTAGCTCCACACAAGGGACAAGGGACTGATAATTTTACATACACTTCATAGGATGGGAAGTTCAATTTTTCATGCACACATCTATCTACATTTACTACATCTACCTTCTTGCTTTATATCAAGTGTGACATGAATAAGAGCCACTTGGAGTATGATTTTGAAACACACACATAGAACTACATTGGTTTTGAGATGTAGTGCAGTGCTCGGTCATAATTTCATCTTGGATTAAGGGTTTTGTAGGTTATTCTTTTTTATTGCGAGTTTGAGGTGAATAAAAAAAAGTGCAATGACATATAGGGGATAAAAGGTGATAAGTAGAAAACATCTTACAACCCTAAAAATTTGAGTTCCACAACTTCTGAGTAGTCATAGGTGCCCATAACAAGTCTCTGGCACCCCAGGCACCCCTGACCCTCCATAGGCACCCTAGTCTAGGAACTTCCGACACTCTTGAGTTTTTTTGGGTCTGATTGTAACACTCTGAGTTCCTCTTCTAACAATTTTCCATATCAGCATATGTTTGGGATTATTTTAAATCAGCTAAGTATTTCTATCCATTCATTTTCAACTAGGGTTTCATACTTTCTAGCTTATTTTTCTTGGGTCAAATCTATACTTAATTGTTCATATTCATGAATGCTACATATTTAGAATCATGGATTTATTTATTTCAATATTTTCTTAATCATTTAGTGAACCCAGAAAATCAAAACCCTTCCTTCTAAGTATGTCTTCATCTTATCAAGTCATGAATCAATATTCTTATCCTTCTTTCGCTCCAACTAAGGTTTCAGGAATAGTTACTACTGTTGTTGATTTTATGAAAGTTCATAGTCAACATCCTCCTCATTTTATTACACATACAAATGATCCTACTATCCATGTAATAACTACTTGTCATACTCATCCTCCTATGGCTCTGTCCATTTCTATCCCACTGCCTGTCACTTCTACGGTTCCCCTTACTACTTCTAGTGGATATGATATCATTAAGAAACTTAAGAATACACCGGCCAAAATATCTCTCTATGACTTATTGCATAATGTGCCTAAGTTTCATCATACATAAGAGGCCTCCCTTCATTCTATTCACATTGATAGTGATAATTCCTTGGTGGCCTTCACACACCTCATTCAGCCTCTCAAAAATTTTCCATGTGCTATATCATTTACTAATGAGGACATCTCACCAACTGTTATTGACAATCCATGTGCATATTTTCTTATCACTGCTATCATTGGCACCATTTTTTTCAAGTGTGTACTCATTGAAAATGGATCTACCGTTAATTTATGTGATCATTCCCTTTTAAAACAAATTAGAATCGTAGACAACCCAATTGCTAAGAATTACACTCTTATTCATGGATATGATTCAACTAATCACACATGTTTGGGCACTATTATATTACCTATACAAGTTGGGCCTAAGACTGTGCCTACAATAGTCTTCATTATTGATACCTTGTTTCAGTTAAATATTTTTCTGGGTAGACCCTGGATTCATGTACAATCCCATCTATTGTTCATCAATGCGTAAAATTCCTACATGATGGCTATGAACATACCATTGTTGTGGACCTTGATCCATTAAAAAAATCATATATACCCCTTTTTTGTAATGTCTATTCCTCCATCATAGCCTATTCCATATAGCAATATTGATATATATGATATCAGATAATCTATCACTTCACAGTCTTCCTCCGCTACTCCAAGCACTCTACCTATTTACATTCACACTACTTCTATCATTTCACCTGCAGTGTTTTCTCTTATCACCACTACCGCTCCACTCATTGAGGCTCCTTTTAATCCTACATCTAGTGTGCCTCCTACCAATATCTTTAATACTACTATCCAGCATGACAATGTAATCACTGATGATTCTAATGACAAGGTCGATATCATTGAGCTTGTTGATGAAAAATTGTGCAACCTTAATTTTACTCCTATTGAGATAGATTATTCATATTTCAATGATACTTTCATTTTTGTCCACCCTAGTGAGTATCATTTCAAAACATCCCCTCCTTTTACTAATGTTATGGTACTTTATCAAGGGTTTTTCCATAATCTAGACATAATTTCACCTCCTCATGGGCAATATGCATTTGTACTTCCTCCTTTCACATGCACATGTATCATGAATAACTCTTATTGGCATCATATTCCATTAGATCTTACTTTCTCTTATACTATTTTCACATATGATGTCTTGACTCGGCTAGGATATACACTCAATGATATCTTATGGCTACCTCATTCACCCCATATCTACCATGGATGTGTGTTTAGAATAAATTTTACCTCTTCAATTTAATCTAATAAACAAGATTATAAAACATACCAAACCTTGAAATGTCAGGGTTTAGAGGTACATGTGGATGTGGATGGACGATGTTTGATTTTTTACGCTCTGTGTATCTAATGAGTTAGTTGTTGTCCTACAAATAACGTTGCAATCATAGACACTACACAAAATATTTATTAGTAAAAATAGTAAGTAGGTTTCCTAACAAGGTCCAGTCCCTAGAAGTCACAGGAATTCCTCATAAGGATGTCAATCTATTTTTTACACAATCAAGTGGTTTTGAAAATGAAACATGATATAATGGATGGTAAATATTCTTAAAAAATATGTATAGTGGATGATGAAATATGAGATATATCAATTATGGCTCAAAAGTCGGAGTCCAAAGATGTCTCAAATTTTTTAGATGAAGGTGAATCTTCACCTTCAGCAAAATCAATGTCTTCTGAATAGTGTGAATTCTCGTGATCACTGAAGTCTTCTCTAAAGAAGTCAGAAATATAATCAGGTTCTTCCTCCTCTATATCTGAATCAGATTCAAAATTATATTTTTTTGAATCGGTCAGATCTTTGGATTTGGCTACAGAAGTTAATTATTCTTGTTAAGCTTCATACTGGTACTTGGACCATGCCAAGTCAACTTGAAGGCGTAAAAATTTGAAATAGGCCTCCCAAAACTCGTCTATGGCCTCATGAATTATTTTAGTGCATTCAAAGATGTTATACAGTTGGTCTAAAGGAGCTGAGTGAATTGCGCACAATTCCAAGTCGTGGAGAATGTCATATTGTTCCCAGTGTAGGGGATGACAGATAACATGTAGTGAATAGATGTTAGTTATCTCATGTCCTTGACCACCTAAATCCATCTAAACAATCCATGCTTGACAGTATGTTAGCATTAATAATATATATATATATATAATAGAAAATATAGATGAAATTGGATGAATTTTGTAAACGAGAAAAATGTGCAGCAATCGTGGGCAATTCAATGAATCACAAGAGATTCTAGGGAGTTATAAATAGTCTAATAAAATTATAATCTTTGATCGATATAGTTAGAAGTTTTAAATTCTCAAAGGACTAAAGTGAGTTAATAAATTAGAACAAATGATTTAACTAAGGAAATATTATTTACAAGATATGATTTGACCTTGAATGAGTGCGAAAAATAGAGCTTGAAGCTTGACTGATGATTTGTTGGTCTCCCACAAACTCCAAAAGGATTCCTTTACTTGCTCAATGAATATATATGTTGATACTTGGACAATAATGTGTTGATGTTGATTTAAAATGGCATCGATGAACTCTAATAGAAGGCTTGAGGGTCAAAAATGTGACCAGATGATCCCGAAAAGGGACTCCAAATTGGGTTTAAATAATCACTTGCAATTTTGGGATTCTTGTGTATGTTTAAGAAAAAATTCCTAATTCGATTCTTCTATTCAAAATTTTGAAGGATGAGTTTGTTTATCAGTTTTGAAAGTGTCGTGTTATCTAATGAGGTGTCAGTGAAAGGATTTTATTAGTTACATATGTTCTTAATTTAGCCTAAGTTTTTTAGGATATGTATTGGGTTGTTTGATTAAGATATATCAAACGTACGAATAGTTATTTATTTTCTGATATTATAAGATTTTGATACGATAATGTGTGGGATTTATAAAAATACCCATGATAGAGTGTTAGGATAAATATTTAGAGGAAATTTTAAGTAGTATTTAGATATCTTACTTAGGTGAATTAAAATATCATGGGATATAATATTAGTGTATTTGAGGAAATATTTTATTTGATCGTACTGACATAATTAATATAATGTGGTGATATATTACGAATGGGATAATTAAATGAAGATAGGCGAGTGTAAATTTTTAGTGTCTACATTTTCCCCTTTTTGTTTGGCGGTTCTAATACTACAACATCAGAAAAAAACAATGAAAATTTAAATGGGTGATCCACAGGGAACACCAGTGTCTATGTGTTATGCATTTGGTAAAAATTTTCCGCAGTCTTAGGGGTTACCAAAATAAGATGTGCTACCAATGATTTAAATGATAGGGGAACCAAGGGGTTCAAAACATATAGACATAAGATCTGTAAAAGTAGGCTAAAAGTATGGGAAAGCCAATTGATGAGGGGCCAAATGGCACGCATCTCATAGCTAAATGGTGGATTCTGATGTAAATTTTGTTTGTTTATTTTAATGTTTCAAATACTTAGGTCCATTAAAAATTGGAAACACTTGTGTTTGGGGAAAAAATGGGCACATATGCCAATAATGTAAGATTTTCAAGTGATTACAGGTAAATTGCCAGCGATTAAGGGAATCATCCACGATTTCCTTAGTGTAAAAATTGGCTTATAAAAAATCCAATTCACAAGCTCATTTCACCACATGGTGAAAACAATTTATCAAAATGATTTGCATGGAGAAAACATCTTTTCGAGGGTAAAAAGGTGAAATTTAGATGGAATGACAACTTTGAGCAGGTAATGGAAGCCCACAATGGTTGAGGTAGGAGATCTACCCCTGCTTTCATCTTTTTTGTAGATTTTTTTGTGGTTTTGAGTAGTTTTAGGGTTGTATTTCAACTTTGGGTGTGGTATGTATGCCTTAGGGAAAAATTGTAGGGATCATCGGTGATTCAAGTGATCATCGGCGATTGAAGTGAATCACCGACGATTCTCCTATTTTGTGATCAGTTTTCTTATGTGGTCATTATCGTGATCTTTAAGAAATGTTTTAGAGTCTTACATAGTGTGTCTAGTTTTAATATTTATATAAATGTTGGATGTAATTGATATTTATCAAATTTTGTTTTGTGACAACATTAATTTTCATATCCAAGCAATTGTTGGTAATTTGCTTTTTGCCTTCAAATATGGAATTTTTTTTGTTTAATTTTGATGTTTTAAATGTTGTTGGTATTTTTAGGTTATGATGTTGACGTTGATGTGGATGGATTTTTTATGTCTCAAATGACTCTTATCATTTAATTTTAATAACGAAGCTAAAGTTGATTTGTTTTTATTTTGCAGGTGGATGAAAATTTGATGGTTCATGATCAAATACCATTGATTTTAGATGAGGTGAGGGATGATATGTTTGATGAAGATTAGGAGCATATTGAGGCCATAGGATTCGGTGCCATTAGGATTTTTTTTATTACACAAGTCTCAAAGTCTTATGTTGGCTTTGTTAGCAGTGGAATTCTTTCACCAATACTTTTTGGTTACCTACCGGTGAGATCAAGATTACTTTAGAGGATGTACACCACATCCTGAGGGTACCTATCCGAGGAGAGGGTGTATATCTCATCATTGAGGTGGAGCAGGATGGGGTGATGACTAGTTTGTATGGAGCAGATGTGGCCAATGTTAGATATGAGTTAGGAGAATTTTTTTATGGCCAACTTGATTCACCTTACACAGAGGTTCGTACTCAAATGACCATGATGATGATGGACATCATTTATTATGCTCTACTAGATTTAGGAGGTTCCTAATTTCCTTGGATGATGACAGGGGTTGTGGCTGATATGATGGAGCACCATACCATTTTTTAGTGGGGTTCTACCCTACTTACACAAATATATAGAGATTTTTGGGCCTGGAAGGTCCACAAGAGATATGGTATTGATATTTCATTTTTACAGGATTGGGCCTTCGAGCACATTGCAGTTGATCGACTAGTGGGATTACCCTGTAGGATAGGTGATGAGCATCCTAGTTTCATGAGGTGGAGGGAGGATTTTAGTCAGAGGCTGAAAAAGGAGGAGGTCATGATACTATAGAGAGCTATTGTTAGGGTTATTAGTAGGAGATGTGTTATGGAGGTCATGTCTATATTTTCCTGTCTAGCCTGAGTCTCTTAAGGAGTTGGTTAGTTTGCAATAGCCTATATGGGTACATGCTGATTAGGTGAGAACGAGCTACTTCATTTTCATTGTGTTAGAAGATAGTTTAGATTGGTACAGGGAGTTCCAAAGGATCATGTACAGTATAGATGGGAGGATGGAGACACAGAGACCCCTAGGGAAGTAGTGATAGAGCCTTAGGTTATTATAGATCAACAGGGGGTCTAAAGACGCAGCAACAGATTTACACAACAATATCACTCTAAATATTTTTCATTGATGCATCAGAAACTGATTACAAAATATATATAGTGATATGAAACTCCTATAAATTAGGAAGTTTCTTTAACAACACCAACAATAATCCTAGCATCTCCTAAATTAGTGTGATTGCTACTAACAATAATATTACTAAAAATATGTACGCACTATATTTCCTAACATTCTCCCCCTTAGTGTGAACATGGGAGAAAATTAATTGCACTTCCTATGTAGCTTTCCGCACGTGTGTGCTCATGATCTAGATGGTTTTACAAGACAGCCAACAACCTCAACATGGTTGGTTTTACAGGACAGCCAATAACCTCAACAAGGATGGTTCTACTGGACAACCAACAACCTCAACAAAGATGGTTTTATAGGATAACCAACAACCTCAACAAAGGATGGTTTTATAGGATAACCAACAACCTCAATATCATGATGTTGCTTTTCCTTGTGCTTTCATCTGTCCACTGTGTTTTTCCTTTAGGGAATTATGTAGGAAACATTGCTCATTGAATACAAACTAAAAAGAGGGGAAAATGAAAATGGAACATTGAGACCATGTTCCCCCCTTAATGTGAACATTTCACTTATTCAACACAAAATAGGAACACTGAAATCATACTACACACAACTAAAATCAACTAAAACTATAAAAAGAAAGAAAAATCACACACACACACTGTCACCATAGCTTTGTACGGCCCCATCATTGGTGACTAATGTGAGGTCATTTTCTGACCTCCAGCCTCTTATGCCTCCATCCTACACTAAATGTTTTTTCTTACTTAACAAATATGATCATTTCACTCAACTATTTCCGCATTGTGATTATCCTTTTATTCCCTTCCGCAATGTGAAACACTTTATTTTATGAACGTCAAGTAACACTGAAAATGCATCTACAAGGAATTATTTTATTATTTGTTGGTCTTTTGAAAAAACAATACTAACATTGACATGATGACATATACTTAACAAACAATTAAAATAATCTTAACACTCGATTTTAAAAAAATTGAATCCCTTTGTACTTGACCTCTGCATTGACCCTTTACAATACAATTTGGATGAAAACTACACATAATGTCCAACAATACTTAATGAATTTAAAATGATAACATGACTTTATGATGTCAAGACATTTTTTTTAATAATGACAAAAAATTGAACTCAATAACCTATTATTCGCCTAAACACACTAATTGAGATGAGACGGTAAAATAATCAAAAAAAATATAGTAAATGATAAGTATATTTAATAAATAGACAATGAACAAATACTCTTTCTAAACCAATACCAATATGGCTTTAAAAAAATTGAACCTTCCCTAAAAAAATTTTGAAAATTTTGACTTTAACTCATACATTAGTCTAGGTGAGCTTGAGGATTAAGAGATGTTGATGCAAAAAGTTGATGACACGAGACACAATGCACATGAGATGCCAAACCCGTTTATAGGTATCACCAATCACCCAATTAGAGGAAAACATGTTTGAGCTAATGTTGTGGTGAGGAGGGAAATCAAATTCAAGTTTATATAGAAGGTCGGCGAGTAGATTTTAGAATACAAAATCCATTTGAAAATAACTCAAGCCAAGAGTTAAATCAGAAAATCCAATGCAGGTACTTAGATCTCTTAATGATGATTGTGTGGAATGGAACGCATTTAAATAACAAATAATCATGGATTCAAAAAATCACTCAAATTTCATGCAAATTTAGCTTGTCGAATCTAAAATATTTTATGCATGTTAGCATGCATGACATCAATAAGATGGCACATCCTCAAAAGATAACCAATTGAACTATGCAAATTGCCTTCGCATTTAGGTTCAGACACTATGATCAAGAGGAAATTCAAGCTTTCACAACAATAGAACTCAAATTATCCCAAACAACTGATCCCAATGTTCAATGCAGAAATATAAAAATGTAAACTGCATGAAATGCTTCCTCTCCTTTATGTCTTTTATAGATCTAAGCCACAATGGAATTCATAATTTACATACACAGATCATCCTAGCAGTGAATGATGCATCAGCTGGGGAACTCATTTGGATGTTGGAGGAAGAAGAAGCTAAATTCAAATGAAAGAATTTGAATGGGATAAAAATAGTTTGTTATTCACCATTATGTGACCATGGAAACACATAGTCTTGGACACCGCCCTTTAGATCTTTTCACATGCAGATTTCAATCCAAACACTTGCACATTTATTCCAACATCCCCAATACAATGAATCCAACAGCCCAATGTAAAACATGATGCAGATATTCTCCAAACACAGTTGAGGATCCATCATAAATCTGGGGAAAGATTGCAAACTATGATGTTTCCCCTCATACCATTCTATTTACCCATAACAAGCACAATACCAATCTCGCTCTGATACCAAATAAAGACGCAAAAAATAGATTTACACAGTAATATCACTCTAAATATTTTCTATTGATGCATCCAAAGTTGATTAAATAATATATATAGTGATATGCAACTCCTATAAATTAGGAAGTTTCTTTAACAACACCAACAATAATCCTGCCATCTCCTATATTAGTGTGATTGTTACTAACAATAATATTACTAAAAATATATACACACTATATTTCCTAACAAGGTTATGGGTCCTAATGATAAGGGTTAGATTGTCCCGACTGATGATGTGGGGGTTACCCCTAAGTATATAGTATGGTGGAATCATATATTGAGGAGATTTGACAGGACTCTGGTTTCAAAGAGAGAAGTAAAGATAGTTAGATGGGTATGTGCTCGGGAAACAAGAGGAGTAGTGGCAATGGAGGCAGTGGAGGGTGCAAAGGATGATAGTGAAGAGGAGGGTGATGATGATGTAGCTACATCTATTTCAGTAGTGACATAGTCGAGGGTGAGAGAGATGTGGCTAGGAGAGAGATGGATGCTCTCATTGGTATTCGAGACACATTGATCACTAAACAAGATATATTGATCACTTAGTGGGATGGAATCAGTGCACAACTGGTCCAAGCTATTGCAAATAAAGATCGGTACAAGGGTTAGAGGGATAGGATGAGGAAGCCCGTAGGGATTATTGAGATTTCTATTTTTGGTACCAAGTTAGTTGATATTGCTGAGAGAGCGAAGGTCAGTGGGCAGAAACCTAGGGCTAGTGGAGCAAGTCCACAGGCTAGTGGACAGAGGCCACCTACAGGGTCTGGGACAGTTTGTAGGACTCACTATGAGTCATTGTAGGCTGATTTTAAGTATTATATTGATATGGTTACTCATTATTTTCCAGATGAGTTATGTATTTTGACCATTTGGATGGTAAGACATCATATCCTAGTGCTAGTGCAACGAGTGGGAGATAGCGGGGGGTACCTAGAGGAGATGGTAGTGTTATGGGTGGTGCAGGAGTAGCCAGAGGTAGAGGTTCTCAGGGAGGAGAAGGTAGTACAACCCCTTGTTGTTGGTCCCTTGGAGATTTTCAACTTACTGATTCATGATATATAGTTGTATGGTTCATGGAATCCAATTTTTGTATGATGTATTTTGTTGACATGGCTCTTAGAATTTTATTTTTGATATTGATGTATATGTATTTGATCGATATATATGATGATGATGATGAGGTTTTATTATCTATATTTTTTTTATCTTTCATGTATTGATCTTAATATGTATGGTGATGTATGTTTTTTAATTTTAATTTGGTGATGTTAGATGAATTTTGATAAATATATGATATGATGTTATGTGTTTGGAAAACATGGTTAAATTAATAAACTTAAAATATGATCTTAGTTGTATCAAAATGTGGCTCAAAAAAATAGTATAAACATGAAATGATCATCCAATTATGGATTTTTTACATACACATTGAGTTTTGAAAGCTTGAGCACTCTTTCACTTACAACTTTTAACAAATGTTAAATATGACTATCAATGGATAGTTACATGATACTTAATAAAATGTGGGATTGAATGAGTGCTTCTTATTTAGGAGATGAAAGGGGATTTGAATGTGTATGGATCCATGTGGGGAAACAAATTCTCCTTTTCCACATGTCTAAAGAGAGATGCCACAAATTTATTTTGATTTTGAAGAAAACTAATCAATGCGAGAAGTTTGCTATAAGGATAAGGTTGATCAATGCGGGAAGCCTTTTTTATGGGTAGCCATCCTTCAAGGGTATGGTCTACGCTTTATATTGGTAGTTGTCCTTCAAGGAATCAATCTACTTTTTACTTTGATTTTTTATGGATAGACATCCTTCAAGGGATTGGTCTACCATTTATTTTGTCTTTTGAGACATGCATCCAAATGTTTTTAATACATATATTTTTATCTGAGGGAAAATCCATAATAGACCATTCCCAGGAGGGGAAAAGGTGTATATATGATTTACACATTCATACCCCATTTTATGTTCCCTTTTAATTGGTATAGGGGGAATGGATATAATGATTATGGGGTTCCTACAAAAGAGTAACTTATCCATAGAGAAAGATGTGATGAACGTAAAGGTGGTGCTCATCTTCAAGGTGTTTAAGGATAATGATAGATAACCACATACTTTCAAATCACTATTGTGATATGATGGATGGATAACATGTAACTACCTTCATGAAAATCAAACATCTAACAATATAAAGGTCGTAAGTGTGAGGCATTCCAAGGTTTTGCTTTGGGTTCACCATTAAGAGAAGAAATATTTTATGCTCCTGACCCATAATTATGAGTAATGATGTATGGACCGATCTAATTGGGGGAAAACTTTCCATGTTTACTCTGTTCTAATTGAGTGAAATTTTGATTTTCTTTAAGCACAAGATCATCAACTTTAAATTCACGTTCTTTGAAATGTTTGTTATAATATATTTTAATGTGTTTTTTATAAACTTGATGATGTTCAAGGGTCATTAGATGTTTCTCATCTAAGAGTTCAATTTGTGCTAAATGGTCTTGTCAATATTATTCATCAGGGATGAAGTCTTTGAGGGATACACGAAGTGATGGGATTTGGATTTCAATAGGCAGAATGGCTTTGGATCCATAGAAAATTGAATAGGGTGTAGCACCTGTAGGTGTGTGGATGCTAGTCTGATAAGCCCAAAGAGAAAATGGGATTTAGAGATGTTAATTCCTACCTACATCATTTACCATTTTCATAAGGATTTTGTTGAGTGTTTTATTAGAGGCCCAACTTGTTCATTTTTGGGGGGATAATAAGGTGATGAAAGTTGATTTTAATGTTGAAAGTTTCATAGAGCTTTTTTAACGTCTTTATTTTTAAAGGATTTTCCATTATCTGTGATAATTTTTTATGGGATGCCAAAAAGACATATAATGTGCTGATATATGAAATTAATAATAGGTCCTGATTTAGTTGATGTCAAAGGGATAGATTCAACCCATTTGGTGAAATATTCAATAGTTATGATAATGGAATGATGTTGTTGAGATGAATTGGGATTGATGGACCCAGTGGGGTATAATTCCCATTGGGAGAAAGGCCATAACTCCTTAGCAGGTTTTAATGTTTGACTGGGGACATGGATGAGATCTGAATGAATTTGATATTTCACAAATTTCTTAACATACTCACAATAATCCTTGGTGATAGTGGGCCAATAATACCCTAGCCATATAACATGTCTAGCGAAGGAATTTCTTTTGAAATGACCACCACAAACACCATCATGGAATTATTCAATGGCTTTGATTAACTCATGTGATTTAAGGCATCTTAACAAGATGTCCTCAAATGGGATTTTGGATTCAGTGAGATAATCATATATCTAAGTATACCATAAATCAGGTAGATTATCGTCAACGAAATTGATAGGAGGAAGTTCATTTTGTTGTGAAGGATGATCTAATCATTGAACAAAGATGGATACTTTAGTATTGTCTTTTGACTCTTCTATTTCTAATGGAATGAGGGCTCCTAAAGAGGCCATTGTATCTGAAAACCTATTAGAAGATCCTAGGATAGCTTGGATAGTGTAATGATCAAATTTTTTGAGAATAAAGTCAACATTGGCTTTATATTTTTATAAGATTTCATTTTTACATGGATATCCTCCTTTGACTTGACTAATAACAAGTTGTGAATCTCAATAGATGTCTAAGATGTGAACACCTAGAAGAATTGCAGTGGTGAGACCTGTGATTAAAGCTTCATATTCTACCATATTCTTAGTGCATTCGAAGTTGAGTTTAAATTATAATGGAATAGGAATACCCCAAGGAGGGATAATAACAACACTAGCTCCTCCCCTTTCCTGACATTTAGGACTATAAAAGAAGATAGTCATCCTGACAAGGATGAATTCATATTCGTCGACATTACTAATGGATTCATCTGGGAAGTACTCATGAGCAAGTTGATTATCTAGTAAGGGAGCATCGATGAGCTGATCTACAATAGCTTGGCCTTTAATAGATTGTTGTGATATGAATTCATGGTTGAATTCAATCATAAGCATAAGCCATCGAGTGATACGATCATTATGATATGGTCTAGAGTGTATGGTTTTGAGAGGATTGAATCTAGTGAAAACATGAGTCTTATTATTAATAAGATAATCCCACAACTTGCAAGTGGAAAAGTATAAAGAAAAACATAGCTATTCAACTTCAGTGTAACGAGTTTCATATTCATAGAGTGTGTGACTGATATAATAGATGGCTTGTTTTCATCCATGGCCATCAAAATGGGAAAGCGTAGCTCTAAGAGCGTGTTCTGAAGAACATATGTATAACTAAAATGGTTATGGGGGAGAGAGAATGGGATGTGATAAGAAATATTGTTTGATTTTTTCAAAGGCCTTCTGATAATCAGAATCCCAATGAAAATTTAGGTCCTTACGGAGAAGGCGATGAAAATTGTAACAACGATAAGAGAGTTGTGATATGAAACATCGTATGGATTGTAATTTTCCCTAAAGGATGTGTAGTTGTGTTATATTAGATGGTGGAGGCATTTCAATGATGGTCTCAACATTATTTGGGTCAACTTCAATACCTCGTATAGATATGATAAATCCTAAAAGTTTATTAGTGAGGACACCGAAAACACATTTTTGAGGGTTGAGACAGAGACAATATTGGATGAGATGAATAAATATTAATTCAAGTACGGTAAGATGATCCTTACGTTGTTTGGACTTTCCTTTAAGGTCATCAACATAATCTTCAACTGTTTTGTGAATGAGGTCATGAAAAATGTAGGTCATGGCTCGTTGTTAGGTATATCTCGCATTTTTAAGGCTGAATGGCATATTGCGGTAACAAAAGGTTCCCCAAGGGTTGATGAAAGAAGTTTTATGTTGGTTTTCAATAGTGATAAGAATTTTATTATATCCTAAAAAACCATACATAAGGGAAATATTTCATGGCCCGCTCTCAAGTCAATGAGTTGATCTATGTTAGGAAGGGGGAAATCATCTTTTGGAAATGGGAGATTGAGATCTCTAAAATTTGTGCAAATATGTAACTTATCTTATGCTTTAGTTATATGACCAATATTAGAAACCCATTGTGGATAATCGATAGGTATGATGAAATTAGTGCATAAAAGACATTGTAACTCTTCCTTAACAAGAAGGGCTATGTGGGGATGCATTTTACGGATTTTTTGTTTAACTGGCTTAATTTTCGGATATGTGACAATATTGTGTATTACAATATTCAGATCCATTCCAATCATATCAATATATGACCAAGAAAAGGCTTGATAATACTTTGATAAAATGGAGGTGAATGCATCTAGTTCCTACATATTTAATGATTGGCCAACTTTAACTATACGAGGATCTTGAGAGGTTCCTAAGTTAACATCAATGGTGGATTCATTAAGGAGATTTGATGTTTCAAACGGTAAAGTTTTCTGAAGGAAATTATCCTCTTCTCCCATATGTGAAAGGATGTCTTGATCATCATGACACTGAAGGACATTTATAATAGGCAAATCTTCCTCAACCATTTCTAGCCAAGGAAGAGGTATTTGTTTAGTGATGTGATTAGATTGATAAGTGAGTGGTCCTAGAGATATGGTATTGACTAAAAAAAGTTAGATGGGATGGTAACAACATTGTCTAAGTCCATAGGGTCTTCAAAGGATGTTGGTGACGAAGAGTCTAATTTAGTAATGAGCACAGATGTAACCGGTTTGGATGTAGTAGACTCAGATATTTCTAAACTGGATTTTTTATAACCTAAACCATATTTTTCATAAGTTTTAAGGAAACATTGGATGACCACATCATGTATTCCCTGTTCATAACATCCAAGTCCAAAACCTCTCCATACACAATGGTGAAGATATATATGGGAGAAATTTGGATTATCTAAAGATTTGAAATCTAACGTGAAAGGCATGGCATGGTTTCATTCAATAGTACAAGATAAAGGGTGATCAAGTCCCACATAGGAAAAAAAAAATTGAGATAATTTAGACCATAATAGATAACATCTCCCACATTAGGGTCATACATGGGTTATTTTTTGGGGAGACCATAAGTTTTTGGTGAAGGAATGTGATTAAGCATGAGAAGATGATATCCATCCAATGTGAGGCATTGTAAAACATCAATAAGGGAAGAATCATCTGGTAATTTAGAAGAGGGAATAGATGCATGAGTAGAAGCTTCATTGGATGACTCGGATGTAGATTTGGGAATAAGTACGTCATTTGGATGATACATCATGTAACAATCGGCGAAAGGATTCGGGTCTGCGGGAACAATGAATGTTTGACCCTCATGTTTGTACTTGATACAATGATGAAGAGTCAATGGAATGCACCGCATAGTACATATCCATGGTTTTCCTAATAACATATTATATTTAAACTCTCCTTTTATGATGTAGAAGAGCTCTAGGAGATGTTTTACACCAAATTTTAGTGGTAAGATGATGGTACGTAATGTGGGTGCGATAGTGTCATTGAAGGATCATAATAAGACCGGTGTTTGGGTGACAACAGTATTGGGTAGTTTAAGTTGATCAAAAAAAGGGGAGGAGATAATGTTAATAGTGGCACCACTATCAATCATTAATATTTTGATATAGACATCATTAATTTGATATGTGATGAAAAGTGGTAAGTCATGATCTTTTGGTTTGAGGGAAGGTATTTTGGATGGTTCGAAACATATGGCAGAAGATGCTTTGAGAGCTCTAACAATTTTTGTAAAAGATGATGGATCCTCTGAAGGTATTGTTATTGATCAGAGGGCTTCCATCATTGCTTTTTTTTGAAGTGTGATGTTTCTATCAGTTCATATAATGACATTTTAATAGGAGTTTGATGTAATGTTTAGTGACCACCTTTTTCACAATGGTGGATGGTGAAGGTGGTGCAGCGACGATAGAAACATTGGTATTTGGTGACATTTTTGGACTAGATGTTTTAGGAGCCACTGGGATGGATAATTTGGGTTTATTTAAAGGAGGGGTTACTTTTGGTGGTGGAGGTATAGCTACATAGGTTTTATCTCTCTTAGGTTGAGATGGGTCCATGTCATAGTTCTGTGAACGAGTAGTAATATGTACAACATCGACTTGATGGGAAGGTATTTTTGACATGGGTTCCTTAGATTTTGATAAAGGTGATGATGATGTTGATGTTAATGTTGCATGTGGTTCATAAGGAAGAGAAAATGTTGATGTTGTATGTGATTTAACTGGAAGGGAAGCAGGATTTTCTAGTTTCTGTGCAATCATGTGGAAGGCTTTACAATCCTCAATGGAATGACCTCGTGTTCTATGATATTCACATGAGGTGTTGAAGTCATACCAAGAGGTTTTCCATCCTTGTAAGTCTGATGGTTTGAGAGGTGGTAATGTTATGAGTGATTCTTGAAGGAGGTCCTCTAAAATAGTTGCATAACGCCCTTGAGGTGCATATGTAAATAACAATGGAGTTTTAGATATCTTATCTTTCAATGGAAGTAAGATTTTGGTCAGGGGTTGTTGTTTTATTGGCTAGGAAGGGTTCTTGGGTATGGTGATGGATGAGGGATGAGAGATACTTTTGGAATCTTGATAGATAGGTTTTGGACATGAAATAATAGGGTGATTCCTAGGTATAAGAGATCTAGGACCATGCAGGGAATTCTGATCTGGGGAAACATAATAAGGGCCTTTAAAATCTTAGATGGTGTCTTATTTATGAAGTCCCATTGTGGAAGTTGGGTAGGTGTGTCTTGGCCTTGGCATGACAAGAGGATCACTAAGAGTGGAAATGGTCTTTCTAGGAGGAGATGGAAGAAAAGGTGGAGGGCCATGGAAATGGTATGTTTCATCATAGTAAGGACTCCTAAAGATGTGAACCATGCCCTGTTTGTTAGGTCCTTTTGAGGTTTTAGATATACTAGGTGAGTTTATTGAATTTGATGCTATGGAGGAAGAGGATTTCGAATAACGTGATTAATGTAATCCAAATGATTTGTGGGTTTTTTCCATTTTAGATTTTTTGTAGGAGGATGACGAACATGGCCCAAAGTTGGTTTAGGCAGAGATGGTTGTGTTAAGAATGTTTCAAGAGGTATCATAGTTATGTTTGCAAATGAGGGTGTAGTTATAGGGGTATCTACACTAGATGGTGGAATTGGTAAGGGGATAGGATTGGTAATGACTTCAGACAATAATGGCACGATAGAAGACAAGGATTTGATAGATACAGGTTTAGGCTGAGTGAGCATCATCATTGAGTGTGTCATCATTGATTGTGTGGATGTAGATATTTCTTTAGTAAGTTTTTTTGGTTCAATAGATGTGGATGTTGATTCAGTAGATATGATTGTTGGTTCAATAGATGTGGATGTTGATTCAATAGATATAGGTGTTATTTTGGATTCAAGAACAAGTGTTACTTTAGTAATGGCATTAATGGTATGATGAGTATGGATAACATTTGTTTGTGGTTGATCAATTGATGGAGGATGATTTGGAAAGGGTTGTTTGAATATGTCAAGATTTTGGTTTGGGGGTGCATTGGGGTTATCTAAGTGAATTTCACCCTTATCAATCAAGTCTTGAAGAACATTGTGGAATGTACGAAATATTTCAATATCATATCCTTTGACCCTATGGTATTTGTAATAGTCATTGTCCCAATACCACGAGGGATTAGATACGGATTTGTTGATAGGTTGGATAAGAGGGAGAGTTATCATATTTGTAGCTAGTAGTTTGTCAAATATTGCACTATAAGTCTCTCTAATTGGTGTATATTTATGTTGTGGACAGGAACATTCAGCAGTAGGATTTTCCTTAGGATTAGACTTGAATACTATGGAATTAGTATCTGATTTAGATTTTTCAGGACTAGAGGATGACTTAGATGGAAACTCAGTTCATGGTTTCTTAGTTCAAAGTGGGTCAAAGCTTAACATGACCATCTTCTAGAGCACGTAGTTCTAATTTACTGGCCATAGTAAAGGCTTCATCAAAGGTCTAGAATGATTGAATTTGTAATGTTGACAAAATATGTTTGGTGCATGATCAATAGAAAACTTCAATCAACTCAGTTTGTGGTAACGAAAAGGATAATTGATTGATTATACCCCTCCAGTGGGAAACAAAATCAGCAATGGACTCATCCTCAAATTGTTTGATAGCATAAAGGTCATTGATGGTGACTTTGCAGGATATGTTTATAGATAAGTGTTCTAAAAACAATTGTGTGAGTTGGGTGAAGGAGAAAAGGGAATATTGTGGAATGTTATTGTACCAATCCAGAGCAGGGCCAATGAGGGACATAGGAAAGGTTCACATGAGGTCTTGATCATGAGCTATTAAATAACATGTGTGATGAAATGCATGAATATGTTGTTGGGGGTCTTCCTTACTGTAGAACTTAATAAACTTTGGAAGCTCCCAGTGAGGGGGGTATGTTTTATATGGGACTGATGGGTGAATGGGTTCATTACAGATTTGATCGTAAGAGAGGAAATTTTTGGGTGCAGATGAGGCAACTTCTAGACTTGATATACAATTCATAAGGACTTGAAGAGGGTCAGTCTGTGTTGATTTTTGTGAAGATGGACTAGGTTGGAATGCAAACTGGTTAGGTTGTGAGTATATCTGGTATTGCTGAGGAATGTTTTGTTGATAAGGGATGTTTTGTTGTGGAATATTGTATTGTTGTGGAATGTTTTGCTGGGAAGGAATGATTTGCTGTTGTGGGATATTTTGTTGAGGGATATATTGTTGAGAAGGGATGTTTTGTTGTTATATATATTGTTGGGATATATTGTTGAGGGATATATTGTTGAGAAGGAATTCTTTGTTGTTACAGAAGGGTTTGTTGTGGAATGTATTGTTGAGAAGGGATATTGTATTGTTGTGGAAAATTTTGTTTAGAGATGTATTGTTTAGAAGGGATATTTTGTTGTAAAGGAGTAGTTTGTTGTGGAATGTATTGTTGAGATGCCAAAGGTTGTGAAGATTGTATGTACTGGTAAGGAAATGGTTGTGAGTAAGGAGGTGGTTGTTGAAAAAACATAGCAGAGGCTGCAGAGGATGGTGCTTGTTGTGGAATATATTGAGTAGGAGTATTGTGGTATAGAGATTAATGGTAATGATTATTGTGGTATGTACTATGAAATAGGGTGAGTGGTGTTAATTGCACTAGTATTGATTAGAGGACTTGATGCCAGAATAGACATGGTAATATTTTTAATGTTACAAGATGGTTGAGATAGAACAGTAGAAGCAAATGATGGAACTCATTGGAGGTGTTTAAGTAATAGAAGATGTTGGAGGGGTAGATAATGAAGAAGTTACATTACTTTGTGGAGGTGTTGAACTAGTAGAAGGCTCAGGTGATGATGTATGTTGTTGGGTGGTTGTGTCTTGAGAGGAAACCATATGAAGACTAAGAATAGGAATGGAAGATGCAAATTCTAATGTTTCAGTTTGACTCAGAGGTGGATATGAATGTATTTTTTGAACTGCATGTCCCTAATTTTAAATGATTCTTGCAATGGTAGAGGAAGGATCATATGAAGATAGTGGTTTAGGAATAGATTGTTGGTTTGAATCAATAGGATATGTAGAGCCAGGAACACCTGAAAATGGTTCAGGATTCAAGTTGTTGTGAGGAGCTAGACAAAGGATTCAGGAATGTTTGAGATGGCTATGGTGTGAATGGATAGAGTTGAACACCCCTAGTTCTCAGATAGGCATTAAGGGAAATGGGGTTTGAATCCAAAATTTCTTCGAAAATAGGATCTCCTCTTTCAAAGAAAGTAGTTTTAGAAGATTCTGATTGTGAGTTGGGGGAGTATGGTTGTTCAGTGTCTTCTTGTTTAGATGTATTGAATTCTCGACTGCAAAACTGACATGTAGAATTTAAAAGACATTGTCTCATTTCTTCATTATATTTTTCCTCTATTTCATTCCAATCTCATTGAGCATCAGTTAGAGGAGTTGATGTAATTGGTTAATGGAATGGGTTTTGTTGTTGTAATGGCATGGTAAATGATGGTGTAGATACAGTAGTGGATAAAGGTGTAGGAAATGGTGTAGACAATGGAGTAGATAAAGGGATTTGTTGTTGTAAGGGTGTGGACATTGGTTGAGACATATTTTCAAAAGTTTGGTTGTGATATTTTTTGTCTTGTTTGTACCATTGTAAACAAATACACACATAAGAATGATATAAAATGAACTAAAATGGATTAATTACAAAAAACAATCAAAAGTAGGCAAGATAGAATTTTTTTTTTAAATGATTTAATTATAATGTGAAATGTACAAGATGGTTAACGAGGGTCTTAGAAAATGGAAAACTAAGGCAGGTTTCAGGTATGTTTAAGGGCGGAGTCCTTGATATACCCGAAGGTATGTGAGGTCCAACTCTGTACTATTGTCGATACAGGTGTGGTATTGGGGCCTACCCCCTCACTTCACAGTCCTGCAATGATAAGGGTGTCGGGTGCTTAGCCAATATATACCGACAGATAGATGATTATACTCAGCTAGAACACTGAGTCGGCTTCTCCTCTTGGTGATCAAATCCAAGTAGGTATCCACCTGGGTAGGAATTGTTTTAAATGTGTTTTGTGTTTAATTGGTTTGGTTATGTCTGGGGGGAGAGAAAATTGAATGCAATGAAATATCCTCCTAATTAATTCTATGTGAAACAGTAAGGATGAAAAGTTCATTTTAAAATCCAAATCAAAATGTTGTTTTCGATGAAAACAATCAAACAAAATGCAAAACTGAAAGAAAAAAAGAAAGTTTTTAGGACTCACCGTTAAACGATCCTTTTATTATTTTTTATTTATTTTTAGCAATGTTTAAAGAAATAAATCCAAAAATCTAGCACATGAGCTTTCCAGAATCAATGCCCTACAAACAGGTTAGGAAAAACAAAAAGCAAAAAGTAGTAAACAAGAAGGAAAATACAAATTTGTAGGCTTTGAAAAATAATCAAGGAAATCCACAGGTGATTTTCCCAATCATAGGTGATTTTTACACAAGAATTTTTAAAAAAAGAAAAATGGTACTATTTTGATGAAATGAATCAAAAAAACAAGGGACAATGTCCCACCGGGCATGCCAAGATGTTTAGAATAAATTTTACCTCTTCAATTTAATCTAATAAACAAGATGATAAAACTTACCAAACCTCAAAATGGTAGGGTTTAGAGGTACCTTCCGATGTGGATGGATGATGTTTGATTGTTGCACTCTGTGTATCCAATGAGTTAGTTATTGTCCTACAAATAATGTTGCAATCACAGACACTACACAAAATATTTATTAGTAAAAATAGTAAACGCGTTGCCTGGAAAGGGCTAGTCCTTAGAAGCCACAGGAATTCCTCATAAGGATGTCAACTTGTTGTTTATAAAATCAAGTGGTTTTAAAAATGAAACATGATAAAATGGATGGTACATTTTCTAAAAAAATCAGATTTTATTACAAATATATATATATATATATATATAATATATAATGGATGATGAAATATGAGATATATAGACTATGGCTCAAAATTCGGAGTCCAAAGATGTGTCATAATTTTTAGATGAAGGTGAATATTCCCCTTCAGTAAAATCATTGTCTTCTGGATATTCTGAATTCTCATGGTCACTGAAGTATTCCCTAAAGAATTCAAAAATATAATCAGGTTCTTCCTCCTCTATATTAGAATCAGGATTCAAAATTCAGATTGTTTGGAGTTAAGAATTGGTTGGGAGATCTTCATTTCAGCTTTAGAGCTTAATCATCTTCTTCTTCTTGGGATTCATACTAGTACTCAAACCATGCCAAGTCAGCTCGAAGGCATAAAACTTTGAAATAGGCCTCCCAAAACTCGTTCGTGGCCTCACAAATCCTCTGAGTGGATTTGAATATGTTTTGCAGCTGGTCTAAAGGAGTTGAGTGAATCGCACATAATTCCAAGTCATGGAGAACGTCGTATTGTTCCCAGTGTAGGGGATAACGGATAACAGGTAGTGAATGGGTGCTAGTTATCCCATGTCCTTGACAACCTAAATCCATCTAAACAATCCTTGTTTGATAGTATGTTAGCATTAATGAAAAACAAGGTTCATATAATAGAAAAGATAGATAAAATTGGATAAATTTTATAGGTAAAATGAGAAAAATGTGCAAGAATTGTGGGTGATTCAATGAATCACAAGCGATTCTGGGTAGTCCTAAATAGTCTAATAAAATTGTAATCCTCGATTGATATAGTTCAAAGTTATAAATTCTAAAAGGACTAAAGTGAGTTAATAAATCAGAAAAAATGATTTGAATAAGGAAAATACGATTTTACAGGATATGATCTGACCTTGAATGAGTGTGAAAAATGGAGCTTGAAGCTTGACTGAATGATTTTTTGGTCTCCCACAAACTCCAAAATGATTCCTTTACTTGCTCATGAATATATAATGTTAATACCTAGACAATAACATGTTAATTGATGTATTCAATATAATATGAACTCTGATAGAAGGATTGAGGGTTCTAAAATGTGAAGAAGATGATCCCATAAAGAGGTTACAAATTGGGTTTAAATAATCATTGGTGATTTAAATAATCAATATGATTTAAAAAATTGCCAATGATTTCAGGATTTTGAGTTTGTTTGGGAATAAATTCCTAATTTGAGCCTTTTGTTCAAAATTTCAAAGGATGGGTTTGTTGGTCAGTTTTTAAAGTGTCATGTTATCTAATGAGGTATTAGGGAAATGATTTTATTAGTTATATATGTTCTAATTTATCCTAGGTTTGTTTAGGGTATGTATTAGGTTGTTTGATTAAGATATATCAAACGTACGAATATATGATTCTTTGTGATAATATAATATTTTTAATATAAAATTTTGATAAGATAATGGGGGATTTATAAAAATACCCATGATAGAGTGTCGGGATAAGGATTTAGGGGAAATTTTAAATAATATTTAGAGAGCTTACTTAGGTGAATTAAAATATCATGGGATATAATATTATTGTATATGAGGAAATATTTTATTTTATCGTGATTGACATGTAATGTGAATATAATGCGGTGATATATTGTGAACTGGATAGTTAAATGAAGATAGGCGAGTGCAAATTTTTAGTGTCTCACCAATGAAGAATACGCAATGCACACGTACAATTTACACCACAGTGGATCATTACATGATCACCCACACACTATTTCTCATCAGGTTTCTGACACGTCTCTATTTGACTTAGATTAGGAAAATGATGATATATTAGATAGTATATATTATCATATATTGGGGTGCACCATGCTAAATATTCCCCTCCCCCCTTTTAGCATTCTCAGGCATCTTACATACTCTACACTTCATGTCTAGTCTCTCACACACATCATACACATCTTGATACACTCTTTTATTGTCACTACCCAATGATGCACTCTTCTTCTATGGTTCACACTTGACTATTGAGGGCATACTATACACATGAAACTCACACACTACACACTTCACACATCGTATATTCATCACATCACTTTCTCGTTGCTTCTATTACACATCATATGCACTCTACGTGTTCATGACATATCTTTTTGTCATCTTTTACAGGTTGTACTCATTACCCTATGACACATTATAGTTTCATAGTTCATACTCAAATATTGAGGGTTTACATCTAAAATTAACCCCACCAAACTCACTCACTCACTCACTCACTACACTCTACGCTTTGACAATTACATCTATCTAGAACACACTTCAAACCATTTCCCAATGATGCACCCTTCTTCTATGGTTCATTCTTGAGTGCCGAGGGGTATTTTATAAATGAACCTCATCTCATGCATACACATCAACTCGCTCATACTACATTCCATTCCATCTCATCCACAACATACTGCATATCTTGGTCACATTTACTCTTTATTACTTATGCTTACATGTATACTTTTTACACATGCTAGACAGATACATTATATGTCATTTCTAAAAACACATATGTGCTCACTTTCTTTTTCAGTTGTGATCATACACTCTGCACAGATCTTCACACATAGCATGGATGTTTGGTGCAATACCTCATAACAGTCCAATAAACTATAGGGGTTATTGTTTCATTTTTCATAGCACATTACTCTATCGGATTATACACACTTTGACATGTTTTCTATCTTTCTAACATGTCAGTAGGTGCTTCATGTGCAACATTTGTTTTACAGGTCTATTTTCCATCATGGTTGTCTATTAGATTGCTTGATACTATTTACTCTTATCTTCCATTGTATTTCATTGTTTGTGGGATTTTCCCTTTGTCTTGTGTGCACACTCTCTACTTCTGGCCACTATGGCCTCGATTTTCTTGCGACATCATGAGTGATGTCCCATGTTTGAAACCCATTTTTTGTGGTCTACTTTTTCTACACTATTGTTTGGCTATATTTTCTATTTGATTCTTGTCTTCTTGTGTGCTTAGCTTACATCTTATTTTCTACATGCGTGTTTATCTTATTTGTACTAACACCTATTTCCATCCACTTTTTGTGTGTGCCTTGGTTTCTACCAAGAACACTCCCTCCCCCCTACAGGGCATTAGTTACATTTTAGCAATCGGTCCTCCTTTGGACCACATACTCCTTACAATGTTGCATGTACCCCAAATGAGGGGAAATCTATCGATTGAATCAATCACCCCATTCAATAGTCTACATTCACAATTCAATACAGTTCATCACATGATAAGTATAGTCTTTATTCTAAACAACAGACCAGATCCTGACTTGGGTCCTCAGCACATCACAGTCACCAGCGACCGGAAACAAACAGTAGCACCTGGGCACCCCTGACCCTTCCTAGATTCCTATGACCAAGGGAAACTACACAACATTCTTCACTTCAACATATTTTTTTGGAAGTTTACATAGCGGATTTTACATGATGGACAATCCTTCAACACTTGACATGCATGCACTACACCTTCTTTTCTACTTTTGCGTTGGATCTAAATTGTTTGAAACAGATCATATTTTTACACACCATCTGCGGTGGTGTTTACACTTTAGAAAGCATTTAAAGGTTAGTGGATGACACTATAATTTTCTCCCTACACTTCTTCCATTCTTTGCATGAGATCATCAAAAAAACTCGTAGTCAATGCAACTAGCATAAGATCGCCCAAAAAACTCGGTCTTCTACATCATCTTCAAGATCCTTTCAACACTCTTTACTCATCACAGATTAGGTGCACAAGTTCCTTTTTTATTTTTACATATGTTTACACATTTTGATCATATATATGCATATTTAAATACTTGTTCATTCTTCTCTTTTGCAAGTCCATCATTATGGGAAGCGGTAGACACATTAATCAAGCATCAATTGACATTGAAAATAGGTACAAATGTGACATCTACACATACACTCTCACCCTAGGGTCATCATCATCATTTTTCATTTCCTCTTCCCTAGCTTACACACTTCACTTTTGATCAATCCACACTTTTTCTTATCTCTCAGCATGTTTTTCGCCATTGACCTACATGGTTATTAGGTACGCATCTTCTATCTACTTTATGTTATTGATAATTCACTCAACAACATAAAGTGGGGTGAAATGTAGATACTAAATCATGCACTTTGGGTATCTATCTAGTCTTGATCACATACTACTATTCATATGATTCCTAAGTAAGAAAAGTACTAATTAACCCATGTTTTTTTGTCATCTTTTCTTACGTTATGTTTTCTATGTTGATCTTACACTCCTTCTAGCCCAGTCTATATTTTCATACATCAACATTTCTCACTCTAGACACCAGCACCCAACCAGGATGTCAGTGCTAGGCTCCCTCGTTCCCTTCGGTTGCCCCTAACCTCTTTCTAATTTTCTTGTATCTTTTAGATCCTTTCGAGCCATTTGGGAATTTTATCTTTTTGGTAGTTGGCCTTTTCGGGGTTAATTAGGAAATTCAAGCAAGGGAATTATATAAATATAAAGTTGTGTGACCATAATAAAGGACCAAGCACTAAGCATTAGCTATCACCACCTAAGGTTACATCTCAAGAGCATTCAAGCATCCAGCTAGCTCCACATGAGGGACAAGAGATTGATACTTATACATACATTTCATAGGAGGGGAAGTTCATTCTTTCATGTACACATTTATCTACATTTTCTACATCTAGCTACATGCTCGCTATTAAGTGTGACATGCATAAGAGCCACTTAGAGCATGATTTCGACAGACACACACATAGAACTACATTTAGTCTAAGATGTAGTGTAATGCTCAGTTGTAAGTTCACCTTGTTGACATCCAAGACAGTCTGACCCCTCATTTTTCATCTTTCTTTTTAGGATTCATTGTGGTTTGAGGGTTTTGTGGCAGCTTCTTTCTGATTGCAGGTTTCAGGAGAATAACATAAAAGTGTAGCGACATACATGAGATGAAAGGTGATAAGCAGAAAACATCTTGCGACCTTGTGAAACTAAGTTTCGCATCTTCTGAGCAATCATAGGTGCCCAAAATAGGTCTCTAGATTCCCAAGTGCCCCTGACCCTCCATAAGCACCCTAGTCTAGGAAATTATAACACTCTTGAGTTTATTTGGGGTTGATTGCGACACTCTAAGTTCATATTCCAACAATTTTCTAGCTCATCATACCTTCGGGATTACTGTAAATCAGCTAAGTCTTTATATCCCTTCATTTGTAACTAGGGTTTCATACTTTCTAGCTTATTTTTCTTGGGTCAAATATGTACTTAATTGTTTATATTCAACGTTGTTACATATTTAGAATTGGGCATTTATTTATTACAATATTTCCTTAATCATAATCAAAATTATCACTTGATCGCATCCTAGTCCTTACTTTTTAATTATTTCTGATGGAAACACCTTATTAATTTTATTAACTAATAAATATAGAGATAAAGTGCATATAAAATATATAATAAAAGGGTGGTCCCTTGGTGTACACAACCCAACTAGTAAGATTCCTACAACTTTATAGACACAATAATAAGATAAAAAGCCCCATTCATGGGGAAACAATAAACAAAGATGTAAAACTAGGCATAGATATCAACCCACTCAATGTCTCTATTGAGTCAGTCCACCCATATTAAAATTCATGTTCTCAAAGATTATATTCTAGAATTCCTTCACACAATGCATTTTTTTCTTTTAAAACAAGATTTCAAAGTTTACTCATCTCTTAGAAGAATCTAAACAAAAGTAAATCCATTCAAGCATCTACATAACTCTCAAATCTCTTTGACACCTCGTTAACATTTTCCTTTGAAATATCAAATCTATCGTCTTCTTCGAACTATCGTATGGTGTAACACACATGTTATGATTCATCCAAACTAAGGGGAAAAAAATTAAAACATACCCCTTAAGTACAATTAATGCTTTTAATATTTAACATTATTAATTAGCTTGTTGCTAAGTAATCCAACATTATTAAATTGTTCATAATCCATCTGATAACATACAATAACCATGTGCAATTGTAAGGGTCTATTTAGATCACCCCGATCTCCCTTGAGTCACTCTATACAAGTGTGTATACTACGTATACTTGGTTAAACCTTTTATAGGTTATGAGAACATGTGCATCTCCTTAGTGCCTAGTTGGAAGATATGTATAAAAATTTCGTTTGGTATTCGAAAATGTTGATTTAGGGGATTGATGAATACACAATGTAGTTAGAAATTATATTATTTTGGCCAAAGTTTTCAAGCATTGATTTGCAAGCTTCATTTCAAGATTGCACACCAGCCTACGAAACTCATCTTCGTCACCACACAACTGTCTCAATATAAGTATTTGGATTCTTTGTTATTTAATTAGAGAATTAGTTAATAAGAAGAAGAGTTTATATCGACTTATTCCCTAAGTAAATAGAATCCCATCCGTACCATCTTAGGATTACTGTGGGAAATATAGGGACCACGTAATGATTATCATCATTACATCCTCACTATCATTCCCATAACCATCCTAAGTTGGCACGAAGGAAGATACTAATGAGAAGACAAAGGGACATTACACCCACGCTTCTTATATTCATGTGTTACTTTAGTTAGATAGAGTAACTAAGTCTTTCATTACGACATATTTAAAATGTATTGATACACGATATTAGATTCTCATAAGAGGGTTATAGTAAATCAACGAGTTACTAACTTTGATTAGTTCCTCTTATCATACTTTTACAGTGTAGTATACAATGTTAGGTGTAATTTTACTAATCATTTCCCGTATCGAGTTGACTCATTAAGAATATTTTTTATTCCATTAAGTACATTTCTTGTCATAATTAGTCCATTTAATTCCATAAGGTATAACAATAACTTTATTTCAGTGAACTATTTTTATCCTTTTCTTTTAAGTGTCGTTATTCGGTTAGATTTGATTTCTCATTCTGAATTAATGAAATCAGCCTTTAATGTATAACTTAAGAATAATCATCTTATTAATAACTTATATACATAAACATTATATTCTCATTTTTCATATCCAAACAAGATAAGTCACAAATATGCCAAGTCATATGTTCTAATTTCAAATAAGGATAAACCTTAATCTTCATTAATAATGATATGCGAATTCATCGAGAATAATACATTGGGTATAATGCCCTTTATTAGTTGTCATGACACTCCATTCACATTTATCAAATGATTACAATAATCCCTTCTGGATTTATATCAAAATAAACTTAAGACGTGATACAATCACAAATCAAATCCAAACAGTCACTTTAAGCATGACGGCCTTTCCTGCAATCTATAGAAGAGAGAAGGATATGGGTCAGTTCATTAAAATTGGCATGAGGCCAAAAACTCATATTCCATGTTGTAATCATAATGAAATAGTTGAATAAGTTATGGCTAATTCTATGTTTAATTAGTAAGATATATTTATAAACTTCCTAGTTTATAATAAGATACCTATCTCATGCACTTATAGCAATGATTCTTCACAACTACATATATACATTTATACCCATTGTCCCTATTTTATCCAACTTAATAAATCTCAAACATTTAAATAATATAGTACACATATACTGTAATTTCTAAACTTCCACTTTACAAATGTAATAATTCATAAGTTTTCCAACTATTCACAAAAACACCCTTACTTGGAATCTACATAATCAAAACATCATGCTTATACATTTAACAATGATGGTCCAAGACTATTTTACGTTTCCAAATGTCCCAAGAATTGAAACATTCTACAACTTTAGAAGAAGGAAATTCTTGTTTAATAAAACCTTCGTTCTTTTCATGTTTCCAGTCATCCAATATTCCAAACCTTTCTTTCTATAATCTAACATACAGAATGAAAACATCAACTTGTAAAAGAATTGTCCTAATTGACCTAGTTCCTATCAGTTTCCTTCAATTCCACTATTCATTTTTTAAAAACAATATGTATTCCATGGAAGAATAATAACAGCAGTGTATGAGAAAGAAGCTTTCAACCATATGATATAGTTATACTCAAGTAAGAGATTAGTAAAATCAATACAAACAACAACGCTCTAGGAAGAGTTTTTAACTTAACCAGACCATTTCTATTTTCCTATAATTTCCAAAACCATAGTATTCAAAATCCAACAATGTATGCAGTGAAATAATGATAACATTTGTTCTCTAATAAGGGCTATAAATTGATCCTTTATTTCCTTTTTGCAATCATACATAATAAACCAAAATACCCAAAAACGTATTCAAGATAGAACAATAACAACAATACTCAAGAAAGGGTTTCATCTAACACTTCCCTGTTTTCCAAATTTCTCATATCTATACCCAAAGCATATGTAATTTCAAAGTCTCAAATAAAAATCAAAACCCAAAACGAATAAATTTCTAGATTTTTCCAAATATCCCAAAATCATTTACTTATTATTTTCCAAATTTAGCTTAATAATCCCAACAAGTTCAAAATTATGAATAACAACCAGACCTAAAACAAAATAGATTTAGATCAAATGTATCCTCTCTAGATTTCACAATATGCCTAGTACCCAATTAATCAAACTGTATACCTTTCAATTTCCCGTAACTGTCAATAAAAAAAAGTGTTTATAAAATGATTAATAAAACCATGCTCTTCAAGAGTTGTTATACAAATGATATTCACAGGACCCAAGAAGAACTAAAACCAAATGATAATGGAAAATCTCAACGGGAGCTTATAAAACAATGTTATCATCAAATCTCCCAAAACGAGATCATACCAATCAAAAATGGATAAGCTCTATATGTGATGTATATAAATTTCAAACATTATACAACCCCAATAATCCAAATGCATGCAAGTTTCCAAATCTCACAATATTGTTAAAACCCAAAATGCAAACAAATTGTTTCATTTTCTTTACCCAGGTATCAAAATAAGATCAACCCAAACATATTTTCTACTCACAAAAGAAGGACCAAACCAAAAAACATGTAAGAATAATCTCATGCCCAAAGACATATTTTCATAATAATGTTTCCAAGGACATATTCATCTTTCCTTATTTATTATTCTGATTTTGCAAACTAAAACCAAAGCAAAATGTTTATAGATTTTAACACAATTATCTCTCAACCAAACCTACTTAATTTTCCATATTTTAAACAAAAATCACAAAACTAAAAACAACCATTTCCAGTTTTTAAATCAAATATACGAAACCAAAACGTATTCAGGCATTTCACAATAATAAAAGTCAAGAGTGAGAGAGTGAAACCCATGCCTTTTTTTTCCTTCAAACTTATTTGAAACATGCCAATTCAAATGCCTCCAAAAACCCATCAAACATTCCAACAACAGATTTAAATACCAAAAATTTCATTCCAAAAGATGATAATAGTAGTTCATAAATTCACCATGCAAGCCAAAAAAAAATTTCACAAAAATCTCATTGCCCAGCTCCATGTCGAGCTCTCAAAAACCAAAAACCAAATACAAACAATGCAATGAAGAGTGGAGTCAACTTGCATGCTTAGCTTCATGGTGAAGCTTACGGTTCCTAAGGAAGTTATTATAATGAAATTCCTCATTCAATGTTAATGCCACGTCGTGGCTTTCCAAAATCAAAACCTCAAACCTCCTTCAAAATTTTCCACAACTTAAGCTAAGCTTAAGTTTTTTTAAAACTTTGTAAAGTCCATAACATTCATGGTAGCTTCATAATGCCACAAACCATACTTAACTCCAATGCCTGAGTGGTTTATGACCATGCTAAACCTTATTAACTAATCGGTGGTTCATAAATATCAATAAATCTTCTTAAACTATACAATACACACACACACACATATATGTATGTGTATATATATGTATGCATGTATGTATGTATGTATGTATGTATGTATGTATATGTGTGTGTGTGTGTGTGTGTGTGTGTGTGTGTGTGTGTATAAGTATATTTATTTAAATATTATTATTAGTTCAGAGATCTAATTTTAGTATATGTATACGTGTGTGTGTGTGTGTATTTATTAATAATTTATTAGTCATCCAAAACACTTTGATATATAACAAGTTTTAATGTAAGCAATACAGCATTCAAAATCTTAGAAAAGTATTAACGATATTACCATTTCAACAAAAACAAAGTCAGGATGTTACATATAGATGTAAGTGAATAAGAGTAGATGGATCAAAGTGGATACTTACCTAATCTAAAACCTTCGTACTAACACAAGTGACAACTTCATTGGGAATATTCCCATGGTTCAAAATTGTTGTCACTTTGAAATGCACCATTTGAAGAGTGGTGTGGAATCTCTTCTTTTAATTGACAAAATGGAAACACTCCTAGGTTATGGGTGACCTGTATATTGGAGTGAGTTTCCCAAGAGGGTTGGTTCACCTAGTGTAATACCTAAGACTAGATTCTACTCCTAAGACTACTTTATTTGTTAAAACAATGAGGAAAAGGGAGAAGGAATTAAGGGGAAAAACTGAAAAACATGGTGATACATTAGAAATTTTTGGCATCTCAAACTTATTTGAACCACCAAAATGAACCATAAGAACCACACACACCATAACTCACAATGGATATGTCAATACAAAAGTGTTTCAGAGAAAGATTTGCAATTGTGGAAAAATAAAGTAGGGAAACTGATATGAAAAGTGCCTCTTTTCAACAATCAACAGATCATGTTTATTGATAATTGAATGGAAAATTACTATGTTCCTTTTAACCAATATAATGTACATGGAACAATCAAAACTATACTCAAAATTGAGAAATAGAATGCAAAGGAGACACAAGAATTTATCCTAGAGAAACCCAAGGTGGGAAAAACTCCAGTGCGTAAGAAAATGATTTCCCTCTCACTATGTAATTCTCCAAAAATACAAAGTACTACCAATAATTGGCCTTCAAGAAGGATTCACACTCTTAGTATTTTCTTGCTCATAACTTCTCAACAATGAAAAACTCACTCTCAATGAAAAAAATAGGAAATAAATCCAACTCATCCTCTTTGCTCACACTTGAATTCACTCAAAATAACTTGCTAGAATAAAGAATCAAACTTTTATTCATAGTTACTCTACCCATAGATGGAGCGCAAGGAAAAACAAATTGATCTAGGTAGTCCAAGCATTTGTAACCACTTGAATTCCCATTTTGGCGTCATAAGGGATAGGATTGTCGGTGACCACAAAGTGGTGATTATACAACCGTTGGTCCTTACAAGAAGTGGTTACGTAATTGTCATTGTGATTGTGTAACTGTTACTCTGTGAAGAGAAACGATTACGTAACCATCAGGACGGTTTTTTCACCGTCTCCAAGAAATCTCTAGAACATAACAATGATGGCCTTATGATGTCATTTGAAGGTGTTTGAATCACTATCATCCTAACTAGACCATCTCTAGAACTAAGAATATGTTGAGAACCTATACTACAAGTATCAACCATGAAGAATACATAGAATTGGGTATTTTCATATCCATTTTTTGGATCATACCTCCCCAATTTTAGGATTTTAAGTCCCTAAAAGCTTCAAGGATTGATGAGGTGAGGAAAATTTCTTCCCTACATATTCTCTAGAATACCACTGGGTCGTGGTATGTAACTAACCTTTCAACCTAATCAACCACATGTCCTGCACTCCTCGCTATGTTGTCCTCTATTTCCACTACAATAACACATCTTCCTCCAATTCTAGGTGATTTTCTGGGGAAATATCCTCAATAGAGATAGCAACACTGCTCTTCTTCATCATCCAACATTGAAGGCTCAAAGAGACATAAATTTTCAACATTCACAACTGAGTAGATCCTCATATAAGGAGGAAAATAGAAGTGAAATGCATTCCTACCCACTTGTTTCAGAATCTCAAATGGTCCATATTGAAGAGGCTTGAGTTTCTTATCTTTTCCTTGTATCCTTTCTCTACTCAAGTATAACCATACCTTGTCTCTAAAAAGGAAAGAATGCTCAGTCTTGTGTTATTCATGTTGCACTTTGTACCTGGTTTGTGACATTGTCAACCTCTCTTGTACCTAGAGGTGTATTTTCTAAATTTTCTCAATGAATTTCTCAGCTTTATGGGCTTTCAATTCCACTTTTCCATTGTCTCTACATGGTAATCTCAATACAACATCAAAAGAACTCTTGGGAAAATAACCAAGACATGCTTCAAAAAGGATTCTTACCACTAGAAGCATGAACTACCCTATTATAAGAATGTTGGATATATACCACATTCCCATCCCAAGTCCTCAGATGTTTCCTATTGGACCCTCTCAAGAGTTGTACCAAATTACGGTTTACCATTTTTGTTTTTCCATCTATATGTGAACGCAAAGCGTTAGACCTCTTCATCTGCATATCCATCTTCTCCCACAAAGTAAACCAAAAATTTCCGATGAACCGCAAGTCCCTGTTTGACACAATAGAATTAGGAAATCCAAAATGAACCCACACATTAGCAAAAAATAACTCATCAGCCTCATTATCCTTGATGGTCTTCCTACAAGGAATTATAATACACATTTTTTTGAATCAGTCTACTTCCACAAAAATGTACTCATGAAATTTCTTGGAAGTAGGAAAACCGCCCACAAAATCCATGGAGATATATTCCCATGGTCGGTAAGGAACTAAAAATGGCATAGATAACCCCAAATTTCTCTTATTAGGCTTGTTTGTACTGCACCCTAATGAATTTACAATAAAAAACGTGCATGTTTGGCCAATAAACATACCTTTGTAAGTGTGTGATGATCTTTGTTACACCAAAGTGACTAGCTACCTTGGAAGTGTGTGCTTCCCTCATCAACTAAACTCTCTCCCCCTTAGGCACACAAAGTTTATTGTTCTTGTAGAGAAACCCATCCTGGAAGTTCTATTTCCCCCCTAGGTGCAAATCCCTCACTTGGAGGTCTCTGCTGAAAAATCTTTGTAAAATTCGGATCCTGATCATAACCTTCATAATATTCTTCACACAAAAAAGGCTCAAAAATATTTAACGTTCCCATAGCTAAAAGAAAAGGAGGCCTAGATAACATATCAGCTAACTTGTTTGTAACACCTTTCTTATATTTGATAATCAAATGAAATTATCATAAAAAAACCCATAGTAGCATGTTGAAGTTTGTTCTAAGCCTGCAAATATTGGAGAGGTTGGTGATATGTGTGAATGATAGTTTCTTTACCCATTAGATAATGTTTCCATTTCTTGATCGCTTACATAAGAGCATATAATTCCTTATCATATGTACAATAATTCAAAATTTTACCATGAAATAATTCTGAGTGATAACATACAGGCCTAACTCCCTGAAGTAGGATATCTGCCATAACATAGTCGTTGGCATCGTTTTCCACTTCAAAAAAAATATGTAAGTTAGGTAATGCCAAAACTGGAGCATGACTAATCTTATATTTAAATGACTCACAAAAAAAAAAAAATTCTTACCTCAATCAAAAACCTTACCCCTATTGTCACTGAATGTAGCGGCGCTACTATGGATGAGAAGTTCTTAATAAACTTCCTCAAATACTAAACTACACCAACAAAACTCCTAGTCTTGGTCAAACTCAATGGTGTAGGCCAATTCTGAATGTCCTCTATCTTAGCTAGATCAATCCTCGACTCTCCATCTCCAACCATGTCCTAAAAAGACAAGTGATTGTTAAGAAAACTCACACTTCTTCTCATTCAACATTAGTCGGTTCTACTTAAGAACTTGTAACACTTAGTGCAAATGGTCAATATGCTCCTCAAAAGTTATGCTAAAAACTAGAATTTCAACCAAATACAAAATTAAAAAGGTATCAATAAAAAGCCTCATTACCTCATTCATCGACCTCATGAAGGTAGTTGGTGCATTGTATATCCCTAATGGTAATACCAACCATTTATATAAACATTTCCTGGTCTTGAACGTTGTTTTCCAGATGTCCACTTCCTTGATCCGCACTTGGTGATACCCAGATTTCAAATCGATTTTAGTAAAATATTTAGAACTTCTTAATTGATCTAACAAATCATAAATGCAAGGAAGAGGGTACGTATTTTTTATGGTTATTTTATTGAAATCTCTATAATCAGCACACATTCTCCATGAACCATCTTTTTTAGGTAGTAAAACAATGGGAGAACCACATGGAGAAGTGTTAGGATTGATTATACCTTGTTTAATCAAATATTGTAATTGTTTCTTTACCTCAGTGACATATTTCGAAGACTTCCTTTATAATCCCAAGTTTGGAAGTGGACCTTCGGCTAGAAAGTGTATCCCATGCTCAATTGGCATGACCAAAAGCAACCCCGTAAGATCTTGGAAAGCTTCCTTAAACTGCTAAACCAAATATTTTATCTATGTCTACTCTCAATTAGAAACCATGCTACAAGTGTTTTTAGGTGCAACGATATCATCTTGTGGCATATCCCTCAAAATAAGTAATGTAAATTTACCACTGGCATTAATAAGCTTTTGGGCTTCACTGGCACATACCAAAGAGATATTTAAGTCTCCTGAAAAGGCTGAAATGGTGTAGCAATTACCATCCTTCACCAAATGGTATTGGTTGGCTCTCCTCATGAAGATAGCACCCTAGTATACAAATACAAGCTACCAAACACTACACCACACACATCAAGGGGGAAAAAATCTACATTAACTTCATCAATAAATGCTTTATCAATGCCAAAAGTGATTTTATATTGTTTGGTAACTTTGATGTCTACACCTTTCTTTACCCATCCCAATGAATATGGACTTACCTGATTGTAAGTTTCTAACTTTAGCTTGTCCAGTAACTCTTTACTAACCAAATTAGCTTGAGAACATGTATCAAAAAGAGCATCCACCTTAGTTTTCTTCACTTGAATTTTTATATGAGAAAACTTAGTTTGTTCCTTTTCCTGAACATCACTGTTACTACCCAGACATACCTCTCTGCGGATAGAGGTACAACACATAGTCTCATCCACCTCTTCGCTGCAAAATATTTCCTCTCCTAGGAGGGAGGTCACAACATTTTTCTTATTTTTCTTATTCTTAAAGGGATATAATTCCGAGTGGAACTTCCAACATTTTTCCTCAAAATGAGTGTCAACATCACAATGCCCACAATGAACTTTAATATCCTTCTTAGAAATGGAAGTAACATTTTTTAACCTTTCCCTTTTCCTTTCTCCTTTTTCTTAGTGTCAGCTTGTTTTCTTGAAACATGCTAAGAGGTAGATGAAATTTTCTTCTTATCCATCTGTAAATAGTGGGCTTGAGAAAAAACCCCGTGTACATCCACCGGCTTGGGCAAGAGAAATAGTCTCCTCAAGTGACTATGGAGTCCACCAATGTACTTCATTAAAAGGTCCTAGCCCACTACATCTTTTCCCATCTGGACAAATTTCTTCCAAAACTCACTAGTATACTCTTGCACATTCTAACCTTTTTTCTGCCTATGATACTACCAATACATGGACCTCTCTTCCTCATAACAAATATGATAGCATTGATTTTGTATTAACCTTTTAAATCATCCCACTTAGTAATAGAAGGAAACTTCTTAACAACTAATGAATGAACATAACTTTCAAACCAAGTTAAAATGTGATTGGTCAATTTTAACCTTGCAAAGGAAATTTGTTGAATCTCATTGATTTGATGCAAACTGAAATATACCTAAAGTTGAGCTATCCAATGGTATAGTTTCTCAGCATTCACGTCTATGTCATAAGGTTGATTCTTTATCTTCGCATCTATTTTTAATGGAGGAGGTGTAGGGATGACACGGGGTTGCTTTTCTTCATACTCACAAGTATCTTCTTTATGAGATCCTAGTACCTCGTTCAGAGCACAATGTTTCTCCATGAGCAATCCCATGATGGACTCCAATTTCCCTATGGACTAGGAAATACTATCCACATCCTTGGACATACTTGCCACATTTTCCTCCAACTTGTAGAAATTTTCTTCTCTGGTATCATTTGCATTTTCTCTATAAGTCGTGTCTTGGATTCCTTGCTTCCACTTCCTGGTGGAAATCTTTGTTTCAAAAATAATAAGGATACCTTCACCAATTTCAATTCCTTTTTGGGTAAGGGTCATCTTACTACAATTTTCAACACAAGTTACCCACATAAAAACAATTGATCTAATCTTCTCTAATACCAATGTGATCTGTAAAGTGCATCTTTTCAACAACTAACAGATATTGTTTAGTGATAATTTCCCTATGGACTAGGAAATTGACTAAGTTTTTTAACCAATATCATGTCCATGAAACAATCAAAACTATATTGCAAATTGAGAAATAAAATGCAAAGGAGACACGATAATTTATCCTAGAGAGACCCAAGGTGGGTAAAACTCTAGTGGGTAAGCAATTGCTTCCCTCTCACTATGTAATTCTCTAAAAATACAAAGTATTGCCAACAACTGGCCTTCAAGAAGGATTTACACTCCTAATTTTATTTTCTTGCTCACAACTTCTCAACAATGAAAAATTCACTCTCAATGAACAAAATAAGAAAGAACTCCAACTCCTATTTTCTCACACTTGAAATCACAATCATCTGCTAGAATGAAGAATCAAACTTGTATTTATAGTTTCTCTGCCCACTGATGGAGGGAAAGGTGAAACGAACCAATCTAAGCAGTCCAAGCATTTGTAACTACTTTAATTCCCATTTTGACGTCGTCGAGGACAAGACCACCAGTGACAAAATAGTGGCATTTATGCAATCATTGGGGTAGTCGTGTAACCGTTGTGGCGGTTATGAAACTATCAGTCTGTAAAGAGTGGTGGTTATGTAATAGTCAAGACAGTTTTGTCACCATTTCCTAGAAATATCCAAAACATAACAACAATGACCTTCTGATGTCATTCGAAGGTGTCTTGATCACCATCAGTCTAACTAGACTATCTCTAGAACTAAAAATATGTTAAGAACCTATATTATAAGTATCAACCATGGAGAATACATAGAATTGGGTATTTTTAGATCCATTTTTGGATCAAAAATGAATTCTTTAGAAGGAAATTTGGTAAAATCCACAACAATATGTTACACAAAACTTGGTTAAACACAATCTATGACCTACAAATTAACATAAAACTGCATAAAGGCATGGAGATTAAACTGTAATCAAGGATAAACCAGTATCACAAGATAAAATGAGTTTAATGATATGAAACTGCATAATACATAGGTTGTAAGAAGGTAAAAACATCTCCTTTATTGATCCAAGCAGTAAAACAAGTACAATAAATCAGTCATGACCCCTACTTTTCCACTGTGAACTTAGAAGAAACTTCATAATTGAAGAGAAACTGCAGAGATATTTTTACAATAAATTCAAGGAGTTTTATAAAGAATTAAGAGAGAGAAGAAAGGAAAAACAAAGACATGTAAGTCTGGTTGCTCAAAATATTCAAAAAATTATGTGGCATGCATGAATAATGATCTGTAAAGTTTAATGCATGCCCAGCAAGAAAAATGCATTTAAAATAGACATTGTGTGCCCTAAAAAAGAAAAATGTGTTTTTAAATATAGACGGCCCATTTGCATGCTTTGTTTTAATTTTATAAATCCATACATGTTCTAAAAATAGTCTTCTTGCTTGCTTCATCCTTACTTTAGCTTTTTCATGTTTTAAAAGTAGATTTTTGATGAGAAATGAAGCTAACAATAAGTTCATGGCCATCCCCATGCTTCACATATTTTTGTGTTCTTCACTTTTTTCCATAGTTTTCATGACATCTATAGATTTTTGGCTTGTTCCGTGGAATTGTTAGACATTTTTGGCTTCTTGTTTGTCTTCCACCATATTCTATGGCTTCCCTTGGTCATTCACAAACTTGCTTAGACTCCCATAAACCCCTCTCTTCATTTTTGGCTCTTTTTTAGATGTGTGTGGACCTTTCAACCATTTGTGGAACACTTTATACATCCACATAACTCTTCCTTATCTTCTGAACACCTACAAGACTTTGTAGACACTCGTGGAACTCTGTAGTAACTTGTGGCTTTCTCACAACCTCCACAAACCTTGTTAGACTTTCACGGGCTTTAGTTTCCCTAACATCCACGGAATACTTAGAAAGAAATTCATTTGTTTTGTAAACATACTCACGTAACACTAAACATTTAAAACCCTTTGTTTCCTAGCTTACCATTCTCCTAGCCCACGAAACATTAGAAATTAACCCTCCTTTAACATACCCACGAAACACTAGAAATTTGAACCCTTTGTTCTAAGGCTTTCACATACTTCAAACTTCCATATCGCCTTCCCATTTGGTATGCAACCTTGGTAGACCACTTTTCCATGCATGGTGGTCTATGTTCTTTGCCCCCATTCCTTGTTTTGTTGATTTGGTGGAGTTTGCAAAAATTACTTCATTCTCCAAGTCCGTGGAACACTATAATTCCTTCTAGTTTCTTCAATGGGTCTTCCATCAAAATCCTTCTAATTCTAGAACTCGGATAAGTTGTAAAAATAAACACGAGGCTTATTTGGATAACAATCTGGCAACTTCCAGGTACATATGCCTAATATATGTAAGAACCAGTAACCTTGAAGTATTCATTGGGCATGGAGTCATATCAAATTGTTGCAACCTCTTAAAACAACTTAGGACACCAAAATACCTTCTCCAAAAAAAACTATGCTAGAGAGCTTATTAAAAAACAAACACACTAGTGAAGTGTAGAAGACACACAAGGAAGGAAACTAAAACAATAATTTACGCAAAGCACTTGGAGGAAAGTAAACACAACAACCTACTACGTATAAAGGTGAAACATGACCTTAATAACAGAGTTTGAGGTATATCACATTGACTGGGATAGGAAACTCATCACCATTCAACTTAGAGAGTTGAAAGGCATTGTATTGTTTGGAACGTGTAATTAAATATGGTCCACTCCAAAAGAAGTCAAACTTAGTGTCTTACATGCTTACTTATTTTTTCATCCCACTTGAGAACTATATCTCCTTTGAAAGTTCTTGCGAATTATTTCTTGTCAAAATATCTCTTCACTTGAGCTTGATGAAGCTCCATGTTATCGATTGCATTGTTTCTAACTTCTTCTAATTCCATTTACTCTACAAATTTGATTGACATTGACACTTATTCCATAATTTCCATCGGTTTTATGAGATCTAGAGTTGGTAATTCATAAGAAATAGGAAACCTTTATTGTCTACCATATACAAGCATGAATGGAGAGTTTTCAATTGAAGTTTTATGAGTAATCATATCATCCTATAAGGATGATTTCAGTTTTGTATGCCATGATCTCTAATTTTCCACCATATTTATTTTGATGGTTCAGAGAATATTCGTGTTGGTTGATTTAGCTAAGCCATTCCCATGAGGATAATAATTTGAAGATGTTGATAGATGGATTCCAAGCTTAATTTCCCATGTGTTGATTCTTGTGCCAAGGAAAGCTAATGCATCATCTGAGATAATTGTTGTAGAGACACCAAACCTTGTGACAAGACTTTCATAAAATTCCAAAATTGAAGTTTCATTTGCCTCTTTCAAATCCATTGCTTATGTCCACCTTGTGAAATATTCTGTAGATGTGAGAATCCATTTGTGTCCTACACTTGAAGGTGGGTTAATCATGCCGATAAAATCTAAACCCCATTGCATAAAAGGTTGATCTACTTGAATGGATTGAAGAGTAAGGGTTGTTGACTTATTTTTTCCTACAAAAAAAACACATTTTGAACACTTCCTTACCCATGCATGTGCATCTCTGAACAAATTTGGCTAATAATAACCTTCTTTCATGATCTTCAAGGTTGTAGCTCTTGGTGCAAAATGACCACCGGATAACCCTCTATGAAACTCTTATAAAACATTCTCAATTTGATCTGAAACACCACATCTCAAAAGAACGTCATTTACATATTTTCTAAACAAAATATTATCAACAAGGGCATAAGGATTGGACTGTGATATGAAATACCTTCATATTATTTTATCTAAACCTTATGGGAACTATCCAGTATGAAGAAAATGCATCACGTCTTGAGTCCAACTCTAAGATAATGAAGGATTAGTTGTCTTGATCATTTTGGATCACTAAAACCTTATTTTTTTCGTCATGCAAATCAGAAGCTAGTTTCTCACACAACCCTCTTCCTCTTGTCATTTTAGTAACCTGATGTCAACATCATATTCCATAACTTTTGTAATACAGCTTTCCCTTTTCTCATTTAAATCCTTTCTCAAAATAAATTCTTCAACACTTGGATGAGAAACCATTAAATGAAATTTTTTATCTAAGATGAAATGTCTCAATTTGTTAAGACTTTTAATGACTGAAAGGACCTATTTTTCTACAAAATAATACATTACCTCATACCCTTCCAATCCTTAACTTAAAAAATTAATTGGTTGCTCCAACATTTCATCATTCTGTTGCACCAACATGGATGAGATTGTGTCAATTGCTCCAAAAGCATATAAAATGAAATCTTTGCTAAAACTTGGATAGATAAGTGTTGGAGCTTGTGAAATAACATGTTTAATTGCTTCAAAATCATTCTTTCCTTCTTTTTTTCTAACTGAAAATTGCGTTCTTCTTTAGTACAGAGGTTAGGGGCTTTACTAAATTTGTGAAATTTGGAATGAATCTTCTAAAAAAATCAATTCTACCTAGAAAACTTTGTAACGCCTTCTTATGATTTGGTAAAGACAATTACAAAATTGCACTTACTCTTTCTGGATTAATGACAAGACCTTTTTTGGACATAACGTGGCCCAACATTTTACTAGCATGGACTGCAAAAATGCAATTTTTTTTATTGATTTAAGCTTCATGCTGCATGCATCTTTCAAACACATGTCTAGGATGAACTATGTGTTTTGCAGCATTCTTTGAAAAAATAGTTATGTCATCCAAATAAATGAGAACACAAGTATTAATTAATCCTTGAAATGCCAAGTCCAATGCACATTGAAACATGGCTCCTATGTTTAACAGTCCATATGGCATTTTCTTGTATGTGTATGTGCCCCATTTGATGCAGAGAAAATACAAAATCAACGATACATTCACCTTTCAAGAAGTTTCAAACATCAACTACACCTTATCTCTGTAGTTGAAGATCAACCAAAGCCCAAAACGGATTCACAACTTGGTATCTTTGATCAAATTTTGTAAAAACTTATTAGTATCACCTAAAGGAACCTTACCATCTCAATTTTTTGTTTCAACACAGCTTCATATGCCACACATAACATCATTTTCTTCAGTCAAAGAGTTCATTCTTCATGCCTACTCAATGTGTCTTCACCTTGCTCATTCTTTTCTTCAAGTTTCTTAACTAGCTTCTTTGGCTCACCATATAAATTTTGTGTTTCCTAGCTCCACCAAAGCTTCCAAGACCTTTCAACCTACTTAACACTTCAAAACATCTTAGATCAATCAAAGAAATGGATTCAAAGCACTCAAAACACCAGTATTCATCTCCTTTGTCAAAATTGTTGTTTCATCCCCTTAAGATAATGTATTGTGAAACATTCAAGGTTTAGGACTTCTATAACAACCCAAAAGGATCTCTCAACTCTCTCATAACCCTTTTCCATGGTCAAGGTGTATGCAAATTTTTAGAACCATACTTTTTGTATTGCTCTCTCTAGATCAGTTTTTCTCTCTAAGCTTACAAACCCTCCATTAGCTCTAGGGCAATCACTTTTCAAGCATATGTTCTAATGAAAAATCCTTCAAGACAAAAAATCCACCTTTTTAGACACCCATTAAACTATTTTTTCCTTCCCTAAATTTCAAAACTAGTCTCAACAAATCAATGTAGCTTCCTTTGCAAACTGGCTTCTCTAGTAAGGTTTTTGACTCTGTTACATTGTCCTAGATGAGGAATTTCAATATATTTTTTGAATTACACCAATGAAACTCCAATTTTTTTTTATTAGTTAAAGGAACCCTTCATTTTTGTTTCTTCCCATTTTCATGTAAAATTTCCTTAGTTTGATGCTTTAGCCTACAAGCCCTAGTTGTATGTCATTGTTCACACCTTAGAAGCAAAAATTCTTATATCTTTCTTGTCTTTTATTTTCAAGACTTAAAAATTTCCACGCATGATTGTGATCTACCTTCCCTCAATTTTATTCTAATAGTATTGAGTATTAACAAGGTTTCTTCATCAACCACAAGTGTTATCCTTTACATATATACCTAAAAACAGGGTCGTGAACTCTTATCACTGCAAAGTTAGGTTCTGAGTCACAGTTTAGTTAATAAAATCACTTCATCTCCTAGGTATCACCTCATGTAATCACTTTTATAGACTTCTTGTACCCCATACACTCACCTTTTTGAAGAATAAGTAAGGATTTGTACAAAATTGGTAGTGACACAGTCACAGTCTAGTAGTGTGTTTATCTAAAGAACAAACAATGCTTTACTCACCTAGTTTGGACTCACCCTTTAACATTTCATGCAATATGTCTTAACAAATCCACTCTCAATGTCCTTGAAATATTTCTTTTCATATAATTCCTATATACATTCCTAGACTGCAGCACAAACAAAGTTGAGTACAAGTTCTATAAAATCCATTACTCTACAGCACATGCAATGTGTTTGATCAAGAATTCAACAATATGATCACATCTCATATACCTATTACCACGTGCATCCACTAAGAAAATTATCAAAATTCCCCTCAAGAGTTATTACAACATATCTTAGGCTTGTGACTATCCTAGCATCATCCAAAACAAAGCATGAGATCAATATCACTCTGAGATAAGCACATGCAAGGTGACATTAACAATTATACCATTGAATCTTCCATACAATGTGAGGAGAAATCATGGATTCTTGAGGTAAACTCAAAAACACCCATGAAGAGATAAGTTGTACACACAAAACAGATCCATATACATATTCAATTGTAAGTCTTCATACAAAAATGTTTGATTCTCCCTCACTTCATCTTTTTCCTTCATCCTCCACATGAGGGATGAATGATTCACTAACTCCTCTCCTCCTATATTTGAATTCCATCCTACCTCCAACTCCTTCTAGAAGTGTAACTCCTTTCCTAAGACTCATCACGACTGTCATTTTGTGACTTTTGAACTTCCCATTTCCACTTTCACCACACTTTCTACAACCTAACAATACCTTAACAAACCCCCTAGTACTCTTTAACACATGTAATTACACTTATTATATTCCCAACTATCCACTTAGCAAGCTTAAAACCCCTAAAACATGACTAGACAACTTACTCCCCTTGATAAGTCCATATTTAACTCATGACATGCATTAGAATTTGAGTTTACATTGAGGAAGGAAATGGCCCATTTGAAATTTCAAACTCCCAACCCCTAATATTGTCTTCCTCATGACCCTACATGCCCAATTTGACCTCATTAACCTTATAACCATGGAAATTGCATTTTTCGGTATCATTTGAAGATGCCCCTGCATCACCATTTCGTGGTGAATATTTTTTTAAATTAATCCATTTCTTACACCATGATCTAATTGTAACTAAAATATCCATCAAGAAGTGAAAAAACATTTTGAACTGCTTACCCTTTGCAAAAAATGGTCCATTGACGGTAGTGGATAATGATCTTTTTAAGACGTCATGTTTAAATCTTTGAAATCCATGCATAAGTGTATTTCTCCATTTTCTTTTTGGTGGGAACCAAACTGGAAACCCATGATGAGTGCTTCACAATTAAAATGATGTTAGCTTTAATCAATTTATCCAACTCTTGTTTCATGAGAGGTTCAATTTTAGGATTGATGGACATTTGCTTTTTTCTGGTCGATTTTCTGTTTAAATCTAATTCTATTGTATGTTGAGTTAGATCTAGATTGAAAATTTTTAAATCACCATATCTCCATGCAAAAACATAATCAAATTCCTGAAGAAGTTGAAAAAAGCATGTTTTTCATCTTGATTACATAGATTTACCAACTTCAGTGTTTTGTCATTGCCAATCTTGATTTGTTTGTAATCTTCTTATTAGATAAGCATGTTAGATTTCTCACTTCTGACTTGATCATCTGTGTTAAATATAGATTCAAGAGTAACCAATCCGTGTGGTATTTTGTTATATTTTAACTGAATAATCTTATTTTTATATTGTTGGTGTAATCTTTCCTGATTTTTTATTGAAAACTCGGCTTCTTGCAAAAAAATAAAAAAGATTGATCTAATTTGAATATTTGCTAGTTAACATTGTTATCAAGGATAGAAGGCCTTACAAATTTCTTGATGTGTTCTTTATTTTTATCCTTGTTGATCTGATTTGGAATGTCAACTTGAGCACCAATTGCATCCAACCTATCTGCATGTTTACTCTTCTCTCTAGGAATAGATTGAGCATTGAAAGCATCAAAATCTTCTATCAAATTCTATACTTTGTTTTTATAAGATCTCAACAAGTTGTTCCTAGTTGCAACTTTTCCTTTGATTTGATTGGCAACCAACTCACTATCAACATACACATGCAACTATTTTACTCCTTTCTTTCTTGTTGAATGAATGCCATGAATAAGAGCTTCATACTCATCCATATTGTTAGTGCAAGTAAACTAAAATATTAAATTTGAGAAATACTTCTCTTTTGTTGGAGAAATTAACATAATTCCTCCACCTGCTCCATTCTTGTTTCTTGATCCATCAAAGTACAATTACCACAAAGATCCGTCATGTTGATCCAGTTTGACAAGGTTATGAATAATGGAATTTTCTTCATGTGGATAGTATGTTCTAAGACCTACCTCTTTAATATGACTATATCTATCAATAACATGACTTTGAGTAGCCCATTCATCAAGTAATAAATTTGGAATTCCTTCAAGAAGTGTGGTTGGTTCTTGGTCAACAAGATGGTCTTCTTCATCTATGATCATATAATTGGAATTGATATTATTGGGAGTATAAGGCTCTATGTGATTTGTACAGATGGGATCATACCTTATTGTAATTTTGGTGTCATACCTTGTTCTAAACCATATGTGAGACTAGTTTGATGATAAGTAGCCTCCAATTTTAGCAGTGAAATATCTAGAAATACATAATTCAAAATAGGGATGAAGGTCAATGATGAATATATCTTGAGGAATGGAGAAATTAGGGCATGCATGCAAGGTTAAGCTTGGTCCTCTAATGACTCCAAGGGTCTCTACAGGTGTTCAATCTAGCTAAAATAATGCTTTAGAAAGATTCTTGTATTTCAGACCAAGTTCATCAACAATTTGTTTGGGCATAACTAAACTAGAATCCCCTGAATCAATCATGTAATTATGGACTATGTGATTTAATCTAAATTGAATTAAATCTTAATTTCAGAGTAACTTACTGTAACTAATGATATGCGGTAAATAAAGTACAGTAGTGCACAAGTAATAAGAATTCAACAATGTAAAAACCTAAGCAAATGAAGGAGGGAAGATGACTTAGCTAATTATACACAACTTGGGAGTGACCTGGACTGAGTATCTGCTGGAACGGACTAGAAACAATGTTGTTAAGACTTAATGAGGGTTCAAAACCATAGAAAAGTGCAGGATAGGAGTACCCACGGGAGGATAGAAGTGCTCCAAGCGCTAGTGATTGATATGGGTGCATGTGTCTACTCAGATGATGGGAATCTAGTCTTTATGGGTTGGAGGAGCTTCGTTGTTGATTTTTTTTTGTCACTAGTTTCATTGTAATGTCATTGATCATACCTATAACCTAAAAAATAGATGACTACCTGCATATTTCCACAAACTACATCAAATATAATAAAAAAGATGCATAATGTGGAGTTGGATTGACCTCGGAAGTCACACGAAGAGTGAACTTATGACCGAACATTGCACTACATCTCAGACTCCATGTAGTTCTTTGTGCTTGTGTGTGTAATGATGCCCTAGGTTGCCCTTGTGCAAGTTGCATGATGATAGGGGCTAGATGTAGATTGTACCGAGTATGCAAGATGTGTGTGATGAAATATAATTAACTCCCCTCCTATGTTGTGTATGTAGAATAATGAAGACCTTGTCCCTTGTATGAGTGAGCTAGATGTATGCCTTATAGTGCGTTTGTGCCTTTGTGCAAGCTTAGGTGATGATATATAATGTTTATCATGATTTCCCTCTTATTTGAGAGCAATAACTAAGTATATATGATTCCCTTGTTTAAATTTTTTAATTGACGACCGAAAGGCCAACCCAAAGTTTTAAAAGCTGACCAAAAGGTGAAATGGGCCCAAAGGGTAAGAAGAAGATAAAGGAGGGCAGGAGTGCCTAGGACGGACAAGAGCACCTAGGAGCTTTTATCCTATCTGGGCGCTAGTGTATGAGGTCATCAAAAGATAAATCATTTAAGTGCCAATAGAGTTGTAAGATGTGTAAAACCAGTAAAGTACAATAGATAAAGCAATCAAAAGGCCAAAAGTAGTTGTCAACCACTGGTTTTCTTGCTTATGAATCATGTATATATTAGTATGCTTTAGGACCTAGAAATGTACCCAAGTGCATATATTTTGTGTCTACATTTTCCCCCACTTTATTCTATTGAATGAATAGTCAATAACATAAAGTAGATAGAAGATGCGTACCTTGTAAATTGAAGAGAAGTGTAACCGATAGTGTGTCAAGTGGAAAAGTACTATGAAGTGATCGTAATGTGAAGCGTGACAATTAAGAAAGGGAGGCAAACCCTATGGGTGAAGCATGTACGTGGTAGAGTTCTATTGGAGCTTGTGCTTGTTGATGTGAGTTTATTTTTGTAAGGCAGGGCCTGTAAAAGAAGAGCAAAAGAGTAGTCAAAGTCTTGTATATAAGAAATCATAGTAATGTATGTATAAGTAAGTAAAGAGCTAAGGAAATAGTGCACTTGATGTATGGGAGAGTAAAGGATAGAAAGTGTCCTAATTTTCTTTGGAGATGTTATTGGATTTGAATGTCTTATTGCCGAAGGGTGAGGTTTTTGGGCGATCTCATGCCAAGAGAAGATTATTGGGGAGAGAGGTATGTTTTTCTCTCCTTCTAGCATGCTTCTCGAATAAATGTCACTGCATATTGGCACATCCCGATTTATAACCGATTATAACCATATTGTAACTGATTGAGTGAATTCTATAACTGAAGGCAAATGCCTAATATTGTAGATCTATATTATAACCTGTTGAAAATGGTGTTGAACTAAGAAACTATCTAATTTTTCACCCATGACCCAGTTTTTTAGGTGGGACACAAGCGCCCATTGTTCCTGTCTGTTACTAGGTGCTAGTGTCTTCTCTGTGTTTGTGATCCAAGTCTGATTCATGACCACTTTGTGATTGTGTTCCTGTGCTAATTTTGTACTTTTTTATTTTGTTCTAGAGCTATGAGCTGCTGGAAGGCTGATTTTTTCACCTAATAGATGCCCCCTTGTTTGAGGTGCATGCAGTGAATATAGGAGGAATTGGCCCAAACGAGAGGATGTGATTATGATATGCATATATGAGATTGGATACCTTTATGGTGTAGGGGATGTGCATGGTAGAAAATGAGGCACATGTAAACAAGATAGGCTAGAAACAAGAGTTAGTAAAAAAGAACTAACATGCATTTAGAAAACAATGTATCAAGCAACTATGAAAATAAGAGATACCGCGAAAAGAGGATTGCATACATGGGACATCGTTCACAATGTCACAAGACAATCAAGGCCGAAGTGGCCATAAGTAAACAATGATCAAGCAAGACATAGGGCATAGCCTGCAAAAGTAGCAAATAATAACAAGAAAAATGTGACAGATAACCATGGTTATATAGATCCCTGTAAGGAAAATGCTACACATGAAGCACCCGTTAGAAAGTTAGAATGATAATTAGTACGTCAAAGCATGTATATATCAGCGAGAAGTAAGTGAAAATGACTAAAAGTAGTAAATATTGAAACAATAGAACATGTGGTGTAGAGTAAGAGAGTAGCAAAGGTAAATACCCCCAGGAGCCTAAACGAGACTAGTGAAGAGAAGTGTTGAGCATCATGCATCATGTAAAAATATATAAAGGTCTTGCATTCACCTCAAGATACCAAGTGAACATGTATGTGTATATAGAAAAAAATAGTGACATACTAAGTATCCGGCTAATATATGAAACAAAGTGCAACATGCAAATAGTATAAGCTAACAAGGGTAAATACAACCAAGATGTGTGAGTGTTGTGTGAATGTGATGGTGTGTTACGATATGTAAGATATGCAGATGGGAGGGGCCACGTTTCCCCCCAGTGGATGTGTGTGAGATGAGGTTCATTTAGGAATATTCCCTCAACAGTAAAGTATGAACCATGGAACAAGAGTGCGTCATCCGGTGGAAAAGGTATTGCATGTGATTGAGTGTAGATGCTAGGAAATATTTATCGTGAAGCACATAGCGTGAAGTGTAGTAGATAAGCTATTAGTAGATTATAAAGATAACCAATAGTGATGGGAGGGGAAGAAATTGCAATACCCCCCAAGTGTGCGAGTGATGGAGATCTATCTGATGATAGGAGAGAGACCATGCCATGGTGGTGAATGTGGAAAAGTATCAGGAGTATCGGTATTTGTGTTAGGAAGATCAAATTCGCCAAAGTAAGTTATAACATTGAGAAAAGATGGAAAACAATTTTTGTAGTAGTAAGGGGGGAAATGGTCATAAATTCCCATTTATTCTAGTAGAGCATCATTAATAAGGAATGTATCTAATTCAAGCCAAGTGGGAGAAGCGGGATCACCAATAAGCTAAGGTTATATTAGATGAAGATTATGAGTTTGTGAAGTAGTGTAAACCTCAGGAGGAGATGTGGCAAGGATAAAAGGATAAGGCAGATGGAGATATATAATGCTGAGTTTGGTGGATTGTGTGGGAATGAAAATAGGATCTATGATGCCTTGTTGTCATGGGTTTTTACAACAGAAAAATTAACACCTGAAAGCATAACAACCATACCTTACAGTGAAATTTTTCTTGAAGCTCATATCGAGACCTCCTCTAGATCACCCTAGCCCCCGTGTCGGGCCTATCTCATCCTTCTAAATTATCAAATGTGTTGTTTTAACATGTTTGTAGGTGATTTAGGGATATACAGTCTATTCAAGCACTTCCAAGACATGATCTTTCAAGACATGATCTCTAAGAAGCTTAAGGAAAGGCCATTCTTTGGTCTTCCTAAAGCTGATACACACCCCCTAGAGTAGAATGAAAGACTCAAAATAATCAAAGTGTATCATAGAGTGAAGAACGTTGTGCAACTAGTTTTGGAAGAATCTGGGAAGTTTCAGAGGTTTTGGAGCAGTTTTAACAAAAGTGGGTCTTGGAGGGTGAAGTATTGTACAGTGCAAAAACAACCCATGAGCTTTGGGAAGTGATTTTGAGGGATCTGTAAAGAGTTGGAGGCAAAAAAATACATCATTGGAAATATATTTCAGATCTATAGAGGATGGTGGTTTCACATTTTTACCAAGGTATCAACATTTTCTTCCACATACTGTAATCTACATTCCCAATAGGAAATCCTGAGAGAAAATCCTATTTTTAAGGGGTTTTAGGAAGAATTAGAGGTTGAGACCCATGCCATTCTTCTCAAAAGAATTTTTTTACTCAAAATCACGTAAGGAAGCACATGAAAAGGCCTTTGGATGCTCAAGTTACACCTCCGACAAGTTGTTCCCCAAGGTATAGGAGTTAGTCAATTTTCAAGCCGGATAAATGGACCAATTAGAAGGTGGTGCAATTTTGTGCACCAACCATCCCAAATGTTTGGGATGGTTGGGATAAAAAAAAGTGTGCCCAACCTAATTTTACACCCTTAGACCCTCATATGACCTCCATTGAGCCTAACTAAGCCATTTTAGCCCCCATGCTCTCATTTCCAGCCCCCCTCTATTACTCAACAGTGAATCACGCATCGCCAAGTGGACCAATGGGAAGGGGGCGCAAGTTTTTGCACAGACCATCGAAATTTTTTTGGACAGTTGAAACAAAAAAGTGTGCTCATGCTCTTATTAATGAAATCTACAAATTTTAAGTTTTTAGTGTTGCTTCTACTTCTACCTGCATGCACGCACATGAAAACCTGCTGCCATATTTTCTTCCTTCCTCCATTGTTTTCGCTTGGTCCCTTTGCCATTTCTTCCCACACCCATTGTCCATCCTCCCCTGTCGCTGCAACAGAAAAACACAGCTTTTTAAGCCAAAACCATGTCCGTTTGTTGTCAGAAACCCTCGTAGGAAACAATGAAGAATCGTTTGTACCTTGCAAACCACATAGTGGAATCCGACAAAACTTGGAGTATCTCTTCCCCTTCCTAGTTCTTTGATGCTGCAAAAAACCAAATCTCCAAAGGTGATTCATATTTTTTATGGAGTTCATTTAAAGATTTGTGCCCTAGACTCTTCTTATGTCATTTTTCGTTGATCCGGGAGGTAGTTTGACTTGAAGTTTTGAATGAAGCACCCAGAAAAAAACCCAGAAGGAAAACTGAGTTTCTTCATCAAACTGTGGAGCGGAAGACCAAATTCCAAAAATAGTAAGTGTCACTGATTCACACTTGCTATTTTTAGTAACTTTCCTAAAATGGAAAAAACCTCCATAAGAACAAATACTGAAAATCACAGATATGAAAACTAGGGTACACGTGCCAAAAAAGTGAAAAAGTAAAAATCGAAAAAAGTAAAAAAGGCAACTTTCTAAAAATAAAAAGTGATTCAAATTGGCCCTAAAACATTTGTGAACATGCTCCAAAATTGAAGAGAACCTCTCAGTGGTGACACCAAGGCTAAAAGCAATCATGCCCAAAATAGCAGCTCCTAAATCGCAAGGTCTAAAAATAGCAAGTTTTAGTTTGGAGTGTAGAAAGTTGCAGATGATTTCATTTTCACTCATCTTTCTGCTTTTTGGACTCTTTGAGAGATTGTAAGATGATTTCAGGGCTCAAACAAAGAATTGACAACTTCATATTGGTCTTGGAAACATTGTCCTAAGTTCAAGAGTGTTCAGAAGCAATGCAGTGCATCGTAAAACCTAGCAGACGAATCCATATTCAACACTCAGGGAGCTAGGTGATTTGAAGGGAGTTGGTCACGATGAGATCACTGAGATGAGGAATTTCATCAATCAATTTTTAATGAGGATCATCATGATCAGTGCTTGGGTCCATCTCAAGCTCACATTGGAAAGTCTTGAGACAGTGTTTCTCAACACACTTTTTGTGGTCCACAGAGTCTGTGCATCATGTAAAAGGAGTTAGCCTGTGATCATCATCGGTGAGGGAAAATTGTTCAAAGTGAAATTCAATAAATTTTCATGGTAGTGTAGGAGTGATCATCTTCGGTGAGGCTGAATTGTTCAAAATGAAATTCATTAAAGTTTCACGCCAGTGTGGGAGTGTTGCAGTGGTCATGTGAAGCCAAGATTGTCGTCTTCAACTTCTTCATGTGGATCTTCATCAACGATGGAGGTATCTTCATTCCTGGGAACATCTCTTCTTTCTCTTCCATTCTCATTCTTCCTCCTCTTCTCTACCCCCTTTCTAATTCTTCATTGTGAGCAATCATGACATTCATCCTATTCATTAATGTGACTATAGGATAAAATGTAACTTAATTAATAAAACGGAACTTAATTTTCTTTCCTAGGAATTTCAAGAGTCACAAGTGGAAAGACAAGTGAAAATACGCATGGGGGGTAGACGAAGAGTCATTTCTTATTCTATATAATGTAATGGCATACTCTTACTTAAGGGTTATCAATTTTATGCACTCAAGAGAGATTTTTTTGAGCAAGGAAAAAGAGATAGCATTCTTCCACTTTCCCTATCTAATTTTCCTCTATCTTCTAAGCATTGTACAACTTGTGAATATGTCAATAAAGAAAGGAGTTTCTTCTTTTCATGATGCATGAATGTGTGCAACTTTGTGTGCATGGTTTCCTCTCATCGTTGATATTCTAAACATGGTTATTTCTTTCCTATAAGTTGTGAATGTGAAACTTCTAATTAACTTTGGCAAGAATATGATTTTATACTTGAAAAGTTAATTCCCCCTACCTAACTTCTCACTCGCTTTCCACCATCTTTCAGAAAATTCCTCCCTTGCAATTCATTGCAAGAATTTTCCATGGGTATAGTGGAGTGTGCCTGTTGGATCCCCAACCTCTTGGCCAACAACAAATTTCCTTTTTTTTCATTCACAATAAAGTGGAGTTGCACCACACAAGCAGAGGGACCTAGAGTCCCAAAGCATTGGAAAGATAACCATCAATTTGTCTACCCGAAAAAAAATTTTGCCAACAGTTTTTGGTGCCCACCATGGGGCAGACTTGGCAGCAATCTACACCCAAAATACGCTCACAAGAAAATACAAAAACAAATCTAATATTTGAAAAAAATTATAACAATAAAAAAATGAAAAAACCCAAAAAAAAAGAGTTGATGGAAACCCATTATTGAAAGCCCGTTGTTTATTCATGTGCATGACCCTTCATATTCCACAATGTCCCTTCATATTCCCATTGCAAGATTTTCCCAAAACTGGCTGAAAAGAGATATACCAACTTGAATAGATTGAGAGGAGTTGTTGATCCCACTTTCAAGGCTTTATAAAGCAAGCAAAAACAAATTAGAGATAACCCCTATTTCTTCTCCCAAGCCTCATCTCCATCCGACTCTTCAAGTGGCACCCATGGGAATTCCATTCAAACCCCCATTAATACTCCTACAAATTCTCCCATTTTCCGAACACCATTGAAAATTCATTTTCCTAATCAAGAAGAACAAGAACCATAAAAATAATTGGGAGAATTTTCCAAAGTAAAATTCTAAGATGAATCGGAAGAAATAATGGCAGAAGAAATAGAAAGACCTCAATCCATTGTTCCATGAGTAAGGAATAAAGGCTCGTTTTCTCTTACACCTCTTCACAATATACCAACATGTTCTCGCAAGAACTTTTCAAAGTTCAAAGGTGATGGTACGCAACTTCCTGATGAACACATATTTTCCTTCATCACATCATGTAGAATCCTTGGACTTGAACATGAAGATGTTGTTGTGAGATTTTTCTTATAGTCTCTACAAGAAAAGGCAGTTGAGTGGTTCTACCTCATGCCGGCTAGATCCATCACTAGTTGGGATGACATCAAGGCCCATTTCAAAGAAAGATTCAAATCTACTAAAGATTTTCAAGATATCTTAGTGCAGCTAGCTCAAATGAATAAGGGTTTTATCGAGACTATGAGTGACTTTGTAGCTCATTACAACAAGTTACTCAGAAGTATACCTATTTAAGATGTTCCCTTTGATAACAACATGAAAAGGTTCTTCATCAGTGCTCAAATGTTGGAGGTAGGATTCTTTCTCTGGAGGGTTCAACCAAGGGATCTTACATAAGCACAAAGAATGGCCATTGAATTAGAAGACAGCATCATCTTGTCAGGAAATATCAAGAACCCTTCAAAGGGTAAGGCTCAACATCCCAAAGATGAGAGAACTAATCCATTACTGCAAAAACTAGTAAACAAAATGACATTGTTGAAGAGGGAAGTTTCTCAATGAACATCCCCTCAAATCCATAATAGAAATCAAATTGCAAGAGCACTCCGAAGGCTTTCCTTGGAGGCTCCACCTATCAATGCAAGTTGCAGGGATCAAGAAGACGAAGAAGAACCGAAACAAGAAAGTGAAAACAAAGATTTTCTAGAGATTGAGGAAGTAGAGAATGATGCACAAATAAGATTCTATGAGTACTCTGGAGGTGATGAAGATGATGACATGGATGCACCCAGTTTCTCATGTGTGGTGTTCAACCACTCTTAGTCTCAAAAGGGAGATTGTTCTTCCACTATGGATGCGAAGAAGAATATTGAAGATCCTCTTGTGGTGACTCTACCAAACAAAATTATCAGTCAAGGATCTCCACTTCCACCCTCCATGGAGTCTGCATTGGAGAAACCGGATCCTTGTGGCAAGAAAGAGGTCACCCACAATTCCAAGTAAGCCTTCCAAGGACCCTTCTAAATCTAGTTCAACTCCTATGAAATCTATTCCTTCAAAAGCCTTTGTTGTACCTTTCAAATCAGCCTTTGTTCCCCAAGCATCTACTCCTACTTCCAAGCCCGTCCTAACTTCAAAAGCAGTGTCTCCATCTCCCTTATCTGCATTTTCTCCTTTTGACATCATAGAACATATGAACAAGACTAAAGTGCAGATTTATAAATCTGAATATCTGCGGACTCATCCCGAACAATTCGGAAGCTTTTCTATCATATCAAGGGTGGTAGTTCAAATCCCAATACCATAACTCCTAGTTCTAAAGGACTATTACCAACTCCACCTACACCTTCATCACAGAACATGCTTGCTTTGAGTGCATCAAAGACTGATAAGGTTGATCCTTTCTATGTCTCCCTTCTCATTGGAGAATACCGATTGAACAATTGTATAATAGATTCAGGTGCCTCCAATAATGTGATGTCTACGAAGGCTTTCCATGCCTCAAACTCACCTTGACTCAAGCTGGTGGCTCTTGTTACTCCATGGAGTCAAAGGCAATCCCACTTGTAGGGAAGGTCATAGATGCATAGGAAACTCTTGCTAAATTCCCAGACAAGAAGGTGTCAATGACTATTTTGGTAGCAAACATTCCGACTTCATTTGGAATGTTTTTAAGTAGAATCTTCTGCCGACAACTGGGAGCAAAGATCCAAATGAATTGGTCTTTTGCAAAATTCCGGTTAAGGGAGATATGGAAAAATTGATTCCAGAAAAAGATGAGGTACATGGTGCAAAAGGAGGGAAATCTAGGAGCTAACATTTTATACAAAAATAGCGGGAGGATGAACCATTTTGTAACATCTGAGGAGGTAGATGATATTCTTATCTTGATAGGACCAAGAATTACTTTACGAAGAAGTATTGATCTTGAAGAAGCATTGAGGAATCTTGAATTGCAAAAGGATAGCCCCAAAATTGCCAGATGATGCAAGTTGTGAGGAAGATGGAGTGTTCTTGATGAATTTCAAGTGGAGAAATCATCATGTTTATCCATGAGGAGGAGATATTCTTGTTCCCATTTGAAGCTGAATATTCTCTTGATCATGTCATCCATGAAGAGAAAATCCAACTTGTGATAAGCCTTTGAAAAGGTTTGAAAGAACAATCCGTGCAAGAACCACTAAGAGCTGCAAAAGAAATATAAGACCCATATCTCAGTCTTGAACTCCTGATGCAAGTTATGGATCTGCAAGACAATCATGAATCCAATTTGGAATCCTCAACCAGCTTGAATATTGGCCATGATGAAATAAAGCAAGATGATGAATTTGATGTCCCTCCCGAGCCAATGGTTGATGGATGCAACGATGAAATGGAGGTATTTCTTTCCCATTTGAAGAGGACTCTTTCCATGATGAAAAAGATGAAACAAAGGGTGTTGAGGTCATTGAAGATGAATATCCCCTTGACAAAGAAGTAGTGGAATGCAATGAGCTTCAAGACGATGAAGCAATTCCTCCTAATGGTTGCCTTGATTTTCAAGATGAGGATTCTTCAAATGAATGTAAAGGTAAACTGATGGCAATTTCAAAAGAGGACTCCGTGCAAGAAATATTGAATGTGGTAGAAGGTGCAGAAGATCCTAAGCTAAGTCTTGACCTCTTAGCTCATGTCATGGCCATACAAGACAGGTATGAGGTTACTTCTGATCCTCCAGTCAATATCCAAACACCTCATAGTGGAATGGAGCAAAAAGATGAATTCAAGGTATCTTGTGGAAAATATGTCAATGAGCATGAATGGAAGGAAAGGAACTGAGGATACTCCAGATTTCAAACAAAAATCAGCCTTGGGGCAGCGATGAGATGCTCAATGAAAAATCAGCAATGTGGGTGAACATGGAAGGCAATTGGCATTCTGAAACTGATTTCAAAGAAAGTAAAGGCAATGGAATTTCTGAGTAAAGCTCTGAACATCAAAGAGATAATGTAGGCTCACTCCTCCCAAGTATACAGGCAGTCATGAAAGAACCTAGCTTTCATAAACAGTTGAGGAAAGGAGGCTACTTCCTTGAACCAGTCAATGGCTTCGCAGAACATCATCACTCAGTGTTACCCACTCAGGGGTAACCTCTGAGAAGAGAAGAGAACTTCAGTGAAAATGAGTTGTCCCCCGCATTGTACCATAATTGATATAGGTGTGTTTACCTTCCCTGTTGTGTGTTTTTTCCCTTTTCAGTTTTATGTGTTTCCTTTCAATTTTGTGTGTGTGTGTGTGTCCTCCTTTCTATCTATCTCTTATAAGTTGTGTGTTTCTCTAAAGCCCAATGATAAGACACTGGTCAATGTTATGTATTGAGATTCTAGAGTTCTCATGGCATGTCCTCGCTGCGCTTGATCCACAACATGTCCCCAAGTTAGATCCAAATGTTGTCATGATTTTTGCAAGGGAAAAATTCACACCTGAAAGCATGACAACCATACCCTACAGTGAAATTTTTTACTTAAAGGTCATCCTGAGCCCTCCTCCAGATCACCCTAACCCCCATGTCAGTCCTATCCCATCCTTTTGAGTGGTCCAATGTGTTGTTTCATCATGTCCATAGGTGATTTAGGGATATCAAGTCTATTTAATCACTTCCAAGACAGGATCTTTCAAGACAGACTCTTAAGAAGCTTAAAGAAAGGCCATTCTCTGGTCTTCCTGAGGCTGGTACACACCCCCCCGGAGTGGAACGAAAGACTCAAACTCATCATTGAGGTGTATCAGAGATCTAATAATGTTTTGCAGCTAGTTTTGGAAGAATCTGGGAAGTTTCAGAGGTTTTGGAGCAGTTTCAACAAAAGTGGGTCTTGGAGGGTGAAGCAGTGCACAGTGCAAAAACAACCCCTAAGCTTCGGGAAGTGATTCCGAGAGCTCCGTAAAGAGTTGGAGGCCAAACAAGACATCATCATAAAGGTATTTCATAGCTCTAAAGGATGGTGGTTTCACATTTTTCACAAGGTACTCGACATTTCCTGTCCACAACCTGTTTTCAGCATGCACAACCTTTGATCCTGAAGAAAAGCCTATTTTCAGGGGGTTTCAGGAAGAATCAAGGTATGATACCATCACCATTGTGTTCAAAATAAATTTCATATAAATAAGTGTGTGAAAAGACATCTGGGAGCTCAAGTTACGCATCTGACAAGTTGCTCTCCAAGGTATGATTTGAGAGTTAGTCAATTTTCAAGCTTGAAATTTGGACCAATCAGAGAGTGGCACACTTTAGTGCACCAAACTTCCCAAAAATATGGGACGGTTGGGACAAAAAAATGTTCACACCCATTTAGGCCCTTGGACATGATGTTAGAGCTCCTTTTGGTTAAGCCCCCACGCACTAATTTTAAGCCCCTAGCCTCATACAGTCATAATGCACCAAGTGGCCCAATGAGCACTAACTAAATCATTTTGGGCTGGCTAGGACACAAAAAATTTCCCATTTAAGCCCCAACCATGCCCTCATGTTTTATTTCCAGCCCCCCTCTCTTCCTCAACTCGATGAATCACAATGCGACAAATGGTCCAATGCAAAAGGGAACACTTTTTTACACCAACCATCCCAAATTTTTGGGATGGCTAGGACAAAAAAGTGCACCCATGCTCAACCCATGAAAATTTACAACTTTTATAATTTAAGTGTTGTTTCTTTCTGCTTTTGCTACTACCCACACGCACACATAAGAAAACCATTGTTGTCGAATTTTCTTCCATCCTCCATTATTTCTACTTCCGTCCCCTTTCCATTTCTTCATCCATTTTCCATCCTCCCTCGCTTCTACAACACAAAAACGCATCTTTTTGAGCCAAAACCATTTCCATTTGCTATCAGAAACCCTCATAGTCAAAAATGAAGAATCATTCATAACTTGCAAACCACAGAGCAAAATCTGACAAAACTTGGAGCATCTCTTCCTCTCCCAAGAACCTTGATGCTGCAAAAAACAAAATTTCCAAAGGTGCTTCAAATTTTTTATGGCATCCATTCAAATATTTGTGCCCTAGACTCTTCTTCTACCATTTGTCGTTGATCCGGGAGGCAGTTTGACTCGAAGTTTTAAACGAAGTCTCAAAACAAAAACCCAGAAGGAAAACTGATTTTATTCATCAAACTGAAGGAAAACTGATTTTATTCATCAAAAATAGTAATCCATTGGTTTACACTTGTTATTTTTAGTAACTTACCTAAAACAGCAAAAACCTCCAGAAGAATAAACACTGAAAATCACAGCTATTGAAAACTAGGGTACACGGAAAAAAAAAAAACAAAAATCAAAAAAGCAACAAAGAAAATTTCTAAAAATAGAAAGTGCTTCAAATTGGCCCTAAAACATCTATGAACACACTCTGAACTTGAAGAGAACCTCTCAGTGCTGACACCAAGGCAAAAAAGCAATCGTACCCAAAATAGCAGCTCCTGAATCTCAAGGTCTAAAATAGAAAGTTTTAGTTTTAAGCATAGAAAGTTGCAGATGGTTCTATTTCACTTATTTTTCTAATTTTTTGACTCTATGCAGGATTGTAAGATGATTTTAGGGCTCAAACAGATAATTGATAACTTCATATTGGTCTTGGAAACATTGTATTAAGTTCAAGTGTGCTCAGAAGCAAAGCAGTGCATCACAAGGCACGACAGATGAATCCATCTTCATCACTCAAGAAGTTGGGTGATTCAAAATTATTTATTTAGGGAGAGCTCAATGATTTGAATTGGTTCGTCAATCAAGTATCAAGGAGGATCATCGTGAGTAGTGTCTGTGTCTATCTTGAGCTCACATCGGTAAGTCCATAAATAGTGTTTCTCAACACTCATTTCATGACCTGAGATGTCCGAGCATCATGTAAAAGGATTTATCTTGTGATCACTCGTAGGGACAAAGCAAGATGCACTTCATCAAAGCTTTCAAGTACAGAATTGTGAAATGTCATTCACTAGAGATTATTTCCACCTCAGTGTAGTAAGCAACACCTACGGTTGCAAGGTGGTCATTCAAAGTGTTTCTAAACAAGTTTGTTTCTTCTGACTTTCTCATTTTTTTATACGTTTAGAAATCATTCAACATTTAAAGGTTTCTTCAAATCAGTCAGGGGTGAAGGCAACAAGGCATCATTTTCATCTACATTTCATCTTCCTTCTCTTCTCTCATTATTCCTCCTCTTCTCTACCCCCTTTCTAATTCTTCATTGTGGGAAATCATAAGGTTCATCCTATTAATTAATGTTATTATATTTCAAAATGTAATAAGTTACCCTTAACTAATAAAGGGGGACTTAATTTTCTTTCCTAGGAATTCAAAGTCACAAGTGGAAAGGACAAAAAAGGTCACGTGGGGGGTAGATGAAGAGTCTTCTCGATTCTATATAATGTAATGGCATACTCTTACTTAAGGGTTGTCAATTTGTTGCACTCAAGAGAGAATATTTATTTAGCAAGAAAAAAGAGATATCATTCTTCCACTTTCCCTATCTAATTTTTCTCTATCTTCTAAGCATTGTACAACTTGTGAAGATGTCAATAAAGAAAGGAGTTTCTTCTTTTCATGATGCATGAATGTGTACAACTTTGTGTGCATATTTTCCTCTCATCGTTGATATTCTAAACATGATTTTTTCTTTCCTATAAGTTGTGAATTTGAAACTTCTAATTAAATTTGGAAAGAATCTGATTTTCTACTTGCAAAGTTAATTCACCCCTACCTAACTTATCACTCCATTTCCCCCATCTTTCAACAAATTCTTCCCTTGCAATTCATTGATAAGCATTTTTCATGGATATAGTAGGAGTGTGCCTATTGGATACCCAACCTATTAGTCCAACAATATATTCCCCATTTTTCTTCATTCACAATAAAGTGGAGTTGCACCACACAAGCAAAGGGACCTAGAATCCCATAGCATTGGTAAGACTACCATCAATTTGTATAGCCGACAAATTTTCTCGCCAACACGCCATTTCCATCGTTTTTGAATCTGGTGCTAGTGAAACTGTAACGAAGCATATACTGATACCCAAGACCATACTTTGTGAAATTAGGAGGAGATGTGGCAGAATTAGGGGCTTCAAGTGAATGATCAATATTGTTGCCAAAGGAAAATGATGAGGGATCTGCTAAGGCCTTATAGACCGAACCCTGGTATAGGAATTTAAGACGTATGTGAAGGTTTGAAGGGACCACATGCATGGCATGGATCCAAGGTTGTCTAAGAAGAATATTATAATTAAAATTATTAGGCATTACATGACATGGGATGGGAAAAGTGCATGGCCCGACAGTAATGGGAAGTGTGATTGTACCTAAGACCTTTTTAGGAATATTATCAAAGTCACGAATACAAATAGATGGGGGAGTTAAGTAGGCTTTGGAAAGGCCAATTTGCTAAAGGAATAATAGATTACAAATGTTAAGATCGGATCCATTATCAACTAAATCTTGTTTAACCCAATATTATGGATGTGAACTTTGAATATAAATGGGAGGATCATTATCTAAAACAGATTGAGAATAAATTTCAGTAGATGTAAAGGTAATATGTTCTTCATTAAAAGATAATGTCATAATGAATCTATGAGAAACATATTCAGGAGAAGTATTAGGATGAATGTAAGTGTTAGACAAAATAGATTGTATTTTGCACTCCTATTTAGGATTGGCATGCAAGAAATCGGGGAGAGAGACACTCATGTTGGTGGAAATGGAAGGATCCAAGAGTATCTAGGGTAACAAGAAAGATGGAGGTAATATGCAATACTAAGATCTAGTGTTCAAATAAGGATCCGAGTGGTCGATCACGAGTTGGGGTTCACCAAATGATTTAATCTAAATTGAATTAAATATTAATTTCAGAGTAACTTACTATAACTAATGATATGCAGGAAATAAAGTATAGTAGTGCACAAGTAATAAACATTCAACCATGTAAAATCATAAGCAAATGAAGGAGGGAAGATTACTTAACTGATTATGTGCAACCTGGGAGTGACCTGGACTGAGTATCTGTTGAAATAGACTAGAAACATTATCGTCAAGACTCAATAAGGGTTTGGAACCCTAGAAATGTGCAAGACATGAGCGTCCATGAGAGGAAAGTAGTGCCCCAGGTGCTAGTGACTAATCCAAGTGCATATGTCTGCTTAGATGTTATGAATCTGGTATTTTTTGGGCTAGAGGAGCTTCACTACTGATGTCTCTTTTTTATTCTACTTTCGTTGTAATGTCGTCGGTCATACATGTAACCTGTAAAATAGATGACTACCTACACATGTTCACAAACCACATCAAATATAATAAAAAAAGATGTAAAATTTAGAGTCATACTGACCCCAATGGTCACCCGAAGAGTGAACTTACGACCGAGCATTGGACTACATCTCAGACTCCATGTAGTTCTTTTTTTTTGTGTAGTGATACCTTAGGTCTCCCTTATGCAAGTTGCACGATGATAATGAGCTAGATGTAGATTGTACCGAGTATGCAAGATGTGTGTGATGAAATAGAATGAACTCCCCTCCTATGTTGTGTATGCAGAATAATGCAACCCTTGTCCCTTGTATGGATGTGCTAGATGTGTGCATTGTAATGCTCTTATTCCTTTGTGCAAGCTTAGGTTATGATAGATGATGCTTATGATGCTCGCCCCCTTATTTGAGAGAAATAACGAAGTACATATATGATTCCCTTGTTTGAATTTTGTAATTGATGACTGAAAGGCCAACCCAAAGTTTTAAAAGGTGACCAAAAGGCGAAAAGGACCCAAAAGAGTAAGAAGAAGATAAAGGAGGGCATGAATGTCCATGAGGGACACGAACACCTGGGCACTTCTGTCGTATTTGGGCGCTAGTGTGCGGGGTTAGCAAAATATAAATCAGTCAAGTGTCGACATAGCTGTAATATGTGTAAAATCAGTAAAGTGCAATAGATAAAGCAATCAAAAGGCCAGAAGGAGTTGTCCATCACTAGTTTTCTTGCTTAGGAATCATGTATACATTAGTATGGTTTAGGACCTGAAAATGTACCCAAGTGCATAGATTTTGTGTCTACACTAGGTTTTGGCCTATGATCAAGGAAACATACAAAGGAGGTGGTTTTACACTCTTGATTGTTTGGGCTTCCTTTGGATCAGATGAGTTACTAAGCACAATGTTAGATGGTTCTTTGGATGGTTGGCTAGAGAGGCAAAGATTAGACAAAGTTTCTTGCAAAATATCTTTTTGACCAAGAAGAGACAAAGAATCTCACATTGTCATATTGACCTTAGCTTGCTTCATATGATCAAGAATATTGAAAGATGAAGTATTAACCTTTAACCTTTTGTTGTACTTTGTTAATAGTAGTACCTTCTTGCATTGGTGGCATCAAAATTGGGTTTTCTTGCTGACCTTGAACTTTTGTAGACTGATTTCTTTGAGTGCCTTGTTGATTGGAAATCGAAACAACGCCTTGCAATGTTGGAGAAGGCTAAGAATGAGTCTTACCAATTGGATGATCCACTTATATTGCTCTTTTCTTTGATCTTGTGTTCACTGCCACATAAGTAGAGGACTAATTTTCCAGCTGATTTATTCCACAAAAATATTTCGCTTGCCAATTTAGAAGTGTGGCATCATTATGCACCAATTCTTGAGAAACTTATAGTTGTGGTGGAGTCTTAAGTGATGAATTTTGAGACATAGAAGCATTTTGCACCATAATTGCTTGGTTATTGAGACAAGAGGCCTAGTTATGTGTTAAATTTCAAGGATAACACCACTCACAGTCTCATATCATATCATTTTGGACATGTACAATTACTCTGGAGGTGCTAGCAGCATTGGGTTGAATGTTTGGAGAGGTCTATCATTTGTAAACTGATTTGGCTTTGTATAGTTGGTTAGAAAAGAGGCTTAGTATGTTGATTGGGAGGATAGTATGGTCTATAACATTGTGATTGTTGTCTTTTAAGGGTGACTATCTCGCTCCCAAAATATTTTAACATGCTTCTCAACTCTTGTAATTCATTTAATTGGCTTGGGGGGCTGCATTAATTTGACTTAAAGGCTAGGCAATAAGCATTTGAATTGAAGTGCAAGAATTGGAATGGAAGCAGAAAGATGGGCATGAGAGCCCTTGGTGATATTTTTCCTATTTGTATAAGATTGTTTTCAGCTTCAATTTTTATGTCACAAATGTCAAGGAGTGTCCTTCCACCCATTGATTGTATCATTATTGAAATATCAGAATTCAAATCCCTTAGATACTACAAAAAAAAACATACTAAGGAATAGGCCTTAACAATTGTGGAATTTTGTCCCAAGTTCATTGAAAATTGAAGTTGAAATCAGACATGAACTCTTTTGGTGCTCTCTTGATGGTAATCAATTATTCAACTAATGAAAGATGATCTGATTTGTCTTCAAATTGTTTACAAAAAAAATATCCCAATTGATCTCATGTACTGATGGAATTTACTCTCAATCCTATGTACAACTACAATGCTTTACCTTTAAAATAGGTTGCTAATAACCTAACTGCAACATTGTCTTGAGTAACATGATAAATAGAGCAAATATTGGTGATTTAACAAAAATAAACTAAGATGTAGATTACTTTGTTATATTCTTATGTATGCTACAGCAAGTATATATGACAGTAAAGTACAGATTAGACTCAAGAAAATAAGCAAATGTAGTAAAACCCTAATTGCAATAGAGATTTAGGCTACTTAGTTGATTTCGCAAATATCCTGGTAGTGTGCGAAGGTGGAAGACTATCAGATCGACAAGACATGACCTCGAAACCGAACCCAGAAAAGTGCAAGAGTGCGGGAGGAGCAGGGACCGGGGCACCTAGACTAGTACTAGGGCACCTAAGCACTAGGATCTCTTCCTATACGTCAGGGTCTGCGTAGGAGCTCCGGAGATGAATTTCGCAGGGTCGTTGGTTGATCTGAAACCCTCGTTGTTTGTCGCTATATGGTCGCACTATGATCGTTGATGTTGTTGATAGCCTGTGATAAAAAGATCACCTGGAAAACCCTCAAAAGAACATCAAATCCTAAAAAAAGATGTAAAATGAGGGGTTAGACTGTCCTCAACTGTCAAACAAGTGATCTTATGACTGAGCGTTTCACTACATCTCAGACCCAATGGAGTTCTATGTGTGTTCGGAAATCGTGCCCTAGGTGGCTCTTTTGCATGTCACACTTGGTAGTGATAAAATTAGCTAGATGTAATAGATGTGTGCATGGAAAAAAATGAACTTCCCTCTTATACGTGTGATGCAAATAACCAACCCTTGTCCTTTGTAATGGTGTTAGATGAATGCAAAGATGCTCTTGAGTGTCTGTGAGATGTAACATTAGGTGATAGTATAGATGATTAGAGCTTGGTCCTTTAATTTGGTCACATAACTTTATATTTATATGCTTCTCTTATTCAAATTTCGTAATTGATCACTAAAAGGTCGACCCCTAAGAGATAGGGATGCCCAACAGCTAGAAAGGGCCCAAAAAGGAGCGAGCAAAGTATAAAGAGGTATAGGGCACCCAGAAGGGACGAGGGCGCCTAGGCACTGGCATCATGGTTGGGCGCTGGTGTCCAAAGCCAAAAAAGGTGAAGTATGAAGGGTTAGACTAGGCAGTGAGGTCTATAAGGCCAAGAGGGAGACTAGAAAGGAAACTGAGAGGCCAAGTATAATGATCAATTAGTACTTTTCTCTCGTAAGAAGCATATGAATAGTAGCATGTGATTAAGACCTAGTAATGTACCCAAATTGTGTGATTTAGTGTCTATAATTGGCCACATATTTAATGTGGTTTATGGGTGTCTTGATTTTCTCTAGTGAAAAATGGCATGCTCTTAAGGTAGGAAACTGGGATATCATCATGTTGAGCAAGCAATAGTGGGTTGCCATCATTGAAGGGAACAAAAACTTGATTTCTTAGGATGGCAATATTGAGATTTAGATTGGGTATGGGGAAATTGAGAAGTAAACTTGGTTTTCGTGGGATGGAGGGAGATTTATGATATGGGTTTGACTTCAAAAATATGTTTCTCTTTGTTGATTCAAAGGTAACTTAATGAAATCAAATGGAATACCTTTAGTAGATGATCTAGTTGTAACCTTTGGCATGAAATACTCATTGATATGTTACCATAATGTGCTTTGAACTTATAGAGCCGCCAGATGCTAGATGAATGAGTCTGAAACAATAATACTTTCCAAGAACAACATCAAATCTTTAGCAAATCTTTTGGAGGTCCCATCGGGCATGTCAGAAATGAAACCACTTAGTGAAAATCAAATTCGTGAGTGGTTTGATTCATAATGCTAGGCTCTTTCAAGGTTTCTGAAGCAACTCTTGTCTCAAGGCCTTCTTCATTTACATTGGTATCCTTCAAGGGATTTGTAACAACCATTACCTTGGGATCTTCTCCATCTTCTTGGATGTTAAAAACTACTCAAGGGTTAAGGCCACACCCCATTTGAATTTTGGACTTTCTCCTTCCATTTAAAGAGAGGTGTAGGGTCTATCTTCCTCTTTTTCCAACTACATGGAATTTTTCTTTCTCTTCCTTTTTTCAAGATTCTCTATATAAGGACAATCTCGGGGCCAGGGGAGTGGCACATCAAACATCGAAAGGAAATGCTTGCATGGTCCAATGGTTGTTCAAACATCAAACCCTTTTCGGTATAGGTTTTGTAACACCCACACATGTAGGACCAAAACACACTCTTCATTCAGTTTAGATTTTTGGTACCATCATGAAGGGAAAAATTATCAATGTGGAATTCACGCTAGAAGTAAGTGAAAAAAAACCGTGCCTATGAGGAAACAAAGTGAAGAAACGATGCTCAAGAGTACTTCTTGACTGGCTTGGATGTTGTCTTAAAATATCTTACTTTGATATTGGTTGAGGTGTTGTTGATGGAGAGAAACGACTTTACATCGGTCATTTGCACAATCTTAAGAAATTTCTAAGGACTCCCCCCATTGTCTCTGCTCTAAGCAAAACTTCGATTGAGGTGGTCCATGAGATGACATCTAGATGAGGCATTTCTTGAAGATTCAACACCTCATAAAACAACATAGAGCGGTAGATGGAGAGATTTTCCATAACTTTGTACAAAACTTGCAATATATGGGGATGCATTCCTTCAATTCTCCGAACACCAAACCCCAAACAAGGATCTACCCCCAAAATTAGTTCTTGATTTTGAACTAGAGAAGGTTATTGGTGCATAATTTAGTCATTACATAATAAAACAAAAGATACACTCCAAAACATATCCGTTCATCTTATTCCTTGGCTTTATTACTACCCACAAATAGAGACAATATAGGGGTTTGATTTACCTTGCTCCCTCCTTCATCCAACTTGTGGCAATTATTTATAAAACACAATAAGTGTATAATCTGCCACATGGACATCCAAACGCATTTTCCTAAAGCCCCACACCTTTTGATCGAATAGTTCACCTTCCCTGTACATGCCACCACAATACGCATATAGCCAACTCGCTCAGGGACAAAGTGCCCACCAAAATGTCTATGCCCTATTCTCAAACTCTTGTTTTCGACAAACCTGAAGGATGTTGTAAAAGGTTGTGGGATCTAGCATTACGCTTGTCAGACGCATTTTCTTTAAAGGTTACAAGATGTTTTCAACAAACCCATTTTGTTCACATCCAACAATCATGACGTTCCCTGAAATCATATTTCCTTGACACATTTTGTCAAACATCCCACGTGCCCTGATTGTGCATCCTCATTTGCATACATATCTGCCATGGTGGTCACACTGCAACATCTAAAAAGCATGTCCATTTGCTTTGACAAGCATGCATACCATGTTCCAAATCTCCCATATTAACACAGGTTAGGCGTGAGCAAGGAAATGGGACTTTTATTGTGTTGGACATAAGCATGGAGAAACATGCACATTTATCGGGGCACTTGAAATTACTGCAACATCTAACAAAACATGCTCCCCCATACGCTTTGATGGATGCCCACATGTTGCACCAGGCTCTTCCTTTATGTACAACCACTGTCATTAAGTCCATTTGACCTTACAAATTATTTCTTCCCTTTATTTATTTATTTATTTCCCTCGTTTTGTTTATATTATCATTCTAAATTTTAACATTTTATTTTCTTGTCGTATTATATTATTTTATCTATTTTATTTTATTTTTGTTTTTATTTTATTAACTATTATTTTGTTTGTATTTAATAATGGTGATTACAATTTAATGAAAATAACAATATTCTTGTAAATGCATTTTAGCTCTTAGATCACACGTAATCTGAAGTCAATTCCCTTGTTAAATCTCGTTAAGGAAAATGATCCAACAACGATCCCTCACACGTGGATTGTCCCTAAACACCATGAAGGTGGGTATTAAAACACTTAAGAAATGATTTGCTACCCTAAAAATAGCCTCATATGAAGGTCTGACACTAGAATTGTCTTGGGATACTTGACGAAGTGAGCTCACACACCTGTTAGCCAGGTGTTATGGAGCAGGGCACTACATGTTTTTTACATCCCTTTAAGTATAGATCTCAACGCAAGCAACATGTTTCTTTGATATGAGCTTCTAAAGAAGTACACCTCTTTTTCTTGAGGGAATTCCCAAGTTTTGCAACAATGGAATTTTTAGAAAATAAATATTAGTACTCACATTTGATTAGTGGGTGATTATTGTTTATGGGTGCAATAATATATGAGGTTGTAATGAGTTGTAATAACTCGTATTATGAGTTGTTTAGTTTAGTTTATGTGAGATTTGGTTGTTAAACCAAACTCACGTAGATATGCATTTGATATATTACTGTGTGGAGTATAGTTAGAACAATTTCCTTGTTTATAGGAGTACATCCACCTATATAAATGTATGATCTATATTGAATAATAGAAGGAAGGAGTGTGAGAAATATAAATTATTATTTCAGCTCTACATTTGGTATCAGAGCCAATCGATCATGTTTCTTCAAGTCTGATTAATTTATATCCTCATATCAACTAGTGCATTATCTACTATTCTACCAAGTTAGTGAGGTCTTCCTCACGAACGTCTACATCCTCATAAATTTTGTATGAGAATATTCATTGTTGGTTAGGTTCATAAAGATCGAGTTGTGTCTATATCGACATTGGCAGCCTGACCTACTTATTGTGTGGCTTCTAATCAACCTTGCTTAGTTTGTTTCCAACGTGCAAACATGTTTGTTTAGGATTATTGACCTTATGCATTCAATGCCTACCATTATTTCAATTTTTTCGTGATAAGTAAATAAGTGTTCCTCGTACGTTTTCTATCTGCCATAACATTACACCTTTGAGAGTCTAATCTAATATATTTGTGGTTGTACACCTTTGAGAGTCTAATCTAGTATGTCATTTGTTGTCACTCAAATGTGTGTATTTGCAATCAACATTTGATCTGTGATCCACAAAATTAGTTCAAGCCACAAACTACAATCTGATTGTACTAATGTGTTTAGTGTGTATTGATCATGTGCATCGACGAACAATTTGACGGATCTGTCGAAACGTGCACTCATGTAGTTCTCTCTCCTTCACATTCAATTTTCACTGCATAAAGAGTTTAGCACTGCCCTTCAAAAGTTCAATGGACGACTTAGTGCATTGGAAGAGTTCACAGTGACATTGTGCATGTGAAATTATATTCCAACCCACTCCACACCGTCCTCCATGACTTGAGCATACATATGGGTACGATTACTTTATTTTAGATTTATTGTGTTGAATTGGTCAATTTGAGTACACTTAATTAAAAGTTGTGTTAATTATCCAAGATTTATAGTCCTTATGTATTAGATTTGTTTCAATTCAAAGTCAAAAATAATAAGTGTATCACCTTTAAATTTAATATTGTGGGGAGGAAACGGTCTTTTATTTCTATTCGATCTTAGTGTCATCTAAAAGTATCATTAAATTTTGTAAGTCAAAGTCCAACTATTCATTGTATTTGTAATTGTCGTCAAAAAAGAGGGTCATTGTAAAAATTATAAAAGTAAAAAACATTGCCTCACTTTCAGCCAGATGCATTTTTGGTGTAACCCGATGTCCGAGTTGAGGGGGAGAATTGTAATATGAGCCTCAAAATTATATTCAGCTCAGTTAAGCAACAACATTATTGGAGGACAAAGGCATCGGATGTTGAAGGTCAATCAACAACCTCTCATCAGTCACCACTGATAGTGCTGCATAGAGATTTGGTGACATTTTTTCAATGTGTTTGCTTTTAGTTGTGTGTGGTGTGCAGTGTCCCCGTTTGTATGAATAAATGGAAATTTCACATTGAGAGGGAGAACATAATACCAATGTTCCATTTCCATTGTGAAATTTTTTTCTATGTGTATGAATAGAATTTCCTATGTCATCCCCTGAGGTGAGATATTGATGAGAGCTAATGAAAGTATTGCACATCGTGATGTGGTTGTTGGTAAGCCACTTGCAAAACTATCATTTGAGGTTTGTAGTAAACCACTTATAAAACCACCACTTTTAGTTATTGGTAAACAATATGCAAAACCAACATCTTTTAGTTATTGGTAAACAATATGCAAAACCAACATCTTTTAGTTATGATAAACCACTTGTAAAACCACTATTTTTGGTTTTTAGTAAGCCATATGTAAAACTACCATTGAGGTTTGTGGTTGGCCCGTAAAAATCACCAAATCATGAAAATATGTGCACTTACAAGATTGAGGTTTTCCATACGTTCCCACTAAGGGAGGGAATGTTAGAAAATAACTATTAGTGCTCACATTTAATTAGTGGGTGAATATTATTTATAGGTGAAATAATATATGAGGTTGTAATGAGTTGTAATAACAACTCATATTATGAGTTGTTTAGTTTAGGCATGTAATAACATGGTGTCATTATCTTTTGCTCAACATGGTTCTTAGACTTCAAGTAAAACATGACTCGTTGCCTGTATTACTTTTTAATCTTTCAATCAAGATATTTATTATAACTAGTGCGCGAGATAGAAGTATTAAAAATCTTAACATATTAATAAACCATAATGCTTTCAATCTGATTAAGAAATGATTAAACTAAACAACCATAGTTCAGTTCAAATCAATGACACGAGGATGACGTCATCCCAACACATGAGCACAATTCAGGTTCGGCTACAATTACTTTTCTCTAAGCTTTATCATGCTCATCTAGACAATTGTATCTGCCAAAATATCTTCATTTCCACCCACAACATCCCTTCAAAGCTTGTTTTTTTTTTTAGCTTCCCTTTTCATAGCACGTCGTCCCTTGGCACTAAAAGATGGCTTAGATTGTAGCTCCTCTTTGTCAGTTGTCTCCAGGGATTTCTGCAGCAAACATTTTAGACATCCAGATCATCATTCCAGAATATACATGGGATCCATATGCATTGTATTGTGCCAACATCCATAGTCTGTTAACTACTCACACGGTGATACATCCAAGGTTTTCGGAGGTAGGGGAGGAAATACAGGTAGAGATACCAGCAAAAGTATTAAAAAAGAGTAGGGAATTAAGTTGAAAATTGTTAAATAGATAGCCACATTAAAATTATTTTATTCTTCCAGGCTTTCTAGACATATATAAATATGCTGCAGAGTTTAATATGTTTCTATTAATGAATGACCATCCAGTGAAATTTGCACCCAAATTCTTTAATGTGCATATTGGGGTGAAAATGAAATGAAATTATCCTGCAATTTGCCTGGGTCATAATGAAAAGTTTGTAATCGGACATGATAAAATGTGTAAAAGAGCTTACAAGGAATTATACAGAAATTAATTTAAAGACCAACCCAAACATGAGCCAGCAACAAATTGCAGTTCCTGAAGCTGTAGGACCGGAGAACATACTATTTGTTTATTTAGAAAATAAAACTAAAAACATTAAGACTGTAAAGCACTTTCAGTTTCATTGATACCAAGAACGCTAGAGAAGCAGACCTGTGCGCTAGGCCAAGGATTTGCACTTGGGAGCACGAGAATCAATAATGAGGACTTTTCGAGAGTGAAGATCCACTTAGCCCATTTATTAATTCACTCATAAACATTGGGCTCCTTCACCTTCACCTTCACCATTCAAACATTTCCAAATGCTTCCTTATCTAAACATCAATAACGTCCAGGAAGTTCTGTACATGCAGTTAAGGCTGTGGATGCAGCTCCATGGTGGTAGGGGACATCTTAAAAGCTTCTTGACTCAAGAATTTACGGTACCATAGTCCCTTGAAAATGTGTCAAATAAGGAAAGGAAAGCAATTTCCCAATAAGCCCCTCCTCTTCCCTATAGATAACTAATTTGCAAGTCCAAAAACCCCAAAGGGCTACTAATCTGTATATCCACGATACAGGCCCATGTTTCCTGTCATTGGATAATCTGTTCATGACACACTTCTGTTTTTTCTTATGAGAGAAATATATTCGACAAAAACTAAATGAGTGAATCTAGGTGCTACAAGGTACCTGCTACAAACTAGATTAATCCCACCATAAGCACCTTCAAACCAAATAAGAAATAAATTCTCCAATTATGACGTTCTCAAACAATCCTCAAATGAAAACACAGCATCCCTATTTTAAATTAGTATAGAATTGCAACTACAAATTTTGACTTCCAACTTCTAGTCCCAAATCAAGCTAATAATAAACAAAATTCAATTCATGTTCCAGCATTATTTGTAAACCAATATTTTGATTATTCTAAGCCTGTATTTCGTAAAAACCCTCAATCCCAGAAGAGGTTAACAGGGCCCACGGCAAGAGACCAAACAAGGGGTGGAAATGGATGAGTTTTTTGCCTTGCATGTATTTAATGCTCAAAAGTAATGAGTAAGAGCAGAAGAATGCCACAGCTGAGGGGTGCTGTACGAAATCAACTTTGCATGGGGTGTTGACAGTTGGCACAACCTCTAACAACCTGTCAGAATCACATGTAGTCTACAAACGCATCCTCTTAGAATCAAAGAGAGTATCATAGACTCACTGGTATGGGCGATTACACTGTCGTCATCAATGATCCTACCAAGGCCCTTTGGGAATGATAATTTGCAAGGTGAAATCACTTAGCAAATCTTGCACATTGAGAAATTTCCGAACAGCCATAGGATCATCAATACAAGGGTGGGTACATTTAGCAAATCAAGATGCTCTGTTTAACATAAATATGATAGTAATTCATAGCATTTCTGCAAAAGCGAATAAGTAGACAGCTCATAGCATTCATTTTGACTACCCTTATGATTTATCTAGTCACTGCTGCGGAGAGTTGTTCTGGCAGGTTCATTCATCGTGGAGTCAGTTGCCACGACAAATCGTGGCAGGGCATAAAAGAACACTGCAATCTCCTTGTGGAATATTGCTGACTCGAACAAAACTCTTCAAGCAAGGTGGAAGTTGAGATCACAGATTGAAAGCAGAAATACATAGATTGTGTTAAAAATGAAGCAAATGGCAGATTCTGAAACAATCCTGTGAACTCTGTTGCAGAGAGATTGCACAAACGAGAGGTGGATCAGGGGATCAAGTCCTCCTTGAGCTCGGAATTTTGGAGAAGTATAACCGAGGATGACACAGATTCCCCATTTATGTGAAAAGAATTAATGCATGTATTTTACCATTTATAAGTTATAGTTATTTCCTTTTGCACGCCATTTCAGTAAATTATAACTAATTCTCTACAATATGGTACATGTCATTCCTATTATGGCTTCTTTGGTGATGCTATTTTCTCAGACTGCATAATAGACGTTAGGTTCATATGCTGCTCAGCAGAGCTTCTATAGAGAATTTAAAGCTCCAGTTTTCTAAATAATTTAATGGCGTGGGAGTATGTTTCTTGGCCTCTTAATTAAAGTTGCTGTTGCTGATGAAAGAGGCAGGTGGTTATGGCATCTTTATTAGCAGAATGGTAGCTGTTGTTGCTGTTTAGTGCAGGAAGGGTGGCAGAATGCATTCCACAAAGGAGTATTGGACTAGTATTCTTACTTGGAGCTGGCATTGGGGTAGTAATAATTGCCCTCATCCCATTCAATTTTTTGCCAGACCAGGCAGCTTCATTGGCCTGGGGAAGGCAGGGAAGCTCAAAAACTGGAGCACTTACTTTGATTTTAAAAAAAAAAAATAGCTTCTATTAACAAAGAAAGAGCATAAAGAAAAATGGAGTTCTGAATACCAGAAGCAGAAATACCTTTCCACGGAACACTAAAGCCAGTGAAAGTCTCCTAATGAACACTACCGACAACTACTTTATGCCTACTATAAAGAATGGTGGACTGGACCTATGAAAGAGCTTCCAAAAACATAATGATCTGAGTGTTGACAATGCACCATAAAACCAAAAATATCCTTGGGGGGATAGAAAGAGTAATTACGCACTGTTTATAATAAAGCTTAGGCCTGTACAATTACCCCATATCCACAACCAAGAAACATATAATTTGAAATTCCTCGAGCAATTGAAAAGACAAAACAATTCCATGACCTTGCAAATTATGCCCACAAACACACAAATTTTCTCATAACTTTGCATCCACAACATTAATCACCCCTTAAAGCATCCTCAACATCACCCCTCTTTTCTCTCAGTGCTCACAAATACATGTAATCCCTATTTAGAAGAAAATATAATGAAAAATAACTACAAATGTTTTCAATCCTGAACTGTGTGCCACTTGCATGCACATTGAATCAATCTTAACTAGTAACAGCAATCATATCTGTGTACGCCATTTATATTCACAATACAATAGCAGACTTCTTTTAACTACTTATTGTTCATCATCACTCCTAAGGTCAACACAAAAATACTTTTTAGGACTACAAGTGCAGAATTTGTTTTAGCATGTTCTTGCATCAAACCCTGCTAGCAAAGCTTTGAACTCATGGTCCAAACTTCAAAACAAAACATATTTGTCAACTAACTTCTCTCTAATTGCCTCTTTTGCACAAGTGCAACATGCTCTTAACAGAAACATATTTCCCCATTTTCAAGTTCATGCATTTCTTCCACCTGGACAGTTTCCTTGCTTTCAACTTGAAATGCGTCAGATTTTTCTGTTTTCTGCCACTTCTTAGCTCTTACATCTACTGGGCATTCCAGTTATTTGTGGCCCTAGTCACCCCACATTGATAATAAATCACAGGCCTGCTTTGTTGACGTCCTAAACCAGATGCATATCTTCCAATGTGGACATAAAATCTCTCTTTTTTGTCCAAAATAGGTTTGCATGCTTTGGTGTTCTTGTTTTCTCCACTAATCCAATGCTAGGCCATCTTTCTGCAATTCAGTTCCAACTTTTAGCGCCATCTCAAATAGCTTCCTTTAGACTTGCTTAGTTCAATAACTACATTTTCTTTTGGATAGGAAATTTCAACCTATTCATGAATCTGATGGCTATTATTTGAGGTCAATTCAACAAATACATTCTAGAGTGCCAACTGTCGAATACTTTTGGAATAATCTAAAACTGACTAATCTTGCCTCTCTCTACTATCATTAAATATCTTGAACAAAACAGCTCGTAATTCCTGTCTGGTACTTGTTCTTCACGCTGGTAACAAATTCTTAGCACATGCAAGCATGGCTAATTCCTTGTTCCGTCAATCTGTTGGTGTAACGCTTCCACACATCTTTCCTTTCAAGCTAGAGATGGGAAATTGTACTTTCGCAATATCCAAACCATTAAATGTATTATATGATCTGTAACATCTTGAAGTTCACATGCTTTGCTGATAATTACAAAGCTACTATGCTGTTCTAGTTGATCCATATTTCAAATGACAGTAATTAAGACGCAAAATTGTGTTCAGTTCATGTCCTTATGTTGCTGGAAATGAAACACTACTGTTGTTGCAAATAATGGAATGAAACAACCATGAATACAGAAAACAATAGCAACCAGAACAAAATTGACATAAGGATTTAACTTGGAAACCCCAATGTGGGGAATGGTGGATGAAAGTGACAATAGCTCAACTTCCTGTCCTTTTGGCCAAAATAATTTAGATAAAGCATGCTACAGTGATCATCCTAATCCTATACTCATTCAAACTACTCTCTGCACCCTAATTCTTCCTTCTACAACCAACTGAACTCTCAAACTCTTCCTCTCAAACTCATTGCTTACAACTGGGCTTGTCTCGCTTCTAGGACATTCGGGAGTGTCCTTTCGTGCACCAAACAACTTGCAAGTGACGTTGAATATGTAATGAACCTATACGGTTTTAATTAGTTAGGAGGTTGTAAATCAGTTATAACTGAAGAAACTATAACTGCTTCTCATAATGATAAATACACCCTGCCTGAGTCATTTGAATCAGTGCAGTTTTTGCATCTCTATCTTCTTGCTCTATTTTAGAAGCAAGAGGCATACCGGAATGGGAAACTGCCATGCAACTAGAGTATGATGCCTTGATTAAGAATAATACCTAGAAGTTGGTGCCATTACCTCCAGGGGAACACACCATTGGCTGTAAATGGGTGTATAAAATCAAGTGCAAAGCAGATGGTACTTTGGATAAGTACAAGGCTCGACTCGTTGCGAAAGGTTTTCCGCAATAGGAGGGGATAGATTATGAAGAAACATTTGCTCCTACTGTAAAGATGGTCACTTTTCGACTTCTTCTTTCTTTTGCAGCTCAATTTGGTTGGAAAGTATATCAGATGGATGTCAAAAGTGCTTTCCTGAATGGGGATTTGGAGGAAGAGGTGTATATGGCACAGCCTGAGGGTTTTCGGGCTCGTGGTAGTGAGCATCTGGTATGCAGATTGATTAATTTCTTGTATCGACTTAAGCAGGCTCCTTGAGCCTTGAGCCTGGTACATAAAAATAGATAAACATCTCAGAGATTCAGGTTTCACACAAAGTCATTTTGATCTGAATCTCTATGTCAAAAGCAATGATGATGACATTGTGATTCTTATTGTATATGTTGATGACCTTGCCTTCACCGGCAGTGGAGATGCTGCAATTCATAAGGTAAAATCAAATTTATGTGTTGCTTTTGACATGACTGATTTAGGCCTCCTTCACTATTTTCTTGGTGTAGAATTCTGGCAACTTAATCACTTGATTTTCATATCTCAAGTTAAGTATGCCACTAACCTGCTACAAAAATTTCAAATGTATGATTGTAATTCTTCTTCTACACCTATGGAGGTAGGGTTGAAACTCTCAGCCCATGATGATTCACCACCGGTCGATGAATCATTATACAGACAGTTGGTGGGTAGTGTGATTTATCTAACAACTACACGATCGGATCTATGTTTTGTTGTCAGTTATCTCTCTCGGTTTTTATCTAAACCGAAACCCATTCACTAGGGAGCAGCAAAATGGGTTCTACAATATGTCAAAGGAACTCTTGACTTTGGCATTTTATATCAGAGAGTTGCAAATTTCAGGTTGATTGGCTATACTGACTCTAATTGGGGAGGATCTGTAGATACTCCAGGATCTACCACAGGATATATCTTCTCTTTTGGTTCAGGAGTTGTTTCTTGGCAAAGTAAACTTCAGCCTACTGTTGCCATCTCTTCTACGGAAGTAGAATACAAGGCTGATGTTAGTGCCAGTTGCGAAGCAATATGGCTTCGTCGCATTCTAACTGACTTTCAGTTTCCCCAGGTTGTTGCAACACCTATTTCACTCTTTTGTGATAATCAAGGTGTTCTAAAAATGGTGAAGAATCCTGTCTATTATGCCCACACTAAACATATTGAGATTCATCATCATTATATTCGCCAGTTGGTTGATTCTAGTGAAATCTCTCTGCATTTTTGTCCATCTGCAGATCAGCATGCTGATGTAATGACTAAACCTCTTGGTTCTTTGTTGTTTGTCAAGTTTAGAGATAAACTTGGTGTTGTTTCGAGGTTTGTCATTAAGGGGGGTGTTGAATATATAATGAACCTGTACAGTTCTAATTAGTTAGGAGATTATAAATCAATTATAACTGAAGAAACTAAACTACTTCTCTTAATGATAAATACACCCTGCCTGAGTCATTCGAATCAGTGCAGTTTTTGCATCTCTATCTTCTTGCTCTATTTTCTTTATGCTTCTAGATCCAACAAGTGACTTAGAATAAGAAGAGGCCATCTTCTACCATTGCAATTGACTTAGAATAAGAAGATGCCATGTTTTGTTGGATGAGATTATCATCCTCTTGGGTGACCCATACCCAATCGTTCCCATCTGCTTCATGGGCATATGTGAAATTGATTTGCCCCTTAAGTGACTCCAAGTGCTTAGTCACTCTCTTCCTTGGGTCATATTTTCTAGAAGGATGCTCCGGAAAATTAAAGGAGTTTCTGTGGGCAGCTGTAGCCTTGAGATCCGACCATCTCTTGAATTCTCTACATCCTACTACCAAAGACAAGGATGGGTTTTGAGTTTCTTCTCCTTACACTTATTGGCAACGCCATTGCAAATTTGGAAGGCAAATTCTTGTTCAGCCAATTTATCAGGCACATAGTAAGGCAACTGCAATGGCGGAGTCAACAATTCCTCAATCATAATCACTGTGTATTTGGGGTAGAAGAAAGCATTCCCCATCTATCTGGTAGACTTGAGCACTCCTTCAAAAATTCTTGGCATTGGTGTTTCCATAATCAGCTTGTATACTGAGGGGTAGAAGGAGGTGCATATATTTTCGATATAATACCTGAATTTGTGGGCATAAATGTCTGAATACTCTTCATTCACTTCCCTAGGGCATTTGGGTTCCCAACGAGGACAAAACTCAAGATACTTTAGGACTCCACAGATTGCATCCAGTAGATAAGAGGCCACGAAAAATGATTTCTTACCATTGACATAAGAATGGAAAGTAGGGGAAACCAGGAAACATCTAACTTTCTAGTGGAGGATTTTCCATACAATTGGTTCATCAAGGCCATGCCAATTCTTACTCTAGGCCTGAATCTTTGGATGAGAATGTTGTTTAAACCTTCATCATCCATGTTGTCAATTGAGTCTTTTGCCCAATTCTGTAAAATGATTCTCACTTGGCATGTGGCCATCCATGATTCAACGACTGTTGAGTTATAGACAGTGTCGGCCTCGGGCAACTTATAATAGACCTTGAAAGCAAAACCAGCCATAAAAGCTAGCCTATTCTTTTTAGTCCAGGAATATAATGTCCAATATTTTTCTTCAACATGAATGAGAATGGGGGAGAGTAATTATGGACATGGAAATACATCTGCTTTAGCCACAATTTGATGTAGCCCGGTTCTTTTCAATGCCCTAATATCAGCGTCTCTTTGTGCTTGGTCTAAAGGCATTCCCGCTTCATCAATGGCATCCACCGAAATTCTCTCCCTTTGGATTGTTGAGAAGATGGCAGAATAGTGTGGGAATTCATGATCTTGCGCAGCAGGGTCGAAAATCATATCCCTCGATATCCTCCAGTCCACGTACGAATAGAGGAAAGGATCCACATTTGAGGATTCTAGTTCACCCGCCATTGTTGAAGGAATTTAGCTTGCAATATTACCACAAATTGCTTAAAATTTTCAGCTCTTTGTGAACTTTGTAGATTCGGCTCTCACAAATGACTTCTAAAATTGGGAACTTATTGAACAGTTTGGATTAATGCACTATCTTTGAGATTGGACAATCTTTCATCCAAATCGGTGTGCTCTGTATTAATGGCACATAATGCATGACTTGATGTATTTTGCCTAAAGAACGTTAATTTTTGAAATGCTCAGCCTTTTGAATGTGATCCATACACCTGGACATGTCATATCTAATAATAGCTGTCAACTTTAATCAGTCACTTGATTTTTGTATGCCATGCAATGGTCCAAGTGTAATATTGGGATTGGCTCATTATTCATTGGATGTTGAAGTGTCTGTCTTTTTCTTTGACTTTATCCTTTTCTTCGCATTTGTTAAGTGCGAATCCATGCGACCATGAAGTGCGAGGTACAATCTTTTAGACTTTGGCTTCTCACATTTGCGAGACATAAGTTTTGAATCCTTGCATCCTTATAGTGCGACTATTGAATCCTCACACTTATGAAGTGCGAATATCGAATACTCGCATTTGCGAGATGTCTCTTTTGAATTCTCGCACTTGTGAAGTGCGAGTCTTCGCTCTTTTGACTGCGAGAAAAAGTCAAACTTAAAGTTAGCAAAATCTCTTAATAAATCCTCGCAAATATGAAGTGCGAGTTGATATTTTTGAGAACTGTGAGCAAAAGAAAGTGCAACTGCCAAAGAAAACACAAGTGCAGGCTCTTTAATAAATCCAAAGTGTGAGCAATTGATATAGTGCAAGACTTTAAGTTTTCTGAAGTGCAAATGATGCATAAGTTTCAAATGTGAGAAAACATTGAAGTGTGAGTGCAAGGATTATAAAAGAACCAAGTGCAAGCTCTCGCAAAACATGAAGTGCGAGTACCTAATTTTCAAAGTGTGAGTACTAAGTAATTCCTAAGTACAAAGACTTATTATAATCAATGCGAGTACTAAGCGCTTTCAAAATGAGGGTACTAAAATAATGGCTTAAGGAAAAGAACATTTTTTAAGATCAAAGGCAAATGCCTAAGTATTACCTATCTATTTCAAAGCAAAGAGGGTCCCCATTTTTAAAAGGAAACCATTTTGAAAATGGGGGTGTGTTAAGCAGTAACAATTGGCGACTCAATGGGGAAAATACTACTAAGTATTTAGAACCTAGGATCTCTGGTTTTGAAAACTTTCATGAAAGATCATGAATTTAAGACCAAGTATTATCAAATTAAGCAAACATTTTGAAACCAAACACTTACTCATACTTAGCATTGTCACATACTAAGTTCAGACATCAAGAGAAAATGAGTTGTGTATGTTATGAATTTATTGACCTTCTTCCTTTTGAAGCATGATGTTATTGTCAAATAAAAAGCTTGTTTGATAGTTCATCGCCTTGTTTATTTTTCATACTTCACTTTTCCTTGGGATGGCTCAAGGAGAGGAGTGCTTGGGCATTGGTTTACTACTAGCCAGGCGTCCATAGCCCCAACAGAGATACCTTTGGTTCCTTTCATGGCTTTGCTTCACTGCCAATCAAGCGTCCATAACCCTGGTGGAGATTACCAGAATCATCTTTTAGGAAAGGCCTTTTATTTTCATTTATTTGAACATTTTCTTAACCTTCCTCTAGATATTTTGGAACCAAGTTAGCAAGGTTTTACAATTTTTCAGATAAATTCATCCGGGCACTTCTCTTTGATAACAATCATGATCAAGCATAACAATTTTCTGATGTGTTTTAAGTGCAACTCAATCCTTCTAGATAATTAGAACTGTTCTAAAATTCACTTTGTACTTTGGGCAGTTCAACATCTTAATGCAAACTCTATTCAAAATACTGAAACTTACTTTCATTTTTTTTCCATTAATGTTGCCTACCAGTTATTTCAAATTTCAAATATATTAACCATTTTCTATAGAAGCAGTCAATCTGTTTTCACTTGATTTTAATGCAAGGCAGGCCAGACCAAAACAAAACAACAAGAACAAACAGCAAACAAACTAACAAACTAATCTAAAAAGCAGAGAAAGAAAGAAAAGGAAAACTACTCTAAGGAAGCAAGAAAATGCAGAAAGGAAACTATTCAACTTCCCTGTTATGGTCATTCCGTTGGGACTTGAGATGGAGCAGGAAAGAAATAATGCTTCAGAAATTCTCCATTGACTGGCAGTATCATTTCTTTTCCTTGCAATTTGAAAGTGTTCTATCCTAATATCTCAGTTATTTGGTAAGGTCCAACCCATAGTTGCTTAAATTTGCTGTGTTGATCTTTCTTCTCATGGGCTTTGTCCCATAACAGCACAAGATCTGAAATCCTGAATGTTTTCACTTTAGCCCTTTTGTCAAACCATCTTTTGACAATGTCTAGATGCTTGTTGAAGTTTTGTAATGCTGCATCTCTGGCATCCTCCATTTGAAGAATGTTCAAGATCCTAGCCGCAACTTTGCTATCTCCTTCCATGTACTCCTACATAAGTTTATAAGTAGGCACTTTGAGGGTGATTGGGAATATTGGCTGCTATCCATAGCCCAGTAGGAATGGAGAGGCTTTTAGAGCTTGTTTGTATTTGGTTCTATCAAGCCCATAAAGCATATTTCAAAAGAGAATACCATTCTCTTGGTTTCTTGTTTGTTGATTTCTTGATGGCATTGATGAGATTGTTGTTTGTTGATTTTGATACTCCATTGCCTTGGGGGTAATAGTTAGATGAACACTTGATGATTATCATGTTATCATATGCACATTCAGTGAATTCAGCAGAAGCAAAGGCTGGTCCATTTTCACATATGGGAGAAAATGGATAGCCAAATCTGGTTATAATGTTCTCCTCAAGGAATTGGACAACATCAATTGTCCTGCAATTCTTGGTAGCCACAACTTCAGTCCATCTTGTGCAATAGTCAGTGGTAGTTAACACAAACTTGTGGCCTACTGATGAGTTTGGGTTGATGACTCCAATGAAGTCCACGCCCCATTGCGCAAAACGTCTGCTCTTAATTACTGGTTGCAGTGGCATAGCTGAATGTGTTTCCCTATTGGAAAAACTCTGACATTGGTGACTTCTTGAATGGACATGAGCATCCTTGAATATTGTTGGCCAATAATAACCAGCTTTCATAATCTTGTGGGCAGTTGCTCTACCTGTTGGATGACCATTTCCCAACTTTTCCTGAAAGTTGTACATTATGTCTACAACTTCTTTAGAGACACATCTCAAATAGATCCCTTCATAGTTTTTTTTCTGTATAGGATTCCCTTTTTTATCATAAAGTTTGGAGGCCTTCAATCTTAATGTTCTCCTTTGTTCTCTTTTCAATTCGGGTGGGCATGTGCCATATAACAAATAATGAATAATATTGTCATACCATTCATTTCTTTGAATATTGTTTTCATCAACTTGCAGGATGTCAATCCTTGGATATGCATCTACTATAAGTTGTACTAAGCCTTGTCCTCTGACCATCTTGGCAAGCCTAATATCCAAGTCAAAGTCTTGCAACTTAGTCATCCATTTTCCTCTTCATTTACCCAGCTCATTCTATCCCAACATCAATTTTATAGTTAGATCTGTAACAATGACATGAACTTTATTCCTGAGGATGTAATGCCTGGAATTCTTAATTGCTTTAACCATTGCAAAAGTTTGTTTATCCATCATAGAATATTTGAGTTGTGCATCTTTCAGGTTAGTGCTCTTGAAGGCAATTTGATGTTCATTTTCTTTTATTTTCTAAGTGAGCACGGTTGCAATGGTATGTTCAAAAGCACATGAATATATGTAGAAATCCTTTGTGAAATCACGACTCGTGAGCACCATTGCTTCTTTGATATCTTGAAAATATTTCTTAGCATCAGCAATCCATTCAACCTTGGCGTCCTTTTTCAACATGGCATTTCAAGGTTGGACAATTTCTGCAAAACCAGAAATGAACTTTCTTACAAAATTGATCTTACCAAAGAAAAATTTCAATTCTTTTTTATTATTTGGGAGACCAATCTTTGAAATAGTATCTATTCTTTCAGGATCAAAAGATATACCTTCTTCGGTGAGCACATGTCCAAGCAATTTACCTTATGTCACGCAGAATATGCTCTTTTTTGGGTTCAGTGAGATACCATACCTTCTGCACCATTCGAAGATCTTCTGTAAATGCCTTACGTGATCTGACCTGTCTTTGGAAAACACAGTTAGGTCATCCATATAAATGATAAAATATACTTACCATTCAAACCTTGGAAAGCATGATCCATGGCTCTTTTGAAAGTTGTTCTAGCATTGATTAAGCCAGAAGGCATTCGATTGTAGGAAAACGTTCCCCATTTTGTTGTGAAGGCAATCTTCATCATGTCATCTTTGACTATCAATACTTAATTGTATCATGAAAATCCATTAAGAAAAGACATCATCTCAAAACCCCTTACTATTTGTATGACCTCATCTAAAGTCTATACACAATTTGATTTCTCCATTCTTTTTTCGAGCACAAACTAAGTTAGCCACCCAAGTTGAGTGTCTCATTGGGTTGGCTGGTCTTTTCCTTTGTCTTAAAGGTCTGTGGCCTTCCATTAGTGGTATGGTTTGAGTGATAACTCTAGGATCAAAGATCTTGATGTCATCATAAGACCAAGCTATGACATCTTTATAGATCCTTAAGAGAGTTGTTATCTTGTTTCTCTCATCATTTCAACATGTCAAGCCTATGTTGACGAACTTAGATTGTTCTTTAGTGCCAAGGTTTACCTGAGTATAATCCTTATCATAGGCCTTGGGCTTTGTAGCGTTTTTGGTTTGTTGGTCTGGGTCAAACAATCTTTCTAAGGATATCATTCCCTTGAGAATCATATTTTCTTTAAGGTTCAAGATACCGTCCTCAGGCAATTCATTCATAGCCTTTTCATCAATGATTTGGGATTCAAAAACATCTGAACTATTCATAAATTGAATGATTTGAAGTTCAGCATTGAATACCTGAAAATGATTTACGTTGTCTGACACAAAGGGAGTGGGAACCATTTCCACCAACATCCTTTCTTCTTTCAACTCTTAGGTAGGTGTGAGAGCAGCAACAAAAGTAGCTAATGCATCAACCTCCTGATTTTGCTTGTTGGGCACAAATGGAATGTTAAAAGTATCAAAATATTCAATAAGATCTCAGACTTTATGTTTGTATCTCTTAAGATAGGACTGTTTGCATTGATATCTGCTTCTTACTTGATTAACTACAACTTCTAAGTCTCCAAAAACCCTTAGCTCTTTGATTTTGTGTTTAATGGCAAACTGCAGTCTCAATACTAAGGCTTCATACTCAGCTAGGTTGTTGGTGCAAGGGAATTGTAGTTTGTAGGAGGCAGAATGTTGCTGGTCTTTAGGGCCTATTAAGACAATTCCTAGTCCAGAACCATGTTTAGAGCAGGCTCCATCAAAGTGTAAAGACCATAATCCTAAGATACCTTAGGTCTCTTTAGGCAGTTTTGTTTCCTTCACATCAAGAATGAACACTCTTATATCAGTCGAGCAGAACTTGACTTCTTCGTTTTTGGCATTATATTTTGTGACCCTATGCTTCATCTTGGGTTCTCTTTCTATCCTGATCTGATTTGGGATGCCCCTCCATGGCAACCACATATGGGAACAATCAGTGGACATGTACCCATTCAAAACTCTTGACCAATCTAGGCTCAACAACATACCATAGGCCTAAGGGATTTTTACAACTTGTATGTCCATGAACTGTTGGATTCTAGGCTCAGAGGCTAATTACATGTGCACATTAAGGAGCTCACATATCACTTCTATTTTGGATTTGTCCAACTAGACTACCACTCTATCAAATTTAATTGGGGTCAGGCCAAGTTGAATCAAAAGCATATGAAATGAGTTGAATTTCTTCAAAGCTATTTTTTTGTGTTGGAGCATTGAAGTGGCAACTCTAATAAAGATACAAATGCATCAAGTATATGTCTCTTAGATAGAATGCTTCTAGATAAAAACTATTTGGAATAATTTTGGTTCACATATCATGTTCCATCATCACGATGAGAATAGATTGCAGACTTAGGTTTCTATTTAAGGATACCAACTTTGGGGAGCTAGGGTGTTAGGTATTTAAGCAAATGAGAAAATTAAATAGTAATGTCAAATATCAATAAAGAAAAAACAACATGCTATGATTAAAAAGCTAAATTAAATTAAGTTGTCTAGTATTAAATAGATGAAATATTGAAAGAGTAGTATATACAGAAATTACTTTGTTACTCTCAAAAAATTAAAAGATGGTCTTGTTTTAAATTATTCACAAGTGTAAACCATGTGAGTAAAGCAAGCTCGTGACTTAAAATCAACTTACAGGAGATGGGTACAAAGACGTCCCCCGTGGTCGGAGACATTCACTAGAGATGTTCAATATCTCCCAGAAACTTTACTCGTGTTCCCCAAAAATAATAACTCAAATCATAAAAAAACCCTAATGCATTTTTTAAATCGAAAATGCATATGATCTACATAGTATCACACAATAATCAAAAGAATTCGATTTGCAGAGGAAATCGTGCTTGAAGATGTTGACTTGGTCACCAATAATTGTGCTTGTAGAGGTCGAGGTCACCAAAAATTGTGCTTGTAGAGGTTGAGGTCACCAAAATTGTGCTTTCAATCTTCATCTACGTTCAAGTAGGGTTCTATTTTTGATGTCTCTATTTTTTAAATTTAAACCTAAAATCTACGATTCTACAGGCAAGTGCCATTGATACGACATTTCACTATCCATTCTAAGGGCATTTCAACAATAAAATGCTACAAGTGTCATTTTTAATTTTCATTTAGATTTTTGAAAAAAATTAACTTGGTAACTTAGTTTGGTTTTTCATTTTAATATTTTATTATTTAATTTTATAATTTTTTATCAAGGATAAAGGTTTTTTTATTTAATTTTATAAATTATAATGATATAGTTAAAATAATAATCTTTAATTATTAATGTTTTTAAGATTGTAAAGTTGTATTAGAGGTATGCCTTCCCCCATTGTCATTTCCGTAGCTTCTCCTCTTGTTGCTTCGCACTCAAGTCTTAACCATAGCCTTCGGCCTATGTCATGTGACAATGATCTGGCCTGCGGTCTTCTAGCTCAAGCCCACCACTCCTTGGCTACTTGTTCTACTCGTTCTTCCTCCTTTGTGGATGTTTTTCCTGCTTCAGACATAAGTGTTGTTTTGTGACAATTTATTGACAAGACTTAGACAACGTCGAAGCCACTAGGTTTGGTGGCCAAAGCTTCTACAACTCATATGGTGGAACTAGGCAATGAAGCGCCATCATTGGAGAAGTTTTTGGCCACTGCAGTGAATTTCTGCTTTCACAAGCTTTGGCCCGACCTAACCTCTCTTCATTCATGGATATCCGAACATTGGAAACCCTTGCTCTCTGGCATTATTGTCATTTAGTCCTGTGCTCAAGGTTTTTTATTGTAATTTTTTCCTTGGCGACAGACCGAAATCTCCTTCTTCGAAGTGGCTCCCGGTCTTGAGATAAAGCTTTGTAATGCCTAAAACTGTAGTTCCCAACTTTTAATCCTTCTTCTGAAACCTTCAATGTTACTCCACTCTAGGTGAGATTGCCCAATTTTCCCTTACAATTTTAGTCGATCTCCAACCTAAACATTATCGGTAGTTCCCTCTGAAACAATATTGAAGTTGTGTAGGAGACAACTGATCACACATGATCTACCTTTTCTCAATTATGCATTAAAATGGATATTTCAAAAATTTTACCTGATGAAGTCAGGCTCAAAGTGGGTGAGCATATTTGGTCATAGCTTAGATTAAGAATGGGTTCCTTCACATGTAGAAGGTGCTTCACCCAAGGGCATTTTGTGGCTTCTTGTCCGAAGTATCGAGGCCTTCTTCAGCCAACAAGGGTGGCAAGGTTCCTCCTTGGTGGGAAGGTGCTAAACCTCATCATTTTTTGGTATCCTTTGCCTTTGCAAATTTAAAACCTGCTCTTCCAGCTTCCTCTTCTTCCTCTCCTCTACTCTGCCTTGATGATCCCGCCTTAATTTCTCCCTCTTCCCCCTTGGGATCCGTCGTTTCTGGTGTCCCCCCTGGTACTAAGTGCAGATTGGGACGTTCATGTCCCAACTTTGGTCATTCCTCTCTTGGATGATTCTTCTAGTTTGGGTGTTGTCTTTCCTCAAGATGATTCAAAGTTTGATGACTCTAATACCTAGACTATGGTTTCTAATAAAAAATCTTTTTCAAAAAAGAAGCAATCTAGTCACATGGAGCTTTGTTTTCATAACAAAACATCTATGTCATAGCACATGGAGCATGGTTCTCTCCTTCGCAATTGAATCCTACAAGGTTTTTTCTCCTTCTTGGAGGTTTCTTGGTTTCTCTTCTTGTTTGTACATCGGTTATGGCTTGACCCTACTCGTCATATTTTGCGGTTGTGTTTTAATTGACAAGAAAGGAACCTCCCAACCCTTATTTACAGATCAAAAAAATAATTGTTAATTATTATTTTTTATTTTTTATTTTTTATTTTATATATGAATCTCTTTTAATTTTTTAATTTACTAATAGTAATCTCAAATTTATTCTCTTTGAATTTATTTTTTCCTATTTTTGTTAGAATGTCAGGAAGGAATGATGTCTTATTCCCATTGTGGAAGTATTGTGATAAAGTTTCGATGGGTAAAGGGAGTTGTGGAACAACATTTATCACCTACAAACTTTTTGGGAAGAACTTTCAAGGAACTTTCACTAGGGTGAGGGTTCATTGTTTGAACACGGAGGAAAAATGGGTTAAGGCTTTCTCAAATTTGGACGAGCGGTATGAAGCTATGAGGGAACAAGAAAAGGCTAAAGGCTAGAAGAGAAACTGCTGAAACAGAATCAGAGTTGGACGATGTATACACCTGATTTTTCACTTTTCATCCTTCATGTTACTAACAATTTCTTTGTGCAGATAAGAGTCATTGATGCATCTATTTCTAGAGCAGGTGCCTTGAGGGTCCTATCGGGAATGGTGAATGGTTATTCACGTAACCATTATGGGTTAGAGATAGTACACAGAGAGAGTGTCGCTATTTGGTCTTAGCCTGAGTTTTCCTTGCATTAGTCATCCTTGTCCTCCTAGATCTCACACACATTGCACTCACAACTTCCTACTTGCATCTCACCACTTTGCACCTTGTTTATCCACATCCATGATCTGCGACACATTATTTTTACTTTTCACGACACATTACCTCTTTTCACTATCCTTGGGCGATGGTGTCAATGCTATATTTTCTCATGGCCGACGCCATCACCTGCGGATGATGACGTCCTATATATACTTGGCACACATTTGACATTCATAGAGAAAGGAAAACCAGAATCATTCGAACTACCATTTTCTCTACTCTTTTGCACCATCTTCGCATTTGCTCGCCTAGCTCTTGGTTCATCTTGCATCTTGCTTGGATTGGATTGGATACTCTTCTCCTTGGATGGTTGCTTGCACTATTAGGTCACCTATAATGAGTCTAGGACAGGAACGATGTTTCCCTTCTCCACCTAATAGTGATTCTCTCTCAGTGTGTTGCTTCTCTAGAGAGATAGATGCATCAGTGACCACCCTACAAGTACAAGGTGAGTGTTGTAACCATCTTTTGTCATTTTGCATATATAAGTTCATTTCCTTCCCTCATTGTGCTATGTTAGCTTAGTATTACATATGTTTAGATGTTAGTTAGTATAGTACGCTTACTAATTATCAGCTCCTTAGCTATCATCATTTTCATTTCAATTGTATCATGCATGTTTGTTCTATTTATTGTTGATCTATACCTTTCCACACCCAACTACCGATATCTTAGTAGGGTTTTTTCCTCTATCTTGACTGCGGGCCTTGGAAACCCTAGGTTGACCTAGTGTAGGGATTACTACCATCAAAATATGCGACCCTAGCACTCGTTGTAGCCCCTTTAAGTTTACCCCCTTGTATGCCAATACATGTGTGTTTCCCACTCGTTGCCATGATACCCTTGTAGAATGGATTAGAAGTGCAAGTTATTGAGACACATCTTTGACCCGCATATAAACGTGTCTTCTAAACATGTATTAGATGAGGAATAGACTACAAGGTCTTCTCGTAAGAGACCAAACATTGGTATTTCAAACCCCATTGGAGACATGTTCGATGTACGTGGTCAAGATGTAGTTAATGCAATGATTGTTGGCTTCTTCAACGTAAATGGAATACCTTTCAATGTTCATCTTATTATAAGAAGATGGTTCATGTAATTAACAATGGGTCAACATGTATAAATCCATTGGATTTAAAAAGATTCACTCACAACTCTAATTGACAGAGAAAAACCCACCAATCAAAAGACTAGGGTCTTTAGAAGGATGTAACATCGTGATGGACAGCTGGGATTGTGTACAGAGAAAATGAGAAATAAGGGAAAAAACAAAACAATAACCAAACCCGATCCTTCCTTCGTACCTTCTTGCAACCGCAGATGAGATTGGCTGAAGCTTGGAATGAAGCACCAAGCTTGTTGAATCTCTAGACCAATTGAATGTGGATGCTCTAAGAAATGTTCTGAATGGAAGTGGATTTTAGCTACAAGCAATGTAAACGATTGATGATTAAATGGATTGTTGGATTCGTGATCAAATGGACAGTATAACGGCGTGTAAAATTGAATGGCAATTCAACACAATAACAACGTATATTCTCAAGCTTTCAAAGATGAAAAATGAAAAGGAATGAATGCTTATTTATAGAAGAGGGAAGAGAATCCAAAAACATGATTGGAGAGATTTGTTTGAGTTTCCAATTTGATTGGCAAGATAAACTGTTGTTTTGAGCTTGATTGAGTGAGTTATCATTGAGTTGGCAAATGTGGCATGTCTTTTGAATATTTTTATTTTTTGTATTGAAATATTAAATTCATATCTTTTGTTTTATTCACCCAAAAAAGTGACGTGAGTTTTAGCTTTGGGGAGATTTGCTTTAATTTTGGAATGCCATGCTTTATGGGATATGTTTAGTTAACTCAAATGCATGATTTGATTTAATCTAAACTTGTCCTCTTGCATATATTTAATGATTTTATCTTTAATTGATTTGTTTTGCTCTAGTTAACTTGAGATGTTAATTAGTGAAGTGAAAGTGGATAAGAGGTGAGGTGGAAATGGATATATGTAGTATTTATTTAATTATTTTAATATGAAATTAGTTAATGGGATAGGGGATGAATAATAAGAGTGATAGAATTAATTAATTATGAGATACCTGTGGAGTGGGGTATTACTCGAGTGATAGAAGTGTATTCGAGACAATGTCGTAAAATCTCATTAAAGGTTGTAAAATAGCAAGATATATCAAAAATGGTCGAAAATGGTCGTAATGTATTGAGTGATTACAATGATTTTAGAGGTTTAGAATGGTAATGTATATTTTAGGGTGTCTACATTTGCCCCTCTTTAAAGTGTTATTACGAAGTAATGGTGCTTTAAAGATAGTAGACACATGCAGATCGGTGAACAAATGATAAAGTGTGGTGGACTGCCTGATTTGCCTCAGTGAAGCATTTAGATGCCCCGATGAGTCTAGATTGTGCCAAGGGAGTGCCCCTCGAGCGGATGGGTGACGCGATAAAGCGATGAAGTTGATAAGAGGAATATGAGAACATTGGTGGAGTGACAGACAAAATAGGCTCAAAAAATGAGAGACGAAGGGTAAAAGGCCAAAATTAGGTTTCTGAGACCCAAATTATGGTTCTTTTAAAGGTTAAGAGATGATGGAGGATAGACACGTGATGATGTTCAGATTAATGAATTATGTTGATATGATGTTTTTTTCGAATGATATATATGCATGAATGACGATGATATGACTAACATTGCTCGTAGCTGGAGCTTTCATTCGGATGTTGTATTTTTTGAGCAACCTATTTTGCTTTTGCACAATACAGTTGGCATCATGATTATTAAAGAACCATGATATTTAACCCATTATGTGTGTAAACAAACATACACACAACAAACAGAAAAGTAAAAACAAACCCAATATACACAGTAAATGTATGCACCATGGTTATAAATGAGCCAAGATGACAAACAATAAACTTGTAATTGGTCAACAAGTAACAATGCAAAACAACTTGACATAAAAACATTTAACTTTATCCTTAATGTGTTCCACAATGATGGTCGATTGATTGATTTTCCCCCAAGAAAGGATACATGCAAGGGGTAAGATCGGATCAGACTGAAGAGTGGGGTTGAGTGACACTCTTGTTGGATCTGGATGGAAGATTGATTTGATTGGATCATTGCCCTCAAGCAAGGATACATGCAAGGGAAGAAAATGATAGCCGTGATTGCCCCAAGTGAGGATACACGCAAGGGTTTTGATTTGAGGATATTTTGATTGTTGTAGGATATTTGGAACGGACACCAAGGATAGGAGTCAAATGTTCTGCGATTTGAGATGGTTTAGATTTGTTTGCATATGTCTAGATTTGTTTTGTAGATTGTTATGATGTTTTTAGTATTGTTTGAAATAATACTTTAGATAGTTTGTGTGATATTTTCGATAGTGGATTTTAGTTATTTTTTAGGACAATTTTGGTCAATGATTTTAGTCTGTTTTTTTGATTTTAGACTGCTTTTTGATCTATTTGATTTTTGGATAAAAAATATTTGACTGTTTTGGATTATTTGATTTTTAAGGATTTTTGTAATTATTTGATTTTTTTGGATTTTTGAATTGGTAAAGGGTGCACTGTTTGAACTCATGTTCAAACAATTGTAAACATTTCATTCCATTGGCAGAATGGCATTGTAGATGATAGAGTGATAGGATGTCTGACTCCTCCCTTGACTCCATGCAACTAGTAAGATGCGATGGCTTGACATTGAGAGCCAAGAAGGACGTAAGACAATGAGATAGTGATGTGCAAATGAAGATGATGGATGCAAAGACAAGAGGTTAACAAAGATCCATTTGGGAAAATGTGATGCATCTCCAAGTAAGATTATCTTACCGATTCCAAGATGATTTCACTTTATAGATTTTGACTAGACTTAGACCGGTAGGTGGCCTACTGATTGGCAAGATCTGGTTGAAGGGATGGTTTTCTCTCTTAACATGAATAACTAAATTGATCCGTTGGGATTTTTTATGATTAAACACTTTTGACTCATTGTCGTAAGGATGTCTTTTGTTTGTTTTTTCTTTTTATTTGAAATGACCCCCTACATTTTGTCCAATGCCACCAGTAAGAGGCAAGGGCTCAACACCGAAACAAAACGTAGGTAAGTAAGGATACCTTCCTCCTTTCCCAATCTCACACTACTAGTTAGAAGCATGGGCTCAACACCGAAGACTACGAAGGACGAAATGGTGTAATGATTTGCATTTTGATTGATTTTTTTGCCTTGTTTTTGACATTGTGCTTGTAGGGAAGGAACATTTTTCCCCCAAATCTCAGCCCCACTACGACTAGTAGGATGCAAGGGCTCATCACCTTAGATTGAGATGGGAAGACAAAATATCCCAATAAAGAATTTTAATGCTTTCCTGTTAAGGAGAGAGCTTCTTTGAAAGGAGGATTTACCATTAAGAAGCTTCTAGACAAGACCATAGGTAAATATATCCGAAACGGGAGAAACCATAAGAGAGATGAGATGTACAATACCTAATAGGAACAAGATTAACATGTGTCTTAGGGGAAGAGTGTGAAGATTTGATGATGCTATGATTGAGATATCTATCAATGGATGAAACATTTAGAACTATTTGTAAATGAGATGACTATACAAGCGCCTCCCCCAATGTGGAGAATAGCCAAGGCTAAGTAGTTTTTGTTTTTCTGTTTTTTATTTTCAAATAGCGCTTTGATAAGGTGTTGGTTATGAGAGATCTTTTTTTCTTTTTTCGCTTTTTGATTTTTTTGATTTTTTTCAGATTAGGGTTTGGAATGGAGTCATCGTTTTGGAAGAGGTATATGGTTATGTGATTTGATTGGTCCTGATTTACGAGACGTGGGTGGACGAGGTCCAAGTCAATGGTGTGGATGGAAAGGTTTTCAATGAATAAGTTTGTATCAACTAGATCATCAACGAGGTTATGTGTGCATAAAGGTAATTTTCTGATGTCGAGAGCATTTTTGAGTTCATACTCTCAAATACCTTTGCCAATGATTTCCAGCGTAGGTGGAGTAGAATATGTATATGGTTGGAGTTTTAAAAGGATATTAGTGTCAACGTGCAATTTTCATCCGTGAATGGAATGACATGCAGAGAGCGAAGGATTGATCTGCAAATGAGCATCCAAGGCATTTTAACAGTTTCATAGAGAAAATATCCAATGTTTCTCTGTTGTCTATAAGCACTCTTTTGATTTTACGATTAGTGATGAATGCTTCAATGTATAAGAAATTGGTGTTTATGATGTTAAGATTCAAAAGGTCATGAGGACCAAATGATAGGATTGGACAGTTTGATGAAAGATTTGCGATTAAAACTTGAAATTGTTATGTATTGATATCCTTAGGAACACATGCATTGTGGAGTGCGTTAGTAAGGATGTCTTGAAGTGTAGGTGATATTTTGAGCAAATCCATGGGAGATATTTGCGTGGATGTCTTCTCTAATTGTTTGATAATGTCATAGGAATCAGATGAATATTTTGCATTTGATGACTTCTCTAATTGTTTGATAATGTCATAGGAATCAGAGGAAGATTTTGCATTTGATGACTTCTCTAATTGTTTGATAATGTCATAAGAATCAGACGGAGATTTTGCACTAGATGACTATTGTGGAACAACAATAACTTTAGGATTGGACGTTTGAGGTGTTATGGATGTGGAAGGTTTCTTAGTTGCAAGTGTCCAAACCTATTTTTGTCGCACTGCTACAACAAGGCCGGGGTGTTGGTTCTGATGGTAGCCATGGTGTGAAGCGCAGGATCTAGCAATGAAGTGGTAGAATGAAACTCAACATTGTTTGATGATTGACCCTTGTCGTTAGATTTTTTATTTGTACCATGAGTTGGAAAGGGGTCCTAAAACACTTTCAATTTCTCATTTGGCATTTTGGTATTAGAGGTGTCTTCAACTTTCAATATCTCCGTTGTCAATTAAATCTTGGATATAATGGCGGAAATATTTGAACAATGATCCGTAGGATGGCCATTGATGCAATGGTATTCACAATGTTTTGATTCTTTATACCACGTGGGTTTTGGTTGCCCTTTTGCGAAGGGTCTTGTGAGTGGATAGGTGACCATTTTAGCACTTGCCAATTGATGGAGTACACTAGAAATACTTTCTCCGAGAGGTGTGAATTGTCTTCATTTGATTTCACGTGGAGTAGTTTCTTTACTAGAGATATTGATTGGTTGTTTGTGTGATTTTCCATTGACTTGGGAGGACATATGAGAGATTTTTTTGACATCTCATGAAGTTATTTCTAATAAAGCTACAATTCATTTTTGTGTTGATGAAGCTCACTGATTGTATTATAGGTAAAACTTAAAGCCATATGAAAAAGGTGCTTTTGTGACTTGATAAAGTTGATAAGGTTTGATAAATTTAAGACTCAAAGGATGATGTCATATTGGTTGTCGTTTGATTTTTGACTATGTCCACATTGAGCTGAAGGGGTGCTTGATTTGATGGTCAATTGCAAGGAAGAAGAGACTCTGTTTCAAATTGAATAGCTTGATATTCTGATTTTGATTCAATTTGATTGGTTTGATTTGATTTTAGAGTCTAATTGGACTGATTTGGATTTTCTTAGATTTGGATGTAGGTATCCAAAATATAAGACGTTGATTTGATTTGAATTGATTTTAGAGTCTGGTTGGATTGACTTGGATTTCCTTAGATTTGGATGTGTGTATCCAAAATATAAGACTTTGATTGGATGGGATTATATTGGATTTGGCTTTGATTGGATTGGTTTGATTTTAGAGTTTTAGGACTGGTTTGCTTAAATTTAGATTTGTGTATCCAAAGAATAAGACTTTTATTTGATTTGGAAAAATGATTGATTTTAGAATTAGAGTAGATTGGACTGACTGCTTGGAACTTGGATTTTGTGTATCCAAAGAGATAAGACTTTGATTTGGTTTGATTTGATGTGCTTTCAATTCGACTTGGATTTGATGAAAATCCAAAGGATAAGATTGGATGTGGTTTGATTACTGATTTGATTGATAACCAGGATTGATTTAGATTTAAAAGGGATTATGATAGATTCAAAGTTTTGATCTTTTGGATTGGATTTAATTTTGATTGTGGAACACCAGTTATGATTTACAAGTTATGTATTTTTGTATTTTGGAAACATTAGTTTTTTATCTCAATGGATTGGATATGTGTTTGTGGAACACAACTAATTTCAACTAGAATGTAAAATGACGCTTGTATAAGATAAATTTTGGAGAGAATAACTTGATGTAAAATTTCTTGGTTACAAACATCAAGTAGCAAGTATGATATGATTTAGATTGTTTTGGATTTTAAAGACTTGAAATCCGTCAGGTAATGCAATGTTTTATGAACATGCAACAAGAAGTATGTCATGAAATGGGTGGATGCAAGGCTCTTATCACTCCAAAAAGATGTGTCTTTTGATATATCCTAGTCCTGATATACCAAATTTGTACGGGGACAAAAGTGGTACATGGAGCCCTTAGAATACTGAAAGAGACTCACCTAATCACTAGCCCTCTTAAAGGAGTGAATCACCACTCCAATGATGGGTTTCGTGACTAGGTGGTAGGGTAATGAGGGAATGAAATGTGAATGGTGTCCTTATTTCTCCCTAATATTTATAGGGATGATGCCACATACTTCGTTGTTACATCTATTTTAGGCATATACTCATAGTAACCCCAATCACGACAGCTTCACCTGTAAGTGGGGGACAAAGGAGAGGAAAGCGTCGAACCCTATTTTGAGACTAGGTCTCAAGTGCAATGCAATATGCATGATTGGTGTGTGGTAGTAAAGTCCATGTCACTATTGTAACTAAGTGGTGATGAAATCTACATGTCACTATGTGTAAACACAAGTATGAGATGGTTATAAGAAAGGTTCTTTCCAACTTTAAATGCGTAAAATAAAAAAGCGTAATCAACAAGTAAAATGAAAGTGGTACCTGCACTTACACCATTTTTTAGAAATTTTTTTAGCAAGTTTTTAGTTTTCTTTGACTAAGGAAACCTGCATGAAAATGTGTTAGTAGTTTGTTTCTTGATTTCTACTTTTCAAGATATTCCAATTGAAGTAGTCCTACACAAAAGTGATTCTCCAAAACAAGTTAGCTAAAAACAAGAAAACAAAGTTTATACCATTTCTAATTCTCAAATTCACCCAAAGGGCACAAGAGAAGAGCATATGCATCTTGGTTGTGAAAAACTAAAAACTTATAAAATGAGGTAGATTTGAGCTGGATTAGACTATGAAGAAAACCACTATCACTTTTGATTCTCAAGATCACCCAAAAAGGCTGCGAGAGAAGAGCACACATGATTTTGATTCTAAGGAAATAAATGTTAAAAATGAAGGAAAAACATGGAACATAAGGAAAATTGATTAGAAAATGTATTAAAAAAAGAGTTAGATTAGAAACTAAAAATGAAGTGAAATGAAATACTTTATATTTCAATTTTGATAAGGGTTCCTTACAAAAAGGTATCATTTTTTACTCATTACTTCCTTTTGAGGTCTACTTTATATTGTTAGAAAGATTAGAATGCGATATATCATTTGAATGGTCCCAAACCTTTTTTTTTGATTTTTTTCTACCAAAAATCCCTTGGGAAACCGGTCAAAATTTTGAGATAAGGTTGTAGTATTTTTTTGGAAAAATAAATAAATAAATAAAAGTTAGTTTTAGGAAATGCAAAAAATGAAAAAAAAACAACATAGATGATGTATCTTGGTTAGAAAAAAATGATTAAGAAATGAATTAGATTTTGTTTTCTATGTAAACCTATAGGACAGTCAAAAAAGCAATATAGAAACAAAAAACAAGAATTAGTTAAAATCTGGAAACTTGCCAAAAACTGTAAATTAAGACACAAAACAGAAATGCAAACATATACTAGGGAAACGCCCCTGATGAACATGGTAGTGCACCTAGTTTTAACGCTTATGCACTTGAAATGAACGGTAACACACCCAGTTGCAACGGAAACGCACCTGTTGACAACGGTAGCGCATCCAGTATCACGCAAACGCAACTACTCTAACATAAGCGTAGATCTGCACAAAAGTGAAAAATAGAGTTAAAAATACGCTAACGCAAAGAAATGGAATGTAGACGCACACAGTTTGATGAAAACTCAAGCACTGTGACGTAAACGCAAGAAGTTTGAACACTGACATAGCTTATTTGACTAAAAGATCCCAACCTTGTTGTCTGTATTTTTTTTATATATAATTCTCAGGCTTGGATCTATGCTGGCAATGTCAGTAGGTAATAATAGAACACCATTCACACACTACACACAATTTAATAAAAACAAACCCTGCAGCACTGGATAGCAAAAAGGAAATGCGCCTAGGGTTTTATTGGAAAACCCTTCACAAATATTTCATAAATAAATTCACTTCATCCAGCCATGAATAGAAATCTGATTTTTAATAATAAATATTGACGGTAAAATAACCAAAAGTCTGCAATGAAAAGACAAGGTAGTACTGCCAAAACCCTTATGGAAATTAAGTAAAACCAAGTCAACTTGTTCTATATTAGCAGCTGAAAAGTGACAATACAAAACTGATTTAAAATACCTTTGTAACAGCATAAACCTTCACAAAAATGAGTCGCCCACTCTAGAAGATGTCTAGAAACCACTGCAGCAATTTATTTCTTCTACAAACACTGATGAAAAAATTAAATCCTGTGAATACCAATGAAGTTTCCTGAATAGAAACTCCTCTCACTTCTCCTAGGGTTTCCGTCCATGCCAGGGAAAATCCGGGAAAATCCAAAGGGTTTCCTTCCACAAGAGGGAAAATCCAAAGGGTTTCCGTCCTTGCATTTTTTGTCTGCAAAGCTTCAGAGCTCCAACTGTCGAGAAGAAAAATAATAATAATCTGATTGCCCCCATGCAAGTCGACTTTTTCCTTTAAAGAGTAAAGAAGCCCTAAAAAAAGGTAAGTCGCACTTTTCCCACAGTGAGTGGGAAATACATTATTTTTTTTTTAATTACATGGGCAAGTCGCACTTTTTGGCTTGGGAAGTACATTAAGTGATTTAATTCTTTTCTTTTCATGTACTTTCCTAAGTCTAAGTCAAAATTAAGTCTATTAATTCATTATATGTGCTTTAGTGATAATTTATTTTATTTTAAGCACAATACAATAAAATTAATAAACCTAAGTCACCCTTGAGCTCACCCTTTGGCCGTCAGGTAGACAAAAAGGGCCAAAGGTCTTCGATAAAATTATTCGAGAAAGAGGGGCATTACAGTCCTCCCTTCCCAAGATTGTTTGTCCCCAAGCAACTGCAAAGCTGGATGCTGAAGTATAGACTCACCTTCCCATGTAGCATCCTCCAGTGGCAAATCTCTCCATCTCACCAAGAATTCCTGAATAACTCTACTCCTCAATCTCCTCTCTATCTCTTATCCAAAATCTCCTCGGGAACCAAATCCAACCTCCCTTCCTCATCCAAGGGCGGCAACTCTGCAGAAAATACAATGTGTTGTCCCAATGCCTTCTTCAAGCAAGACACAGGAAAAACATTGTGTATCTTACTTTCAAAAGGTAACTCTAGCTCATATGCTACCTCACCAACTCTTCTCAAGACCCTATATGGACCATAAAATCGAGGCTTGAGATTTTCAGCACCACTCTTCTTGAGAGTACTCTGTCGGTATGGCTGTAAAAGCAAAATTACCATGTCTCCCACCTCAAAAGATCTCTCAATCCTGTAATGGTCTACATACATCTTCTGCTGATTTTGTGCACACTAAATATTATCCTTAAGTACCTTAAGGATGTCCTGACTATCTTGTAAAATCTCATGAGCCTTGGGAGCTCTACTGTCCCCAAACGCCATATCAACGAAAGATGTTGCATCATATCCATATAATGCTCGAAATGGAGTCATACCAATAGACATATGGTAAGTAGTATTATAGCAATACTCACACAAATACAACCATCTTACCTATGCCTTCTGCTTCCCCACAACATAGTTGCATAGATTACCCGCTATCCATTTGTTCACAATCTTTGTCTGAGGGTGATAACTAGTACTTGGAGTCAACTCTGTGCTAACCAACTGGAAAAGCTCCTGCCAAAAGATGCTCAAAAACTTTCTATCCCGATCATTAACAATGTTATTCGGAAGTCCATCCAACCTGAATATCTGACGGAAGAAAAAATCAGCCACATGCGGTGCCATAAAGCTAGTAGGAATGGCAAAAAAGTGCGCATATTTTGTCAATCTATTGACTACCGCATAAATGTGATCATTCCCTTGCCCTATGGGAAGACCTATAATGAAATCCATCGAGATACTCTCCCATTTCTACTTTGGAATCGGCAATGGCTGTAACAAACCTGTTGGGAAAGTATGCTCTGACTTGTTCTGCTGACAAGTCATACACTCACGGACGTGGCGCAAGACATCCTCCTTGAGACCCTTCCAAGAGAATCTCTCTCTAACCTGCCTGTATGTTTTGAAGTACCCCGGATGTCCTACAAGTGGTGCATCATGGAAGGCATGCAAGTATCTTCTCCTTAAGCTCAGATACAGGAACTAGTTAAATTTTGCCCTTATACAAAATCAAATCAGCTATCATCTTGTATCGTTCATCCCGAACTTTACCATCCATAATGTCACATGCCAAAGTATTTTTGGAATACTCAACTAATAGTTGAGATTTCCAATATGTTGAAATCTCACTCAAAGAACATAGGGCAGCAAGATGGGGTTTCCTGGAAAGTGCATCAGCCACTACATTCTTCTTCCCTTTGACATACTCGATATCGAAATCATATGCCTGAATTCTACTGACCCACTTTTGTTGCCTCTCATTGAGCTCCTTTTGTTCCAGAAAATATTTCAGACTGTTATGGTCAGTCCTTACCACAAATTTTCCACCTACCAAGCATTGTCTGAACTTTGCTAAGGCATGCATAATGGCAAGCATCTCTTTATCATAGGTGGAGTACAACCTCTCGTTATCTCTCAACTTCCTACTCTCATAGGCAATAGGATGGCGATCCTGCATAAGAACTACACCAATCCCTAATCCCGAAGCATCACACTCCAATATGAAGGGCCGTGAGAAATTCAGAAGAGCTCCCAATGATCTTTGCAATGAAAGCAAAGCTTCTTCTTCCTCAACTCATTACGAGTTTCCTGATCCACCTTAGGAGGGGTTGCACTCTTCTGCTGAATAGTAGAGCGCTACAATGGCCTGGAGCTCGTGAGAAACTTCTTATTGGGCTGATAAGAAGTCAGGCATGTGTCCAAATCCAATGTTGTCTGACTGGCATCATGCAATGTCCTAGGATTAAGAGCCTTGACCAACCCTCTCATCCTATCATGAAGCCCCTCTATGAATAGCATCACTACCCTCTTCTTGGGCATCTCCGGAACCATAACTGCTATACGCTGAAATTCGTTGATGTAAGCATCAACGTGACCAGTCTGGCAGAGACGTGACCAAATCCTTGTAGTATAGCTCCACGTCCTTGCGATCAAATCTCGCTATCAGTCTCTCACTAAACTCTCTGTAAGATTGTGAAGATTATGGTTTTGTGTAACCAACCCATGATGCCACCAATCATAAGCTACACCCTCAAGGTGTAGAGTAGCGAATTGTATAGCCTCCTCTTCCTGCATGGGCTTGAGGGTAAGATATGTGTCGAGCTTCTAAGTCCAAGCCCTGACACTGATCTTTCCGCTACCATCAAAAGTGGAAAGAGTCGCCTTATTGGTAACTTGCTTCAACTCCCTATTCTGCTATGTTCTAGGCCTCATGTCTTGTCTAGCCCTCAAGTTATCCCTCCTCTAAGCACAATATTGCGGAAGGGGAAAAACGTCCCTCACATGTTGTGGTAAACTCCTCCACTCATTGTTGGTTGCCATAACATTATCCTGGAAGGCTACTTCCTCAAGCGGAACCTCAATCTCTAGTGGATCCTCTCTAGGCAAAAAACTAGGCTGCATAGGCCTATCTGTTGTCCGCGTAGGCCTCCTCTCATCTGTATGAGTGTGCCTCCTCTCACGACGAGGTGATCCCCTCACACTACCAATCTTTTAAGGTGATCTGTTGTGCCCCCTGTGATTATTGGCAACTGATACAGACTTGTCTCTCCTGTCATGTCTATCTCTTGGCCTATCCAAGACCAACCTATCCAGAGTAGAACACATACGTTCCATGGATTGAATCAATCGCTGCTGAGGAGGACTCTCCTGTCTATCACCCATAATTTCAACCCTGACACCTATTTCAAAACCAACCTCAAGTCGTGCTCGTCTGTGGGTGTAGTATCGGTGTGGACCAATCTCACTTCGCTGCATTCAAATCTGTTTTTTTTTTAAACAAAAAGCTCTGGTACCTTCCCACACAAGCTGGGAGAATACACTGCTCTGATACCATTGAAAGATCCCAACCCTATTGTCTGTATTTTTTTTATATATAATTCTAGGGCTTTGATCTATGCTGGCAATGTCAATAGGTAATAATAGAACACCATTCACACACTGCACACAATTTAATAAAAACAAACCCTACAGCACTGGCTAGCAAAAAGGAAATGCGCCTAGGGTTTTATTGGAAAACCCTTCACAAATATTTCATAAATAAATTCACTTCATCCATCCATGAATAGAAATCTGATTTTTAATAATAAATATTGACGGTAAAATAACCAAAAGTCTGCAATGAAAAGACAAGGTAGTACTGCCAAAACCCTTCTAGAAATTAAGTAAAACCAAGTCAATTTGTTCTATATTAGCAGCTGAAAAGTGACAATACAAAACTGATTTAAAATACCTCTATAATAGCATAAACCTTCACAACAATGAGTCGCCCACTCTAGAAGATGTCTAGAAACCACTGTTGCAATTTATTTCTTCTACAAACACTGCTAAAATAATTAAATCTTGTGAATACCAATGAAGTTTCCTGAATAGAAACTCCTCTCACTTCTCCTGGGGTTTCCGTCCACAAGAGGGAAAATCCAGAGGGTTTCCGTCCTTGGATTTTTTGTTTGCAAAGCCCCAGAGCTCCAACTACCGGGAAGAAAAATAATAATAATATGAATGCCCCCATGCAAGTCAACTTTTTCCTTTAAAGAGCAAAAAAGCCCTAAAAAAAGGTATGTCGCACTTTTCCCAGGGTGAGTGGGAAATACATTTTTTTAATTACATGGGCAAGTCGCACTTTTTGGCTTGGGAAGTACATTAAGTGATTTAATTATTTTCTTTTCATGTACTTTCCTAAGTCTAAGTCAAAATTAAGTCTATTAATTCATTATATGTGCTTTAGTGATAATTTATTTTATTTTAAGCACAATACAATAAAATTAATAAACCTAAGTCATCCTTGAGCTCACCCTTTGGCCGTCGGGTAGACAAAAAGGGCCAAAGGTCTTCGATAAAATTATTCAAGAAAGAGGGACATTCCATTAACAGAGACACGAGTAAAGTAATGCTAGCGCATATTGTGTGACGAAGACGCGGATCTGGTGACGCTAGCACAAATCTCTATAAATATATTGTGTGATAATGATTGCATATGAACGTCTATATTTTTTTGGCATTTTTCAATGATCTTGGAAATTCCTTCAAACATGCCAATCCATAGTAGGAAATCCCTTGCATATGAATGTCTATATTTTTTTGGCATTTTTCAATGAACCCCATGGTCTACTGTAGTCAGTACATGGGAAAATTGGAGGCAATCTACATCAGAGAGTACAATTGAGGTGAAATAGATGGTTCTTGATAATGGTTTTTGAGCTGATAATAATTTGTTGTTGGCTTCATCCAACCCATTTGTGATGTAATCCGATTTGCAAATTTAGACACGCCATGCTTGGGAAAGGTTTATGAAGAAATTGATTGCATGTGTGAAAGAATAAGAAATGTTGTAGACTTCATAGATCATTCTCTACATCCTTCGATAGCCAAAAAATACATGGAAGATAGAACAAACTTAACACACCTCTTCATTGTGATGTCTATGCTTTAAATCCAAAGTCGTAGGATACAAAAATCACCAAGAAAAGGGCTCCATATAAGGAAAGAGAGCTAATGAAGGGATTTTGGGTTGCAATGAGAAAGATTTATGGCCAAGGAGAGGAGGCTTGTAATCCCCCTTTCTGGGCTGAGATGAAAGAAAAAAAGAAATGGCACCAACCCAAATCACAGTAGACTGAAATTTATAACAAGCTACAACAATCTGAAATATTATGACAACAAGAAGGAAATTGCAAATTATTCACCATCAATACCACTTTTACACCATCCAAGCATGTAGGGAACAATAATTATTATTTTAGAAAAAGTACAAACCAAGAAATGAGGTTTTAGAGCCCTAGCTAAAGTATAATGATTAATTTTGCAACAGCAGCAAACCCACTTACAAAAATGGCCGGATATAATGATTCCAAGACCCAAAGTTCAATCTTAAATCCTTCCCAAACAGCCATAAGGGTGTTGGAATATTTGCACTCACTGATCTCATCAAGTAACCCCTTTCATACATCATGTTAGACCAAGAGGACTTCATCCAACTTGCCAATCTACATCTTTCCAAGGAAAGTACTATCATTCCAACACATGAAATTGGGAAGAGCATCATACCCTGGCTGTAGCACAGTACTTTCTTACTCAACCTTGGGCTTATGGTGGTTGGAAACCATCTTGTAACAGTTGTCAAGACCTAATCAATAACTGTAGGTGGAATATGCATCTTTCTTGTGAAAAAATCTTCTTTTATCTCAACAAAATGTTTATGGGAGAAACTGGAAATGTAGTGGACAGCAGTCCAAAAATTTGAGACAACTCCCATATCCATACCCACTATGTTAAGTTGATAACACACAACCAAAAGATCCCATTTTACCCAAGTCTCACCCTTCTTGAATCTCCAAAGATCACCCAAATCCCAAACTTTCATGTACAAGCAATTTGGAACTTGTATGAAAGTATCTATGTGCCCTTCGCCCCTAAAAGGGTTCTTCACTCTATCAACATTTTCACTATGTTGTCCGTGATGACCACAAATTTGCCGTTATATACCATTAAGCATCAAACTTGACATAAGAACTTTTTTCCAACATGCTACCCATGAGGACAACACATCTAAAATGACGTAGTAGGAAGCAACAAATCCACAACAATTTCATACCTTCGGTTGTCCACAACTTGCTCACCTTCCTTTGTTGGATGAAGAATGATTGAGATATCTTCAACACCTCCATCCCTATGTCTCAAATTTTTTGAGTTAGGATCAGCATTCTCCTTCATCTTAGACTCTTCACATTCAACAAGTGAAGCTCTTTCCACCTTGATTTCATCCATATTTTGTTGACACATGTATGGAGCATCTTCATGGTTCTTGCGAGAGTCATAAACACCATCAACTTGCTTCTTATTGATTGTTGTTCTAGAAACCCCAACAAGCTAAAAATCAACATTAGCAACCGGTAAAACCCTTTTTTTATGTTCATACCCCTCAACACGGTCTTCTTGGAACTCCACCCCAAAACCTTCTTGCAGATCTAATTTTTCTCTTTGTTTCATGCCCCATGATTTCTTCCTTGACCTCTTGAGGTGTTGATGTATACATTACCTTTGTTGGTTCTTTTTCTTCTTTCAAGAGAAACTTTTTTGGGTTTGGTTCCTTGGCATATTCTTGTGGTCTAGGGTTTAAACCTAGCATCTTCATCCATGCACTGGTTGTCCCCTTGTTGGAACCATCAAATGTGGAGAGTGTGACTTTCCTCAAGGTATGTTGAAGATCATTCTGTGGTGCTTGAAATCTAGGCTCAGGCCTTGATTTACCCTTGCTTACTCCTATGAACTTCACAAATGAAATGGCATCGCGAATCTCATTTGGAAGAGCCCTATACTTCTCATAGTTGGCTGCAATGTTGTAACCCATTGAATGTCATGTTTTAACCTACGGAATGACTTCTTTTTGGAGGAAGGTAGGCTCAAAAAGCCTAACAACAGATCCAAAATTTCACCCTTGGGGTTGCCTCACATCGTGAACCCTTGACAAACTGCCCTCGCCATTGTGATGTCTTGGCTCATGAAGTTTTTGTAAAGTTAGGGCTAGCAAATCCATAGTGTCCACCGACCTCTCTTGCCCTTCAATAAGTCTATCAATCTTGGCCTCTTCAGAACCTTTGTTGGCCATGTTAGGTCCTTCAAGTGGCTGATCTGAATTCTTTTTTCTTCTTACATGAATACCCTCCAAACTAGGAGGATCTTTGCTCTGATAGCACTGTAATACTTATGCCCCTTTCTGCAATGAGCTGAAAGAAAAAGAGTAATGGCACCAACCCAAATGACAATAAACTGAAATTTATAACATGCTACAACAGTCTGAAATCTTATGACAACGAGAGGGAAATTGCAAATTATTCACCATCAATACCACTTTTACACCATCCAAGCATGTAGGGAATAATAATAGTTAATTTAGAGCAAGTACAAACCAAGATATGCGTTTTTAGAACCCTAGCTGAAGTATACTAATTAATTTTGCAACAACATCGAATCCACTTACAAAAATGGTCGCAAATAATAATTCAAAGGCTCAAAGTTCAATCTGTAAAATGTAATCATCCTTCTAAATTAGGAACAATCCATATATCAACAAAAAAATGAGTATCATGCACTAGATATCACCAAAACCTTCAACTATGCAAGTCGCCACCCTAGGAGAGGGTTTATAATGAGCTGGGAATGGCGTGTTCCGAAGGAAAATCTGAATGTAATTGTAACCTCCGTATGAGATCACCAATGAAGAAATGAGGGGTTTAGTCCTCAAATCAAATGCAAAGAGGGTTTCCATCCTCAATTGCAAGAGAGAGAAAGCAATTTCGTGCTCCAACTCCAAGGAAATGAATTCCAAAGCAAGCATGGCATTTTCCAAGCCAAGCGACCCCTTTTTTAATCTAAAGGTGGTGCCAAAACCAAAATATAATCCTCCCAAAGAGGACCGACCTTCTTGGAGACATATGAGTTCCCTTTTCTGTTCTTTTTGAAGTGGCTTTGACACTTTTTCGAACCAACTTGACTTCTCTAAGCTATGATTAGAAAATTACTTTAAAAAATAATACAAAGCTTCAAAACCGACTAAGAATCATGACATTAAATATTTCCCTTGCTCTTTCCCTTTTAGCCCATGGGAAGTGGAATGGGCCCAAGGTCTTCAAAATGAACTAGCCCTAAGAAGTGGACATTACAAGAATTCTAATATCAGGTCTCAATGGATCAGTTTTCACATGGCTGATGTCATTTTTCTACATTGGAGGCCCTGTGTGATATGCGTGCAAAGAAGGACCCAATAGAGTGGCGGTGGAACCATAGGAGTGAGATACTCGAATTGCAATCATTTGCAATACGATTACTCTCACAAGTTGTTAGTTCTTCATTTTGTGAGAGGTATCAAAGTACTTAAAGTTTTGTTCACTCATTCAAGAGGAAATGGATAGGGTCAACGAAGGCAAAGAATCTAGTCTATATTCATAGCACACTCTGTCTTCTTTCTCATAGAGACCCAGGTTAAAAAAGAGTCCTTCGGCAAAATGGAACTAAATTCCATCTGATAGGGTGGCAGACATAGCCTTGGAGGATGAGGAGTTTGAAGCAAATGGTGTCAATGATTTACTCCATGTTCAATTTCGTACAAAGGGTGCTAAGCTTGAGTGTGATGCGTATTTGAAGAGAATCTTAGTAGGGGACATAGAGGCTGATGAAATAGCTAATATAGCAAAGCTATAGTTTATGTACACATTTCTGACTTTTGTTTATCGCATGCCTATTTGTTGGCATTTTAGTGTGTTACAATGTATAGCTAGTAATGCTCTTCTGATTGACTTTTGTCCACATTTAATTTGGTGAGGGTTTTATAAAAAAATTTAAAAATAATGCATTTAATTATTTATATTTTTTAAAGTATTCTCTAGAATATAAGTATTTGTACCTATATAATTTTTTGCATTTCCAAATACTCATCTCCTATTTTTCAAAAAAAATGGCGTGCCTGTGTTTGTGTCTATTCCTTTTAATCAGCAGAGAATGAATGAAGATGTACAAAAGTGTTTACAACATATGCTTTGCTTGGAATGCCATTGCCAAGCAACACAAATTTAAATTAATTATATTACCTCTCTGATTTCATTGAAGCTGACTGCGTAGAATGTAAAGGCAGCGGCAGCAGCTATGCTTAGAACAGGTATAACCATATTTGCTGCGTCCATATCCGTATCGTCCTGTAACATCATACACTCAATTAGCCTCCAAACCCAATACCTAATACTTGAAGTTTTTTTATGAATGCTTCTGTTAAACGGTTGAATCATGCCTTACAGTGAACACCAAGACGCTTAGAAAAACGATGATTGGATCTTGCCTTTTCTGATGTCATGTGATGGAGAAGAAATAACTTAGTACCAAATCACAGACAGAAAAAAAGATTGTACGGATCAGAAGTGAGAATTTGAATGAAACAGGTTTTCGAAGAGGTAGATCATGGGCGGTTGGGATGCCGCCACCTGTAAAAAATTCGTCTCGTAGCGTGACACATATGCCAGGAGAAAATTGCGCGACCGGGGCTGGGTTGTGTTGGCGTGTGGTCCATATGTCTCGCCAGGTTTCCCCTTGGTGTTGTGCTTTTACTCCCCACCTCGATTGTGTGGCACCTAAGTAGCATTTGGTAAATTATAAAAACAAGTCATGGAATTAGTCACACGAGCCTCAATAGATTGGGATAGTTAAAGGAAATGATGACATGAGAAAGGCGCTAGGAGTTGGCCTTAATTCGAAGCTCGAGGGTGAAGATTTTCCACACATTTAAGTGGTGCCAAATTTTTCAGGAGAGCAAGTACACTATGGGGAGCAAGAGGGTTACGACTAAGCCTACTCTTTACCATGCAATCAAGCGGGATGCCATGATTTGGAGGCTAATTCGAAAAGGGGGTTTTACTGAGTTCATAAAGCGTATCAAATGTTGGATTTTGCTAAAGCGTGGGATCACGGTTATGTCAAGATCAGAGGGATGAAGTTTCATGTCACCGAGGACTATATTGTTGAAGCCACGGGCATGGAGACAAGAGGTTTGAAGTTGTTCAAGGATAAGAAGAGGAGGAATCAAGAAATCTCAGTTTTTTTTGGCCCTCATGAGAATGTTCATCTTTTCGATGATGTCATTGCAAGAACATGTCTGCCAAAAAGATGGGCTGACGTGTGCAAAGTGGTCATGAAATATCTCACTCTTAAGGGTAAGTTCAGGAAGATTTACATTCATCACCTATCTACCCTGAACTATTTTAGGCGCAACCAAGTGAAGAGTTTTCCCTTTTACCTTTTAAGGTCTTTGTCTGTGATTGTTGACTTCAAGGAGGAGAAGGTGGATTCTCCTCTCCACTACGGGTTGATTCTTTTGTTATTTCATAAGGGCAAACATGTCCTTGCTCCCATTCCCCAACCCGCGGATTCTGATAATGAAACCTTGGCCAGTAGGTTGCATGATGGGCCGTTGTAACTTCCAATCATTTAATCAACTTGTTCAAACGTTGATGTCATTATAAACCAAGGTTACGTTCAAGGTTGTATGCAAAGAAGTGATATGCAACTCAGTACTATGGTGGTTCTCTTTTTTGAGGGGGTTTTGTTTAGTATCGATTTCCTTGTCCTCTCTACAAATTATTGAAAGCAAGTACAGGTCTAAACTACTAAAATCTTTAAACTATCAAATAGAAAGTAGAGTATATCAAATGCATCTACGCTACTGAAACAAAGTTACTAAATAAAATATTTGTTAAAGGAAATGTTTGCTTGAAATCAAATACTTGCTAAAATCAAATACAGTAAAGGAAATGTGCTAAAACAAATAAATAGAAGATTGCATTCAGATAGTTATCAAACCAAGATACTGAAATTGAAACTAATCAAGTGTAAAGATCTTGCATGAAATACCAAACCTCCAATCTTCTTAGTCGAGTGGACCCTTGCTCTACTTCAGGATGGAGACTCTAAACACAAACGTATGATCAAAACAACATTTATTATATTGATTAAAATAAGTTCTTCACATACTCGAGAGTTCAACTGAAAATAACTTCTTCTAACAACTATTGTAATCCTGGTAAAAACTACTAACTACGAAACAGTTCAAAGGAGGTGTCTTATAGACACAATTGATTACAACACATGCCACAAATATAGGCAACATATTTAACCAATAACAACTTCATAAAAGTTCTATGACACCCTATAATTCTGCCAGAAACGGTGGTCCTCGTTTGTAGATGGTTATGGGTCAATCCTCCAAAATAGCTTAGTGGTTGCGGACTCGGTCTCCTTGATTGTAACTGCTCAAAATGGCAGAAAATGTGCATCATCAACCTGCATATATCACCAAATCACTCTACAAAGTAGTTAGTGAAAGTTCCATTGGTCATTAGTTTGCATAAGACAAAATAAGGGGAAATGCATCACTTACCACTTCAAATATAACTAATTAGAACATTCTCATGCATAGATTAACATTTTTAGGAGTAAAACTTATAGTTATATGGATGCTATGATGAGTTGAATTATGGACTCATCATCTACCTTGCACTTTACCTTTTACAAGTCCTCGTGCAAACTATCTATGACCTGATCTCTGCCCAAGTTACAGTGCCATATCATATTCTTAAAATTTATATGTATATTGTTTCCTTGTACCTTTACATCCTTGGGTCTCCAACATAACTTCAACCCATGCCTTAAAACTATCATGAGATTGGGGAGCATTGTTTTGCCAAGTAGTCATGGGGCTAAGAATTAGAGGAGGCCTAACCTACATACCAACCCATTCCTTACTATACACATTGTTTCCTTTCTCTATTAATTGTCGAATAATTTCCACAAGTGCATCCCCCCTTCGCATACTCCAACTGATATTCTGAGGAGAAATGACTTCTCTTCGTTTTAACGGAAAATTCAGAGTGTCCCATCTCTTATCACAGGTTGTCATAGCTTTACTAAAGTTCTGCTGACAGTAAGTTTCAAATTCTTGGACACATTTGGCCAATATCTCATATGTATTTCTACCAATTCCAGCCTGATAATAAAGAGACCTAAAATCTTTTTTCATGGAAACATCATTATGGTGTTGAGGAAAAATATAAAAACCAATAGTTTTGGCCTACCGATTAAAGAGATCAGTTTGTTCCTCCCACATAATCTGATTCCTTACCAATGATCAAAAAGCTCTCAATTGAAACTCTCCCACTGACAGATTTATAACGAAATCAAGATCATTTGTAACTAGCATGTTATGGACGTAAAATTCACATGATAAATTTTGAATTTATGGAGTACAACCTTGATAAATTTGTAAGAATGTTTTCCCATCAGGAGCCTCATGAGGCTCTCCACAACAAAGCCTATGCAACTGCCAAGAATAAAATTGTTCTTGAAGGAATAAACTATAAACCGAAGATGGTTTTCTTTAAGCCAAAAGTTTACAAGCCAAAGGACAGATAGATTCAACAATTGCTTCCAATTTTCTCTTGGCATTAGAACTTGACTCAGCCTCTTCTTTAAGTTTCTTATTTTATCCTACTAACTTTTTATTTCTAAGAGATAGTTGGGCATAATGAGAGGACAAATCATTCCATGCTTGTAAACCAATATTTTTTTGTCACTTTAAATTATCAACTTCCATCCTTAAAGCAATTATTTCTTTATCTTTTTCTACACTCTTTTGTTCAAACTCATTTTGAAGAGACACATGAGTTGTTTACATACCTTTTAGTTGACAAATCATTCCATGTTTGCAAACCAATATTTTTTTGTCTTTTAAGCTATCAACTTCCATCCTCAAAGCAACTATTTCTTTATCTTTTTCTACACTCTTTTGTTCAAACTCGTTTTGAATAGACATGTGAGTTGTTTTCATACCTTTTAGTTGTTCTTTCAGAGCGACAATTTCATCTTTGTGTCACCTTAAAATTTCATCTCCTTATGATTCCGCTCGACCAACCTCTTGTGCAACAATTTTTCTAGCTTATGTCTGGATTTCCAGAGCTTCCAAAGGAATTTTTGGTGCCTCAGGGACATGGCTCTGTTCCTCAGGAATGGACAAAGTAAACTCGAAATTTCATGACTATTCTCCTAGGGTAGAGGAAGTCTCAGTTTTAGAAAATTCTTCCAAAATCTAGGTTGCATCTTCATCAGACAATGTAGACTGAGAAACTTCATCTTTCTTTGTGGGACCAGACCTTCTTCTTCTCAATGAACTCTGAGCAGGGGTTGACATGGCAGTCTTTTTCTTTAAAGCTCGATGTAGTCACAAAATCACACACTATTACATTTATACTGTCGGGTATGTTATTTCATATATGGATTTTGCATAATAAAAGTATTCACTAATGACCCATCCCTTGGTCTTGTTGTCAGTCAGTCGGTTATCATTGTTATTTGTCTAGTATAGTCGTCAATTGTCTATACAGTTTTGGGCATCTTTTAAGGAGTCTCAGGTGTCATATTTTCCTTGATTGTCGTCTCTAATCCTATACTAGGGAGCCTAGGGTAGCACAAGGACACCCCAATCCATGATTTTAGGCACCCTTATTTTTGTAATTTTTGGTCCTAATTTGTTTGGTCGAGGTCGGTGTTTGTTGTTACCCCGTGCATTCCCTTAGGTTGTAGTCATTGTTTCAGGTCATCAGTGTCAAAATTTGAACAAGAGATCCCTATATAAACATAGCATACTCACTACATTAGGGGCAGACATCTTACTATCAAGGGCAGCTATCTACTAAGACAAGGGAATGCATTTTGGCATCTTCTACGTTTGTATCACACAAGCATAGAGGGAAAGGATTTTATTCTTTCTATTCCATCCACCATTTTCATTTTTACATTTAGTTATTTCCCCCTACTTCCGCATCATTGGCATTAGGGCATCCTAGGCACAAAATTACACACACACATACATAACTACATGGGGTTTGGAATAAAGTGCAATGCTTAGTCATAATTCCACCATTGTGGAAAGCTAAGGTCAGTCCGACCTATTCATATGCATTTTTATTTTTTAGGAATTTGATGCTTTGAATAGGGTTTTATAGGTGGATCTTCACATTACATTTACAGTGACGCATGTATGGAAAGAATTGTGAAAACCATGTATGACAAAGATGAAGATATTGCAGAGATATTTTATGACACTACCAGACTAGATGATGAGCTTTTCTACATAGACTACAATGCCCTAGATCACATAACCAGGGCACCCCAGTATCCTTCTAGGTCACCTTAGTCCAGTCAGATACTCAACTTATACCATTCCCAAGGCCATCCAGTCACATCTTTCCTAGTCTACACATCAACCTACTTCAGTCCAACACACAATGAGGTAAGTCAAAATCAGGTTAGTACCATATCCCTCTTATTTTCATTATTTCAATATATTCAAATAATAAAGTAAAATATCTAGTTTCAACATTTTAATATTACATTATATTTCTATTTAGATTAACTCATAAAATAAAATATTATATATTTTTAGTTAATCATTTTAGTGAACCCTACTTTCGAATACTTTGCCTTTGGATCCTTTTTAATACCTTAGTGGTTGAACATAGTTCTTATTTTTCACTTGTCATGTCTCATTTTAGTGTCAATCCTATCTATGATGAGGCCATCATAGCTGAACTCATAGACTTTATATAGTACCCCAATGGGTACACCCATTGATAATCAACAAGCCCTCTTTGAGGGCTAGCAACATGTGCTAACTAGTCTTTTCAATTCTCCTATAGGTATTTTCCTTTTTATGACCCTATTGCATTCAATCATTGTACACCGTTCCATCTGATTACATGTGGTCCTTCTTCTAATATGCCACTTGATGCTTTAGATGAATCTATCATTCATTACTTATTAGGCATTGATCCATAGTCAAGTATACATCATGACTCCTCCTTGTACTCTTCCACCTACTGTTATAGTTACTCCTATGTCCTTCTACTACTTCTGATAGTTCCTCCTCCCACATCTTCATTCTAGCTTGCATTCTCCTTCATATTACATTGATGATCCTATTGATAGTCTTGTTAGCGACAACATTGATTCATGTACCTCCATCTCCTACTGATGAATATCATGATTCTCCTTCTTTCTATACCGCTAAGTGTGACTCTCCCACTCCATTGGTGTCTTCTCCTTAGGGTTAAATCTACTATTGTGCATGAGTCACCACCATCTGTTGCTTCTTATCCTTTCTATTCCAACATGCCATCTATGGCTCCTACTTCATCTTTTCCTATAGAATTTTCACTCCTGTGATCACTGCACCTATTAGGGATTGTGTCGATACTATTCATACTATTACTCTATCGATATTCCTTCACTATCATCTACTATATCTCCTTTGACACATACTACTAATGTTCCTTTAGCATCAAAATCCATTGTATCACCTTTTGACATCCCTATGATCACTCATAATGGAAAACTTCAAATACTTCATACATTATTTCCATCTCCTATCATCCCCTCACAAGACATTCTCTCTCTCATGCATGTTGTAGGAAAAATCCAATCTCAAGTTCATACTCTCACTTTAGAAAGTAAAGCCTATTATGCCTCTATTGACAACAATTTTTTGCATGGCAATCTCATTCCTAAAAATATTCATAATTACGCCTTCCCTAAATAACTTTACCATGCCCACTTTCACATGTTTTGATGGTTATGGTGACCCTCATGCTCATATCCTACATTACCGTACACTTATGACCTCTTACTCTAATGATTGATTGTTACTTAAGGCCTTTCGGCTATAGTCTTATTGATGAGGCACTACAGTGGTACACCCATTTACCCTTTGGGTCCATTATACACTTTCTATGACATGGAAGACACTTTCCTCTGTCATTTCATTATCAATAATGGCCCTAGAGTTACTTATGACTACATACCTAATTTATATCAGATGCTCATCTATGAACCTATCTAGGATTATATCTTACAGTTTAATGCCTATATACATCAACTCATATTACAACCTAGTGACTTAGAGAAGAAATTAATTTTTTTCATGGCCTCATTTCTCCACTTAAGAAAAAGTTACAATATGATACTTGTAATTCATTCATCCTTTTATGTTATAAAGTTATTGACTTAAAAAATATCTTTTATCCTCACATACCATCATGCACTACACATGTTTCTCCATCTATTCCATCCTCTAGTCTTCCACTCACACCTCTAGTGGAGTATCCTAAACAATCTCCACCTTTGCCTAAAGTACATATCCAAACAAACTCTACCTACTCCTTCACCACCAACTCATCCTTCTCTGGTTCCGCAGACAAGTTCCTACTTCCACCACTCCACCTCCATCATGAGAGCCTTTATATTTATACCCTCACACTCAACCACATGATGTGCTACTCATATTACTCAATGAGTGATTAATTCAGCTACCCTCCAACCAGCATCATAACCCACACTAATTACAATGTCAACGTGACCAACACTATTGTAATTATCATCTCACATCAATGGCCATCAATATAATGATTGTCTTGCCCTATGTGAGAGGATACAAAAACTAGTGGATACTAATATCATCTCCTTTTACCTCTCGTGAGTGGTCATTGTCCCCTTTACCCCATCATTATAGGCATATCCCACTTAATTCTTCTCTTCAGGCACTAAGTTCATTCATCACTCACCACCGTCACATGCACATTCTCCACCTCATCCATCATTTCCACCATCACATTCATTGCATCCACTTCATCCATGCTATCCACCACTTCATGTTGTTACATCCCATGGGTTTCCGCTAGCCTCTACATATCCCATGGTTACTCCACATGATATTCCATTTGGTTCATACACTCATGATGCATCCATTCCACATGCTTCCACCACCACACATCATCTTGGTCTTTGGTAGGTGATTATTATCACCTTACCCCCCTTGATGACGCACTTGTGTTCTTACGGTTCTTACATGATTGTTGAGGGATTAGTTCTAAGAACCTTTCATCATGTACTTCGTCATTTCATCTAGCACACTCAATCATTTCCCAATGACGCACCCTTGCTTACGCGGCTCATACTTGACAGCTGAGGGGTCTTAATTACATGAGCCTATTCATTCACACACTGGGGGGCATCATTAATCTTCCCCCCCTCTCTTATTTTCATCACCCTATCCTACTACAAATACAACACATTCTTACACATTCATTTCACTATCATACATTTTTATATTTTCACATCTATTCAACTATAATAATTACATAACTACACGCTACACATTTTATTCAATAAACATTTCATCAATCACATTACATTGATTATACATATTGTCATCATTCACCATGCACATTTTTTCTACCACTACTAACATCATAATGTGAATTTACATTCATCACATACGAACAATACACATGCTAGGACAATAACCATAGAATCATACAACATCCATTACATCGCAATGTCAAAACATTCCAACATAGCTTTAACATATATCAAAAATAGGTGTCCATACATATATCGCTAATACAATCATCATCAAAAAACATTTCTCACAACTGGGGGCCAAGGCCCCCACATCATATACAATAATCCCAATCAGACCTCATCATCACTATCGCTCTTGTGTAGTACGAGAGCCCTAAAAATGGATGCTTCTCCACCAACATGACATCACATTTTGCAGCCTCAGAACTTCTCCACCTACCTTCGTAGCATAGTAATCTATGTATCCTGCTCTGAAAACTGACAGTACAAGTCCACATACTGTGCAAACATGTCCTAGGCCAAGGGACCACCACTTACTACCTCTCGAGCACATCGAGTCTCCTCGCGTGCCTCATCCCTCTCACCTAGTAGTACCATACATGTCACTGGTGTTATGGCCACTGGCTCAAAGAGATGGGCATGCTCGCCTGCATTATCATCAACACGCTCTAGCATCCCTCTACCTAACACATCATTTGGCACATTCCATGTCAAAGTACAAATAGATGTGTCTACTATCAATGACCAATACGCATCCCCTGCAAACATAACATAAAACCACACATTAGCTAAACACATATAAAACAACATAGACAATCCGTTAAACACCACATAGGCATACACAAATACTTACGCTCTGCCACGATCGTTGCTATAGGGTCTAGGATGCCTCCCTCCCCTCCTCCTCCATGTGGTAGCTCCATAGGACCTGCGAATACTGGGTATAATAATACACACCAATGCACTTCCCACCACGCTCAATACTCCTCAGTACACCCTACATCATCTCCATCCACAACCGTTATCATTGGATCTGCCTCATCCCACCCTGGTGGTATTAATTGTTCTATTGTGGGCCATGGCCTAGCACCAGCCCTTTTAGGGGCTCGGATATCTCTAAGCCATATATATGGCTTTGGGGGCACATCCTGAGCCATCCCAAACTGTTGTGACACCCTCTCAACCTAAAAATGCCCCACCACACTTGAAAAGTAATCCTCTAGCCACATAATCCTCCAGATACATCACAACTCTGTAGAATCCTTGGGTCATCCCCCATAGTCACGGTATGGCCTTCATATAACTGACTCAGGCCCCATCCTATCTATCAGTGCTCTGAAGGTATATGTATCCATATTCCTACTACAAATATCCACCCATCATCAAGCATACATCTCAGGCCAATCCCACTCTCCTCGTGGCCCTGTAACCAGTCTCAATACAACTATGTGCTCATATGCCCACACATGTATCAGTGTGGTGGCTCCTATGCCTCCACCATGTTCATCCTAAATAAATTGATACAAGTCTCTATATAAATGGGCCAACAACCATGCCCATGTGTATCTTGTACCCTCCTCCTCTATCCACTCACATATGTCATGAATCTTATACAAGATTCTGACACCTCCTCCCTCCACGGCTATACATGAAGCAATCACCACTACAATAAATTTCTGCAAGCGCAGAACCCTTGAATGTAATATAGCATCCAAACTGATATGGACCTCGGTAGGTACTCGAATCCCCACACAATATCACCTCGCCGAATGTATCTGTCACTCCATGTCCTCCACTATCATCACTTGTACCCTCTCCCCCACAACCGGTAACCGTAATATGTGATATATATCCTCCAATGTGACAGTCATCTCCCTCATAGGAAACTAAAATGTGCATGTGTCTACACACCATCTCTCACACAATGGAGTCAACATGGGCATATTATGGGGAACATCCCCCATCCACATTATATGCCACAATTCGGTGTGGTCCATCACATCCCACTGATCATTCGACAAACCCAATCCAAGCAATTTGCTCAAATGATGACAACCACAGAACTCCTGTGAGTTGATATCCCTCTACACACCATGAAACAACAACAAACACAACGTTAGAACACATCACATAACCAAAACACTCATTCAACATACTAGAAACAATTTTTTCACCATTATCCACTAAATGTGCACACTCTGGACTATGGCACCCAGATGCAGGATTGGGGTGCCCCAGAGTAGGACACTAACACCCAGTTCTGGGTGCTCCAATCCTAGGGGTCACTAGTGCCCTCACCACTGCTGTCTAGGTAAAAAATGCCAAGAAAATAAAAATTCTCAAATTTTAAAAAAATATACTAAAATGACTACTATATGATACATTTAAAAAAAATTAATGCACTTACCAACTTTGTGGTTGTACGCAACGCTACAACAGTCACCACTCTCTCAAACCAACTAGGACACAATGCTCTTTCTTGAGGCATATTCACTCACTCCGTGCACACTCTCACACTCATGCAAAAGACAAATGAAGTAACAAAATACTTTTTCACTTTATTATTTATAGTTACTTCTCATCATTACTTTTATTATGGTCCTTATTTTGCACTTATTACCACAACTAATACACGTGTTGGGTTTCAGATTTGCACTTGGAATGAAACCATTATCAGGGGACAAGCGAGTCCCTCCTCTTTAATGGGAGAGGTTCCCTTATTGAAAGTAAGGGCAAAACCTATGCAGAAATACACAATCTTTCATTGAATGGTAGTTTCCTGATATCTTGAAATGTGTTTTATGCCTAGAAGGTTATCAATAGATGAGGATAGAAGACATGAAGAGAGGAGGGAGGAAAAAGAAGACAATACTTTCAGGGAAAAGAGGTGACAGAGAAAACCCTTATATGTTTTGAGCAAATGAGATGCAGAATAGAACCATTCACGTTTATAACAGGCACAATCCACAAATTCAAAGTTCTTGAGATTGTATAAACTAGAACACAAAGTTTATAAGAATGCAAGGATTAAACGATTCACGGATCAGAGCAAGAAGGAAAGAGTAAATAGAGGAGAAAAGGGGAAAACCATTGTATTGATTTCTTCAGACTCAAAATTACAGTTTCATAATATCAAAAATTCCAACCCATACAATGGCTTAGAAAACCTCTAAAACAGCTCACAAGAGACGGTTACAACTTCCTCGAGCAAACAAGAAACAATTACAACTCATTCCAACTATTCGTGCTTTTTCAAATTCTTGATTCACAAAGAAACATTAATGGCGGAAGAACCAAGTTTTTCAATATACGGTCATTACATTATTTCGCCAGCTAAATATGGGCCATTCGATTTGCTTTTATAACTTTAAATTTGGGCCATCCACGTGGGAGAGATTTAGACTGAAGCGGGCCTGCAGATGCCTTTTGCAGTTTTTTACCTTTGAAGTTGCGTCAGGCTGACACGTGGAGAACTCCACTGGTTCTTTTATACTTAGTCAATTTGGGTCTACTTCCTACTTGACTTATGTTGACCCCTAGACACATGGTGAGCTAGTGCTCATTTGAGTTTCCCATTTGGAAACACCTCCTAAAATTGTGACGAGTGGATGCGTGGCTTCTTTCGCCGGTTCTTGGACTTTTCAACAACCAACTCTATCTCTCCATTGACTCTGACCATGTGGCAAACTGGAGCTCATTTGGAAACCGACCTTTGGAAAAGCCTCTTGAAATTACATCATTGAGGCACGTGGAGGCTTCCACCAATCTACTCATACTTAGTCAATTTAAAATAATCGGCTCTGTCCCTTTTTGGACCTAGGACATGTGGAGGACTGGTGCAAGTTTGAGAACTATCCCTAGCTTTGACTCTCGAAGTTGCACCGTTTGGACACATGGAGGATTCCGACATTTGCTTGAAATATGGCCATACCACATCCAATCAGAGATGTCCACATACTACCTATGGATGCTGGGGAAAAAATTAACAGGGAAGATACGCCTATCACTCCCGACTGTGGGAAGAAAATAAAAAGAAGGGGAAATAACTCCACCATTACGTCTGACTTTTAAATTGTTCTCCATGGAACGGAAAATTTTAAACAATACTAGGATCAAAGCGATCCAATAATCCAAGGTACCAACTCAAAATTTGTGAAACTTGACTTCAAAAGAGGGGAATTTTGAGGGCGACAACAACTGGCTCTTTCTGGGTATGACTTGACAGAGGAACAAGGCAAGATCAAGAACCACAGGAAAAACTCAAGGAAAGCAGACCAGTGCCTTATCCATTGGGAAAATAGAGTCAAAGGCAAACCAACACAAGGCAACACACACAAGATAGGAAAAGAAACAAAACAAACCAAAAGGGAAGACCCAAAACAAAACACACCACACAACAAAGAACAATGAAGGGAAACGAGCCAAAACCAAAAACCAAACGCAATGTACAAAAGGACTTCCTAGCCACCTAGGACTTAAACAACTTTAGGTACTAACCACTATAAGGAAGTGGGAGAGGGGATCCATCCATGTAATCCAGATAAAAAGAGTTCTCTCTAGCAAAATGTCTGATTCTAAAAGGACCAAGCCAAAGAGAATCAAACTTACCATGGCTTCCTCGTGGCTCATGTCTTTTGTCCCAAAGAAGGAAAATGCCTCCCACTTGGAAAACTCTGGGTTTGGATTTCTTGTCAAACAAAGCCTTCACTTTCAACTAATGAGCTGCTATCTTGTCAACCACTTGCAATATGTCCTCATCAAGCTTCTGAAGGTACAAAATTCTCTTATCTAAAGAGCTACTGAAACTTGAATCTTCAATGGTTTTCATCAGATGCAAGGTTGGAAATTCCATTATGACTGGCAGTTGAGCTTCCACACCATACACCGCTTGTAAAGTAGACATTCCAATTTCTCTCTTGGGTGTAATTATGTCAGCCCAAAGTGCATCATATAACTTCTTATGCCAATTCCTATGAGAATAATTTATAAGCTTTCTAACTATGTTCACTAAGTTCTTGTTTGTTGATTCTGCCTGTCCATTCCCCTGGGGGTAGTAATATGAAGAATGAGCAAGGGATATCCCATACCCATAACAGAATTCCATCATCTCAGCAGAAGAAAAGTTAGAAGCATTATCAGTCACAATTTTGTTTGGGATCCCAAACCTGATCAATATGTTCTCCTTAATGAAGTTGCAAACTACCTCAGAAGTAGTGCTCTTGACTAGGATGGCTTCCACCCACTTGGTGAAGTAATCTGTGGCAATCAAGACATGGGTATGCCCAACACTAGAAGATGGATTGAGTGCTATGATAAAGTCTAAACCCCATTGTTGAAATGGCTCTTCAATCACTACAGGCTTGAGAGGTAAAGCAGCCAACTTAGGTATTCCAACAAACGTTTTCCATGCTTCACATTTACCAACCCATTTTGATGCATCTCTGAACAAAGTGGGCCAATAATAAACAACATGAATTATTTTATGAGTTGTTACTGCAGAGGAGAAATGACCTCCAAAATCCTGGTCATGAAAAGCAGAGAACAACTTCTTTTGTTACTCATTTTCTACACACTTCAAAAACCTTCCATCTATGCCTCGTTTAAACAAAGCATTCTCCCATAACACATATTGTGTAGACCTCAGTTTGATGGCTCTCTTCTCTTTGGCACTCAAGTGAGATGGATACTCTCCATAGGTCAAAAAATGAGCAATGTCAACATACCATATGTCTGTCAAGCTGAGGAACAAAACAATAAGGATATCAACTCCATCTTTGGACAACTCCTTGGTAGCTCCCTCAGTAATGAGTTCACACAGGCCCTTACCCTGAACCAGTTTTGTTGGCCTGATGTCAAGATCATACTCTTGCACCTTTGCTACCCAATTACCTCTCTTGGTTCCAAATTATTTCTGAGTAAGAATGGATTTGATTGTAGTATCAGGCACCAGCACTACAAAATGAGAATTAAGGATGTAAAACCTAAATTTCTTAACAACTGCAAAAGCATGTTTCTCCATCATGGTTTTTCAAGACATAACTCATGAATGCAATTGGGAGCTCATGATCTTTAGCATTCTTCTGGGCTAACACAACAACTAGGGTATTTTTAATGGCATAATAATAGATAATGAAATCTTTGCTAAAGTCAGGGAATGCTAAGATTGGAGTCTTTGTAATAGCTTGTTTAAAGTCCTCAAATGATTTCTTCCCTTCAAAGGACCAACCAAAAGTTTTCTTCCCTTGCATCATGTGAGTAATGCTCATAGTAAGTTCTGCAAAATCGGGGATGAATCTTCTTAGTAAATTGATCTTACCAAAGAAAGAATGGACACCTTTCTTACTTGATGGAAGAGGAATTTGCTGGATGGACTGAACTCTCTCCGGATCAATCTTGATCCCTTCCTTTGAAACAATGTGACCCAACAACTTCCCTTCTGTGACACAAAACACAAACTTCTTAGGGTTTAAAGAAATCCCATGCTCTCTACACTTTTGCAATATTGTTTCAAGGTGTTGGAAGTGATATGTTCTTGCCTTAGAAAACACTGTCAAGTCATCCAAATACACAACTATGCATTTCCCAATAAAACTTCCAAAAGCCAAGTCCATGGCCCTGTGGAAAGTAGCACCAACATTGATGAGACCGAATGGCATCCTTTTGTTTGCAAAGGAGCCCCAAGGAGTAGTAAAGGCAGTCTTATGTTGATCTACAGTATTCACCTCTACTTGATTGTACCTCGAGAATCCATCTAACATAGATAGAATCTCCGAGCTTGTGAAACTTGCAATACTTGGTCTATCATGGGGAGAGGGTAATTGTCCTTCAAAGAACCCTTATTTAGATTTCTGAAGTCCACATAGATCTGGATCTCACCATTCTTCTTCCTGACATGCACTATATAATAAATCCACATTGAATGGTAAATGGGGAAGATGATCTTAGCCTTCAAAAGCTTTTGTATTTCTTGGAAAATTGTATCAGCTATCTTTGGATTATATTGTCTTTACTTTTGTTTGAAAGGTTTGATCCTAGGCTTAAGAGAAATGAAATGTTACATTTATTTAGGTTGAAAATCCTTAAGATCATCATAAGAGTAAGCAAGAACATCAACATACCTCTTCAACATCACCATCTTCTTTTTTTCTTCCTGAGTGCAACATTTTCCAATGTTAACCATTTTGGGATCATCAAGACTCCCAATATCCACTTTCTCAATACCAATAGATTGTCAGGATCCTTGAGAAACTTTGGACTTCATATACCTATCATGTTTATCAAAAAGATCCTCCAAAGTCACCATTCATTTAGGGATTTTGTTGCATTTCAGTTTGATGCATTCATCTTGATCCATCTCTTCTTTGACACCCTCTTCAATAGATTCACCACTTTCTTTTGATGACACACTTTATCTAGGAAGATTGTGACTTCCTTCAAAGTACAGCTGATCAAAGTTGTCTATAAGCTCCAAGAAAGAAATCAAGTGCTGGTCATCATTGAAAACTTGCCAATTATTTCCGTTGTCGGGCACACTGGGTATATGGATCATCTCAATGGTGAATTTCTCTTGAGGGAAATCAGGATGAGGAATCAACAAAGACCCTGAAATAGCTAGAGAGTCAGCCCTAGTGTTCATTTCCCTTGGCACAACTTCAATAAAAAAATCATCAAGGAATTCAATGGAATCCCAGACCAGATTCCTATAGTGCTTCAACCTTCTATTCTTTACCTGATAAAGGTCTCTAACTTGTTTCACAATTAGCTCTACATCTCCATGAGAAAGAAGGTTCTTCACTCCCATTTCCTTCACCATGTTCAATCCAAGAATGAGGGCCTCATACTCAGTAGTATTATTGGTATTTTCAAACTGAAACTTGAAGGAGAAAGGATGAATCTTACCCTCAGGAGAAATGAGCACTACACCAGCTCCAAAATCAGCTGAAGAGCAGCTGCCATCAAACTCCAAAGTCCACACACCATTAGGGTCATGAATCAGTCCCTTAGGAATTTTTGCCTCATCTTGTGACATGATCATATAGTTACCATGCCCTATATCTGCATAGAGTATTTGTGCTTTAGGATCATCTGTCTTTTGCACAATATACTCTACTTTTTTCTCAGGCAGTAGCTTCCTCATCTTCCCATTGGCAGGGATCAAGGCATGTGACCAATCCATTTGGATTTCCCCTCCTACCTCCTTAAAATAAATTCTACTTAGGAACATCCCATATGAAGGAGGAATATCATCTACTAAAATGGTGGCTAAGATCCTTTTCTCTGGAAAAGCAACAAAAGCTACTCATGCATCTTTAATTCTACCCACCAAAGGTACTTTCTTACTCTCCATGGAAAAGCAAGAGCCATAAGTGTGGGTTAGGGTTAGAAAAAAAGCATGAGCCACTTTTGTAGGCATTACATTATCTGATGCTCCTGAATCTATGACATAGTTATTGAGTTTATGGCCAGCTATGAGAAGGGTCACATAAAATGGTTCAATTTTCTCATTAGGGGAAGTGATTGTAGCCATAAGACTTGATTAAGGTGAGGAAGAGGGGGTGGGAAAAAGGCCCTTAGAAGTACTAGATGAGACTTTGGATTTGGAATTTATGAAGTTAACCATTTTGGCAAAGGCTTTAGGATGTGTTTGATAAAAATCTACCTCAGAAATCTGAATCTTGGTCTTTTTAAGATGGTCTATAATGTCAAAAGATCCAGATGTGGATGGGGAATCACTACTAGGAGTAGGAGGATCTTTTGATCTATCAACTTTATCATTTGTTGGGCAAGAATTCTTAGAAGCATAAGGAGAAGGAGAAGGACTAGCAGAGTTTACCTTTTGTGTGGAAGTAGTAGGAATAGGAGCTCCTCTTCTTGTAATCACCAGGATGGTGATGGGGTACTCCTTGGATCTTTTTGTAGGTTGCACCACTTTTTCCTTTTTTTTGGTCTGCTCCTAGGTCATAACAATATATGACTCACTATTCATCTCAGCCACTACATCATCATAATCATCTTCATCATCCATACCTTCAGTGGTGAGTAAATGAACTCGAGAACCATCAGGATCCTCCATCTATCCATCTGCTTCCTCTTCTTGTTCATCACAGAGCCCATTTTCTTCTTGATCATCAGGCTCAAGAACCTCACAAGTAGCATTGGCATACAATTTGAGGGGTGGACCTTCAATGGCCAACCTAGTTTGAGAAGAGGGCAAGCGGTTCCTAGGCTGAAAGTTCTTCCTTGGAACATCTTGATATGGAGCATGTTGAGCCAATTATTTCTTGATGGCAATGAGGTCATTAGCCAGATTTTGCACCAAATGATCTGCATTACCTCCAAGAGAAGGGGAAGAAGAAGATGCTTTGGATTTGAAAGAATCCCTTTTCAGCTTGCCAGACATGATCAAGTCATCTTCCACACTGACAACCAATCTCTAATCAACATCCAAAGTTACAAGATTTTCTCTCCTCAGGGCATAGCTTACTTCCAATAATTGAGCATTCAAGAAGAAACACATATGAATCTGATCAACAGGCCTAGTATTTAGGGGAATCTTGTAAATCAACTTGTTGAACTTGGCCACAAATTCTCTCATAGGATCATGTGGATCCTTCTTGATTTGAGAAATATAAGCTAGCAAAGCATGCCCATCTTCAACAGGTTTGAAACACTGCTCAAATTCAGTCCTCATAGTAGTCCAATCGGTGATGGTCCCAGTAGGAAGATGGTACAACCAATCTGCAACATTGTCTTGCAAGGTCTCCACAAATAGCCTAACACAAACATCCTCATGTTCAACTCCAAGGACCCCACATGCAACAACGAAGGCTATAATGTGTTCATTAGAGTGCACTTTGCTATCACTTCTAAATTTGGGAAAATTCTTCATGTTACCCCTAGGTAACTCATGCTTTGAATCATCCAAATAAACCTGTAAGAAGTTGTGAGTAAATTATTTGAATGCTTGAACAACTATGCACGAAAATACAATAGGCGCTTTTTTCATACCAAAAGGCAATACAATATAGGTGAAGCTGTCCCATTCAGTAGTAAACATAGTATTTTCCTGATCCTCCTAGGTAATCCGAACCTGATGATACCCAAAGAACCCATCCGTAAATGAATAGATTTCATGCCCTACAAGGCCTTCTAGTATTTCCTCATTGAATGGCGTAGGAAAGGGATTAGTCACACATGCAGCATTCAACTCCATGTAGTCCATGTAGATCCTAATTCATCCATTCTTCTTAATACTGATGACCATTGGACTAACCCGTTATGACTCATCAAGGGGCTTGATAATCCCAGACTTCAACATTTTTGTCAATCTCTTCTTTAAACTTTTCACATAAGTTTGGGTCTGTAGGGTCTCTTTCTAATTGGGTGCGCACCCTCTTTAAGTTGTATCTTCATCTCCCCTAATGATTCATGCATGCCTTTAAGTTCATGGTACCCCCTCGGGAATAAGTCTTGATAATCCCTTAGTAACTCTATGATTTTTACCACTTCAAAGTCTGACCAATAGTCTCCAATTAGTGTTTCCTTGGGCTCATTATTTGATCTAATATTCACCTTCTTTGTCCTCATAGGTTCATGATAGGCATGCATGGTCTTATCTGTAATTTCCAACACCTCACGCCTACCTGTTGAATGGTTTACATCTAGATCTTCTACTTCTTTGTCATCCACTAAGTAGACCATTTTTACCTTTTCTTTCTCAATGCAGGCACATTGAAGTAGTGTGGTATCGACCTCTTTCTCTTCACCAAGACGTGATCCTGAGTTTCCTTTATCCAATAACTCCTGAAGGAGTTCTTCTAACTCTGCACTATCTCCCATAGTTAAGCACTTTATGACTCTTAATGCTTCTTTCACCTGAGGTTTAGCAGCGAAGAAGTCAAACATCTATGTCATTCCTACACTTAGATCTTGCCAATTTCTAGTCTCTCAATGGAGTTCTACATATACATACCAAGCACGTGTGCACCCTTGTAAAGTGGAATAAAACTTATGCACCCATAGAGAAGGTGGTAAAGCTTCCTACCCCTATGTTTAGATTTTCTCACACTTCTGAATGTGGTGCTGGACATGTTTATTGCCATGATAAGTGCATATTTGAGTAGGTGCATTGCTCCTGAAGAACCTAGTAGCAAGAGCAATCCTAATTTCATTCCATCCTACAAGATTATCCTTGTGGGCCACCCACTAGCGTGCTATTGTCCCACGTAGTGTATATGCTAGCATATTTCTTCTTTCTAATGAGTCTATCCACTATTCCTCCATGGACCGCATGAATACCATAGGATCTCCTTCTCTAGTGTAACAAGGCACCGAGTTGTTACCTATCCTCCTGACATAACATGGTTTTCTTTGCTTAGGAAATACGCTTTTGAATTTGCACCCTACCAACTCATAAGTGTTATGAGACCAATTATCACCAGCAACACTTATAGTATCGCTAATAGACTATGCATCCTCCCACTAAATTATTCCTTCTTTAGTTAGCTCAAGCATATCTAGATCTCGGATGGCTCATACATAAATCCTATTAAGATCTTCTTCACTTAAGGGCTCAACATAGGGCACAAATTTTCCATCTGTTAAAGGGATAATAACTCTCTCCTCCTTGTTTTCAAAACTGATATAACCCTTGTTGAACCAAAGATCAACATTATTTGCATAGCACCAAGGACGTTCTAATAGAGATGGGAAGCTATCCGACTCTGCCAGTGCTAAAACCTCAAAATCTCCAGTGAACTTGGATCCTTACATGGTAATGGATGCATCTTTCAAAACTCTGATGGGATTGGCCTTAGTTCTATTATCCATGAACAATACATTAGAGGATGGATGCAATGGGGGTATTCCCATTTGTACCCATACATCCAAAGTAAGAACATTGACTTCCGTGCATGTATCAATCAATATATTACTCAATAAGCACCCATCCACAACAAAATTTAGAGTGATTTCCTTGTCATAATCTAGGCTATGAGGGGGAATATTTAGATGCAGGATCTGCTATTCAGTCTCAACACTTGCGCATAGATTGTTTCCTTTTAACCATTTCCCTAATAGTGGAATGATATCCTCTTGGCACAATAATTTGCACACTTCTCTAAAGTCATCTACATTACTTTGGACCATCTCTAATGCTTTCTTTTGCTTCATCTTCTATGATTACTCCTTCAAATATTGTATCTCACCCTGAAGATTCCTGAGTACCTCCATGGTTTCCTGATAAACCTCCTTCTGATGGGAAAGATCTAGGTACTGTGCATGTAGAACCTCCTCCTTGGTGATGGTAGGATTCTGCTGCAATGCTTCTCTCACATGATCTGCCTTAGCGTGGGTCGTGATATTTACTTGCAACACCTCAGACTCTGCTTCCAACTTAGGCATTCATTGATTTTCCATAACGCGTTGTATCCTAACCATCCCCATGCATTTGTTTTCTTATTTATGCTGATTGCCAAGATGCTCATATAATTCTGGGCACTCCTCATAGGTATGAATCTTTCCACATAAAGAACATGTAATATTCTGGGGACATTCGCGCTTGTAGTGGTTAGGAGATCCACAAGTATAACATGTTCCACAAGGGAACACACTTCTTCCACCACCAAGGCCTCATCCTCTAAATCGACCGTGGTATCCTCAACCTCTGCCACGACCGCCTTCAAAACACCCTTCATTCCGATCATAGCATGCCTGATTGTGATCCCGGTCCTGATGCTCATTCTTTTCTTTAGAGTTATATGAGACTTCTATTTGTCATACACCAATATCTATAGCATCATGGATCTGACCAATCACTTGGCAGTCTTCCGTGTCATGATTTGTGGACCTACAAATTTTACCGTATTTTGAAATGTTCTTCCTTATCACGCATTGTAATAATGGGCAATGACTAACAACATGGTTTAAATGGCATATCTCATAATCTAACAACAAAGAGTGCATGGATCTGCGAGGAAAACTATCCTTTATGTGACCTTCTACTTCAAAATCTATGCACCAAATCCCTATGCGCATGTCATGTGCCAAATTTTCTGATAGTTTCTCCAACTGTTTTGCCATAGTTGTGATCTGTGCTTCTAAAAATGGGATCACACCAGTGTCTATGCTTCCAACTGCCTCAATGTGTAAGGCTACTTCAAGTGCTTCGCACGGATCAGTGTATGTCTTATGTGATAATGCCCTCCTAAAATGGGTAATCAGGCCCCTAACAAACCATTGTGCATGTTGGATTATGTGTATGTCAGAAGAAATCTATGATAACAATGTTTTAAAATAGGCATCATACTCTCTGACACTTTCATTAGTTCCTTGCTTAATATCCTTAAGTGCAATTATAATCTTATGCTCAAACTCAGGGGTGTGAAACTCTTTAAGGAATGCATATTTTAAAGTTGTATAGTCTACGCAAATCTGATCAGGGTCAAAATTTCTATACCAGTTGTGTGTGCGTCCTTATAACGTAGTAGTAAATTGGCTTTCCCTACGCTTAGAAGCTATGATTCCTTTTACATGCCATAGTATTTCACACATATGCACATGTTCAGCAACATCTTCTATGCCCCTATACTTTGGAAGATGAAGAGACATCTCCATGTAAATATTCTGGGGTTGGTGCGGACCTTTCCCACCTGATCCAGAACCTCCTGTGTTTCCTCTACCTTCAGAACCACCAGATCCGCTAGAACTAGAGCTACCTAAGCCTCTTGATCCCAAACATATAGTTGGGATCAGACCAGAAGATGTAATTCCCTATGTCCCAATAGTAGAACTGAACTGTACCCCGATAGTCTATGAAGCATTACCACTCCTAGAAGTTAGTCCAAAAATTGGCGCACCTGTATTCTATGTTGATGATACACCCAAAAAGGTACTCCCATATAATAATAAATTCATTTGTGCTGCCATCACCGTGCCTTTCATAAGACTTGCTCCTACTCTCCCATTGCTTGAATTAGCTTACTGACTGTGTGTTGTACTAGATGTTGGAAAACTAAGCACAAAGGGTAAGGTTGCTAGGTGGATTCAGATGTGTGCCCGCGGCCCAGGTCATCTCTACTGGTGCACTTCTACATGAGGTTGAAGAGGGATCCGTGTCATACTTTCCCAGATGGGGGAGTTCCTGATGCTCTGGTTCCACATCCTCTATGTGAGCTCCAAATCCTTCACTATCCATCTCTCTCCTCAATGCCATCCACTTTGCAATGTCACGATGCTTCTCTACCTCCCTCTTACACACCTCATTATACTTAATCCACCTTTCCTCTCTCTACCTTTCTACTGCTAGGTCTGCCATCTTTCACCAACCCTGCTCCTGCCCTGCGTGTGGTAGAGTTTAGTTAGCCATCGGTTTACTCTCCAAATTCAAAGTTACCATCAAGATCTTGATCACTAGTGGAATTCCTTGTAAGTAAGTTCCCCTTGGATATCGTAAAAACTGAAATTTAGCTACCTATGGGCACAAATAAGTGGAAATTGAGTACTCCAAGATATGACTATTCAACACACCACAGAACCACATATCCACAACATGAGTCCAAATCAGATCAACATCACAAAGGGCCTTAAATTCTTTCCGCATCCAGACAAGTGCACGATACCTCCAATTCCATGTAGATGCATAAGCAATCAACCACTCATACAATTTTACTGAAAAGATAGCCAAAAATCTCTCATATAGATTATCATACAAATTCTATTCCACCCACACACGTGTTAAACTTAGATCCAGTGCTGAACCACCATGCATATTCTTCTTCCAGATCGTATATCCACTCCTCAATACTTTCTAAGGTCAATCGGTATGTCTTCATCATGAACCATCCTAAAAACAACTGAAAAAGAGGTCCCGGCAACGGAACCAATGATGCAACCTATAATTCACCAATACAAGCCCAGGCGCACTAGCACATCACTCAACCTAGACTGAGCACTCATCTGAAGTGCACAAAGGTACCAAGACCCTCTTTAGGGTTGTTTTTACAGGATGTTATCATGATGAAGACTTTAAGCATTCAAATCTATTCCTAATATATCATTCTACGGTACATGTTCAGATCTAGATCTAGAAAATAACAGACTTAAAGAGAACCATGATGAAATCAAACATGCAACACTAAACTATAATCATGATAACACTTTCATTCAGTCCATAATATCCATTATATTAAATGCAATAATACACAGAAGTTTCCTTACAATAGGTAGTTACCTATACGCTCATGCGCATAACATATTTGTCAGCATAATCTCATTATACCCTAGTTCTCACACATATATCCTATGCTACAGAGTTCACTGCATATTTATAGGGGTGGGGATATTTCCCTTCACCACTTATCTAATCCCAAAATAGGTCGCATGTTATTGTTAGCCACGCGCCTTTAAAAAAATAGCCACACATGTAAGTGCACTAACAATAGACTGCTTTTGGTTAGCTAACAGTAGTAGATCTATTCTCAGCATGTATCCATGCAAAATTCTTCGTAACTAATCCTCCAAAAATATTCAATGTGTATCACGCAAGTCTTTGACCAATTTGTGTACTCCGCAAACTATCTCCAAAAATAGATCCTCGCCGTAAAAATGGATTGAGTCTACGAACATGTTTTTGTTCTTCGTGCGCGATCCTGTTATGATACTTCCGCTACCTTTAAGCAATGTGCTCTGCTTTCCCACGTGAACCTTGCATATGATTTTCTTCACTAAGTTCCAGATTCTGACTGATCAAGACCCTCTTTAGGGTTGCAGGATGTTAGCATGATGAAGACTTTAAGCATTCAGATCTATTCCTAATATATCATTCTACAGTGCATGTTCAGATCTAGATCTAGAAAATAATAGACTTAAAGAGAACCATGATGAAATCAAACATGCAACACTGAACTATAATTATGATAACACTTTGATTTAGTCCATAATATCCATTATATTAAATGCAATAATACACAGAAGTTTCCTTACAATAAGAGTAGTATACGCTCATGCGCATAACATATTTGTCAGCATAATCTCATTATACCCTAGTTCTCACACGTATATCCTATGCTACACAGTTCACTGCATATTTATAGGGGTGGGGAATTTCCCTTCACCACTTATCTAATCCCAAAATAGGTCGCATGTTATTGTTAGCCACGAGCCTTTAAAAAAATAGCCACACATGTAAGTGCGCTAACAATAGACTGCTTTTGGTTAACTGACAGTAGTAGATCTATTCTCAGCCTGTATCCATGCAAAACACTTCATAACTGATCCTCCAAAAATAGCCAATGTGTATCACGCAAATCTTTGACCAGTTTGTGTCCTCCGCAAACTATCTCCAAAAATAGATCCTCACCATAAAAATGGCTAATTCCTGAACCTATTTTTGTTCTTCGTACGCAATCCTTTCCGATAATTCTGCACCTTTGCGCTCTACTTTCCCACGCGAACCTTCTATATTTTCTTCGCTAAGTGCTAGATTCTAATTGATGAACACATTTCAAACTTAGTAGGGAAGCCATTATAAGAAAGCAACTAAACTTCCAACATTAATACATTCAACTTAAACTAATCACGGTTGCATAGACTTTATAGTCACCATTAGGAAAAAGAAATAAAACATTTGATGCCAACCAATCATCTATCCATGATCTAACTCAAGCAAGCTTGAGAAGTTATAGCTTGTAATAGGTAGTTGAGTAATATTCAAATTGTAGTTTTAACTAACCCTTTCAACATTTTTAGGTCGTATATGTCAGGCTACTATATGGAGTGTGAATTCGAGTTATTTTGACTTCCCATTTATAACCTACAAAAACTCAATATTATTTTGAATCATATTGGAATCAAAATCTAAATAACCTTTCAACATAGAGTCATGTTCACGTAAGTGGAATGAACCAGATTACAAGATAACCACATACACTGATACCGACGAAACATCAAGAAATGATCCAATTTCATGGTGGTTTCGATAACCACTTAAACTTTACAACTCACAATCATGTCCATGAAGTGGAATGAAAAGAATATAAAATAACATAGTCAAGTATTCATTAAAGAGGTGAAGTAAAAAACTTCGTAATGACTATAAACTACCAAAGATCCTGAAATGGGTCTGAATCAACAACAAAAAACCCAATTCAATATTTGAGAATACCCATAATGGGTTCAAAATAAACATTGATTACATTTGTTGTCTCCATCAAGGAAGTCCATCTGGGGTTCAATGCACAAATACCCAGTAAGGTATTGACTCAGTACTTGAGTCTCAGGAAAAATCAAGCTAACAACACAAAGAACTATTGATAGAGATTGATTCGACATGCCTGCACTTGAACATAATAGCCCACAAGAAAAATGAATGAACCCTTATAACATAACTACCTAGAATGGTGGGTAAACAATTATAAAACCTTCCATTAAATATTTTCACTAACCCAAAAAAGATGGGTTTGTAACATTAGTTACAGTGCTTCAAAAGATCACTCAAATCTTTCTTATCATGGGTATTGGTTTAACAAGTTTGACAAGCATATCCATGAACAAAAAACACTAAACTAAAAAAAAACACATAACCCAAAAACCAAGAAACTCCCTATTCCCACATGAAATCAATTCATAGTCATGCATGATGAACCATAAGTCATTCAATCGAAATGTATCCAGATTACAAAGCAATATTCAATAACAAAACAAAATAATCATTGAATAACACAAAAACCACAAAACCCATAACCAATAATATGATTCCACATAAAGAGTAGAGTTATTTTCATGAAGTAATTAAATAGAGAAAGTTATTGTAATGAGTTAGAGCCTATCATGCCTGGTAGAGCTCCTGTAAATTTCCTCTAGGCTCCCAAACTCTCTATCCAAGATTTCCCGCAATATTTCATGAAAAATTCGAACAGATTCCAAAGAAATTCCAACTTCCTCTTTCGCATTATTTTTATAGCCCAAAATATAAATTTTTCTCTGTTAAATCCTCCTTGCAATGGAGAGATCATTAATGAAACAGAAACAAACTAATAGTTTGAAAATTAGGAAATCAACATGCAGAGCCAAAGTTCTTGAAATGCCAAAGGAGAAATGAAAAATAACTCCTATCCTTTCACCAAAAACCATCATGTTTTCCCCAAGGTGGTTTTTCCATTTTCCCAAGCCATTAATTTCCATGACAGGATTGTCAGTTACCCCACTAGAAAACCACCATTTCAAATTTAGAAACAACTATCAGTTAAACAAAACTTCACCAAACCTCTTAGTTACATTAATCTTCGTGCATGCCAAGTTGGACCTGGTCATGTCCAAAAGTGGCAGTAGTGCCCCATTAATTCTTTAATTTCACCAAGTACTACATGGGTTGGCACCATGTTAACCATGCTCAATCCTTTAGTCAATATGCCACCCGTAGTTAGGTCCTTAGGTTAGGCCTTAGGTTTAGAGATTAGGATCTTAGTTAGGTTTAGATCCCCATCAAAGTAAAGTGTTAACCTTAGCTTTGATATTATTAAATTAAATACATTAGGATAATAGTAGGTCCCTTAGTGTATACTCTTTATCTTAGGATAGATTAGTTTAGGCCTTCAATAAATTAAAATAGCCTAACACTTTAATCAAATCCAAATTAGATTAAGCAGTAGTATGACTACAGATTAGAATCCAATTAAGAAACAATTAATGCAAGCTTAAAATCAATCAAGTATGATTATAATGGTATATTAGAAAACATTAAGAGACCATTCAGACTTATCCAATGTGATCGAAATAATATTGATCAAGGAGAATGCCTTGGATCATTGAAATTGATCCAAGGTATTGTCCTTCATCTAGTATGGATCCAATAATCTTAGGAACATAATTTATAACAAAACTTAGGTAGCTTACCAAGTTACCAGTTTATCAAAATGTCCCAAGAATTCAATTTCGCTTTCCAAAAGATGAAATCAATTAGTTTATTTCAAAAACCAGTTAGTAAAGATCGCAACATTAGTACAATTGATTAATAAGACAAATTTCATCAGAAACTAACACCTTTCCAACAATATGATTTAAGCACTTCAAAAGAGCACACACTCAAAAACACAATCACATGTCTATGTTACCAATCAATTCACAATACTTCCTCTATAAATGTAAGAATGGTAGATGAATTAAAATTCACAAATAGGATATGTAGAGGAGTGGCTATAATTTGGTTCTGAGTAGCTCAAATGAGGAGCAGGCTATGGAGGGAAACAAGGAAGTCAAACAGGTGCATTCCCAGGGTCCAGTGTAGGGTACAGATGGTGAGCTGAGCTCCAGAACTAGGAGTAACCAAAAAAAGAGACGTTAGCAGACCGTTTGCTGACTGGTCTGTGCCTATATGTCACTTGTTTCTTTTGTGTTCTCCTTTATCTCGTTAGTGGCTTTGTGGTGATTTTGTGTTGGTATAATATAAGAAATATATATATGTAGTTGAGGCTTTACTACCTCACCCCTTGTTGGGCTCTATGATTGGTCAAGTCATTTTTTCCTTTAGGAGTCTTGGCTGGTGTTTGGGTTGCTCTCTTTCCCTTATTTTGTTTTGGTTATACTATGTACTATGGGTTTTTTGGTCCCCACAAAACCAATTAGTTATCTAATCTAAAAAAATTAATCCAGTCTCCTTTAGCTTAGATGCTAAGTAGGGGTAGGGTATCCATGTTTTTACTCCCCATCTGTGGCACCTAACATTTAGTAAATTATAAATTTGACTTGGTGTTAAACAAAAAACCTTTGAATGTGACACTCCCCTTTTTCTATTCTATTAAGGAGTTTCAAAACAAGAAGAAAGAAATAAGGAAAGAGCGGGAGAAAGTGAAAGCAGTAAGGGAGGTAGGAAAATGGGCATGGTTACAAAATGTAAGAGCTCAAATCAACCACCGAATGACATATAGGAAATAGTGACTCGTGCTCCCCATGAGCACTTGACCTTGGTAAGCTAGAATTATAGAGGTTACCCTTGGAGAATAGGTATTGGTTTGGGGCCCATAACAAAGGGAAAAGACATTATCATTCTCACTGAAACTCATGGACATTAATGCTGTAAAGTACCATATTTTGAAGGATATAAGAAAATATCAGTGTGGAATGAAAGAATGAAAAATGGAAAGGGGCATATAAGGGTTACGATGCTTATAAAAGAAATATGGTATGGAATTATAGAAGTAAAGAAAGAGGACCAAAAGAAACAATATATATGGATGAAATAACATAAAATAAGATTAGAATTTGGCTTGTTTCTTTTTATTTTGCCTCGAGGGGCTCAAAAACATACAAGAAGAGTAAGTTAGATTGTGAAGACCCTTGTGTGTCTTTAAAAAATGACATTTCGACATTCAACACCTTGGGAGAAGTCATGATAATAGGAGACCAATGCATGAACAAAACAATCAAGCTCTTAACTTGAAGAATGAATGGGAAGTGGAAAACAATTCATTATGGTTAAAAGAAGAAGAAGATCAACATTGGTAGGAAATCACAAGATGGAAATGAAGGAGTTACATACTATGGAGCAATTTTTTAGGAGTATGTAGTTTATATGACATGGTTATATGCAATGGCATGAGAGCGTGGTTGGATCTAGGGAACATTACTTGTAAAACCTACAATAGTCAAAGCATAGTAGACTATGTTATTTGTTCACAAAACTCTATCTTGAGATTAAGGAAGCTTGAAATTGGGGAATGCCCTATTGAGATGAAATCAAATCATAAACCAATATATGTAAAGCTCAGCATGCACATTAATAACCAAGAATAAGGGAAAGACCACCACAAGCAAAGGAAAAGACCACCTTAAGGTAAAATCTTCATGACTCAGGAGAACCGAGAACTCTTTAAAACATTGAATGGTCAATTTGTCCAATTTATCTATCAGTTAACAATCCCTTATAAAACATTGCATGAAGCTAACATTTAGTTAGTAGAAGGATATTCACAACCCTTAGGTTTGTATGGTAGTCTATATTCAACAATAAGTCGTTCAAGCATTTGTATGTCTTTTTCCATCATAGCTCATGCCAAGGGTTTGGTAAATAGACCCTTTTGTTCAATATTTAGAACATTAATAAATAACCACAAAACATTCAAATGGAAATGGGGTGTGTGATCAAAACCCACCAAATTCCTTAAAAATTAATATACTCATAGCCATGGTCTTAGACCATTCTCATTGGCCGACCATTGTTTCTTTTGCAATAACATCAGATTGGCATAATGTCACTTTTGTTATTACGTCGCTATCAACCTCAACTAATTAATGCTTATTCCATAAGGAGATGACTAATTTAAACACTTAATGGATGTGCAATGAAACAAGTCACTAAATGATCACATTTCAAATAATTGATCACCATAAAGAACAAGAAGGTAATGTAAATAACAATAACCCAAAAAAAGATCATATAATTATTATCTCCAGCAAGATATGTACTCTAGTTATACATGTTCCTAGATGCCTCTATAATATTCAACAAAGCAATATGCACAACAATTACTCATTACCAGTACTAAAATCAAACAATAACACTTGTACCAAAATCCACGTACCCAGAAGGGTAAATACATACGATAGTTTTCCAAGACAAGAATTTTTCATACATTCCGTGTACACCAGATGTGCCGAATGACAAACAATGTTGTGAAGTTGCACATGCAACTAAAAGTAAGTGTGCACATCCTTTACAGGTTACACACATGCACATTTGGCAGCATATATAGCTTTGAAACAATGTTCATACTCTGGCTCACGTGATCCATACTGCATGTACGACCTAATTTGTTCAATGAAGCAGACTAAAATTACAGGGTGCGACATAATTAATTCCAAGAGCATGGTAGAATTAAATTAATTAATTCCAAAGGGGTATATTATGGTAGGATATAATTAATTTAATTAATTCTAATTGGATATAAGCGGACTAGATATATGTATGTATTTTTAGGGTGTCTATAGATGTATACCAGATATTATGGTTTCCTATTGTAGGAGAGAGAGTACATGTGATGAGTATAGTGGATTCCTTGAGATAAATGAGGGCAGTGAGGTGGTATTTATAGGGACATGAGTATAGGGAGAAACCCATATAAATTTAGATGTGATATTGAGATCTAGTGTTACACAGTTGTAGAAGTTTATCGCAATGATTCTATCTTTTTGTGTGGTAGTAGAGGGTGACAGAGTTAGTATATTATATAAGATGCATGATATTTGTCACAGGATAGAGGAGCATGGGACTAGGTATGCATGGGCACGTTGTGTATTGGCCCACTTGTAGAGAGATTTATATATATTTACTCAAAAGGATCATAGGGGTGGACTAGGAGCCACGACTTTTTTACATGTATGGGCATGTGCTCATATAGCAATATTGAGGCCAGTCAGTGGGCCGTAGGTTGATTGGTCTCGACTTGAGATATTTATACAGTAAGGTGGGTAGGCACCCAGTAGGCAAGAGGATGGATACGACCACTTATAGGTTGATGCTAGATTAGATGGGTCCTGGGGCCATCATATGGAGACCGTATAAAGACTATGGTGGATGGGTAGAGGATGGTGTGGAGTTATGGTGCATTCGGTGCACCATGTGGTTAGAGTATCAGTTTCCTAAGGAATGATTGAGTTGTTTCAGGGTTAGTGAGTAACTAGATAGTTTGGCATGGCTCTAGGATGTGCCCCCAGAGCCATATATATGGGTGAGATCTACTAGAGCGGTGTGATGACCAAGAGTGAATGCCGAGCCCGACAGGAGCACAAACTAGTGCATCCTAGTCTAGATGAGGTAGATGTGGCCACTATAGAGCCTATACATGTTCATGACGTGGGGTGTACCCAAGCCTACAATGAGTGGTAGGTGACACATCGATGGGTTTTGTTATTTCCAATAGTTTGTGGATGCGGCTGGTGGACCACCAGTTGGAGGAGTAGAGAGACATTCTGCCCCCAATGTCAGATGGTGTAGTGGTGTGAGAGAGCTGAGTGTAAGTATTGTTCGATTATTATTTGTTAGTTGTTTGATTACGTTATGATATTGTAAAGGTGTGTAGTAACTAATGTTGGTTTTTGTGATTGCAGGTGATGCCTATTGGTCATTGATTCATTGATTCATCGATACTGCACATTGAATGTGGAATGTGCCTCCAAATGTGCTTGTGGGAGGTGGGATGCTAGAGATAGTTGATGTTATTACATGTGAGCATGCCATTTGTTTGAGCCATTGGCGATAGCAGAAGCCACATGTACCTTGTTATTGAGTGAGCGTGATGAGGCTCCTGAATATACTCAATTAAGATAGGGAGACCATAGGAGGATCCCTAGCTCATGATGTGTTTTCTAAATATGTTGAGTTATAGGGCAATTTGTAGCAGATGGTCGAGATTGTGATATTACAAAGTCATATGGAGAGATATAAAGGTCGAGATCAATGATGTAGATTAAGCGGTGAAGCATCTAGTTCTATATCTCCCACGATTGTATATAGTGATAGTGAGGATGATATATGATGTATTGTATATGTTGTAGTGATGTATGGGGGCTTTCCCCTTGTATTTTGAAACTTATGATTTTTGATGATGATATATGAGTATATGGATCTTGTGTGTGTGCATTTTTTGATGTATGATATGTGGTGTATACTATGTGATGATTATGAGTTATTTTTATGTGTGATCGGTAATGATGTGATATATTTATATGTTTTTGAAATGGTCATTTTGATTTGATATGATGATGTCAGATAAGTAACGATGATAGGATATGATGTAATGAAAGAATAGATTAAGTAGAAAACTAGATGTATAATAGATATGTGAGTAAAAATGATGTGTTTGTAAATATATGAGAATAATAACAATGTGTATATGAATGTAATGTGGTAAATAGATAAAAAAAGTAGCAATATGACTTAGAGAAGAGAATAGAGTGAAATAAGGATGAGTTGATAATTGTATAATGGTCAATATAGAGTGATGTTCATAAGACATGAAGAGAAAGGAGGGAAGAAGAGTGATTGCCCCTCAATGTGAGAATGAGGTTCATTTACAAATGCCCCCTTAGTATTCAAGAATGAACCATAGAACAAGAGTGTGTCATCAGGAAATGGGTTTTTCGTATGTGAAGATGTTATAAAAGATATGACATGAAGCACAAAGCATGAGTAGTGAAAGGAGGGGTTCATTGAATGTAGTATTCCCTCAATAGTCACATGTGAACTGTAGCACAAGAGTACATCATAGGGTAATGAAATGGAAAGTGAATGTCATCTACCAGATTAAGAGGCATGTCAGGAATAGATGGAGCATGTGAAGCAACAACATTATGAGAGTAAGTGCCAAATTGGATCCTAGATGGAATGGTGACCAAGGATAGAAGTTGTAGTGGGAGGAAGTGCGGAAGCAAGAGGCTTAGGCAATCCAATGAGGTAGTGTAACAATTTATGAATAATGAGAGGATGCAACCATAGGTGGATTAGATGGAGGACGCAAATGAATAATGACTTTAGGAGGTTGATTAATACCTTAGGAGGTGGAATGATGATAAAATGGTAGATGGAAGCACGCTTATGCGGAATAGGAGAGAGAGTGAACAAGAGGTGAGAAGCACACTTATGCAGAATAGGAGAAAGAGAGAGATCATGAGAGTGTGAGTAAAAAGAAATGACACCTTTGTCTTCTAATTGTTGCAAGTGATCATGGAGAGCATAGAATTCATTATCACAATGGCCATTAATGTGGTGGAAATTGTAGAAAGGGTAATCATGTTGGTGTTGCAAGTGGTGAGGTGGATGATGCTCAGTAGAAGGTAAGCAAATTAAGGGCTTGTCAAGTAAAGCACACAAAACATCATGAGGTTTTGCATTATGTGAGAATTGTAATGGTTCATAAGTAGGAGAGGAGAAGATTTAGGTGTATGCCAACATGATGGAGGAGAAGGAAGCTAATGAGGACTTATGCGAAGGAGGAGATGGTGACCATGGAGGGAGCTTAATGGATGGGAAGAGGAGAAGAAGTAGTATGATGAAATAAGTAGAAGTAGAAGAGGGTGATATAACATGTGAGTCAATTAAATATTGTTCTAAATCAATGAATTTGTAGCATAAGAGAGTAAAATATTCACATGTATCATATAATAATTTTTCTTTAATTCAGAATTAAGCCACGTCAAAAGATAAATTGTTTTTCTAAATCAATAGGCTGAAATAATAACTGATGCATACAAGAATTGAAGCGTAAAATGTAATCTAAAATTGGTTCTTTCTTTCCTTGATGCAACTAAGGAAAGTGTTCATATGTGACTTTAGGACCATTGTTAGAAATAAATTGTCTAAGAAAAGCATCCTCCATATCATAATAAGTACTAATGGATCCATAAGGCAAATGAGTATACCATTGGAGAGCATGATCAACAAGACTATGACGAAATGCTTTGAGTAACAAGCGATCATTAGAATAAGAAGACATGGCAGAACGATAATGCTTGAGATGTAAATAAGGATTGTCAGTGCCATCAAAACATGAGAAGGTAGGCATGATGAAGTCCTTTGGAAAAGAGAATTGTGAATCTTTTTAGGAATAGGATTTCCATGCAAATAATTATTGTCAATGGAAGCATAGTATGCTTTAATTTCAAGAGTGAGTGTATGAACTTCAGATTTCAAAGTTCCAAAAACATTCATGAGTGATATAATATCATGCGAATGAATAGTTGGTGAAGTGAGAGGTATATTGAGAGGTTGAATCTTGCCATTGTGAGTGATCATGGGAATGTGAGAAGAATCGGAAGTGGAAAAGAGGAGGTGGTGGAAGAGGAGGAGAAGAACATGGAAGATCTATAGGGAATGCTAGATGTAGACTCGAGAGATACAATAAGAGGTGTACTAGTGGCAGGAGTATAATCATCATGAGTAAACAACTTTAGAAGAAGAAGAAAGAGATATAAGAGGAGGAGAGGAACATGGAGGATCTATGGGGATGCTAGATGTAGGCTCGAAGATACAATAAGAGGTTTTACTAGTGGTAGGAGTAGAATCATCATGAGCAATAACATCAAAATAATAAGAAGAGAGGTGGAAGAGGAGGAAAGGAACATGGAGGAATCTATGGGAAGAAATAGATAGTAGGCTCATAATATGTAAAATCTACATCACCTGAGACATGATAAGAGGTGTACTACTAGATAGGAGTAGAATCATCATGATTGGTAAAAACTTCAGAAAGAGAAGAAAGAGGATTAGTAAATTCACATTCAACATTCTTAATAGAAATAACATCATCACTAACATGTTCATGATCAAAATCATAATCAACATCACTATCAAATATATTTTCACAAGCGAGTATTTCATCGATATTATCATCAACATAGAAAGAAGTGGTAGGAGTACTAATATCATATTTATCATTGCATTCATTAGAAAAATTTTTCAGAAGTCGGAAGAGTAAGAGATATAACTTTACATTCATCTTGACTACTAGTAGAAACATCATCATGCATATGTACATTTTCAACATTAGAAATAGAACTATTGGCATCCATATTATCACAAGCAAGAACATGATCAAGAAAATAATTTACAAGTAATATTATCATGTGTTATAAGAGGAGTGGAAGAATGTGTAGCAGCATGGGTGACTAAGGAAGAGAAAGGAAAACATGAAGTAAATTTTTTGTTAGGAGAGACTATGAAAATGCTAGAGTTGTGAAAGTTAGTAGGAAGGGTGTTTTGGAAAGCAAGAAGTTGTTGAAAAGGATCACATTGAAGGTTTTAAAGGTCAAAAAATTTAGCTTGTGTAATAACATCATCAAAGACAGGGTTCAAACATGTATCAATTATATGGTGCTTAGGAGATGAGGACCTCTTTTTAGCCATGAGGGTTTTGGGGATCCTAGGGAAATAAGTTCAAAGAAAAGCGGGTTCACCAAATGATTTAATAAAAATAGAATTAAATCTAATTATAGAGTAACTAGTATGATAAAATACAATAGGATATACAAATGATAAGCACTCAAACAATGCAACACTATAAGAAAATAAAGGAGATAGATGACTTAAATGAATCCTGCATGATCTGGAACTAGATTTGAGTGGTGTAAAGTGTTGAACAGGAATGAAACAATGTCACAATTTCTCTCTGTAAAATATGGATCCTGAGAAAAATTACAGACATGGGCGCCTGGTGATAGGACATGGGTGCCTAGGCACTGGTGACTGATCCTGGGCACTGGTGACTGTGTAGAAGCTCAAAATCTTACTTTCTTCTGTGTCGCTAGGATTTTGCTATCACTTCCTGATGGTCACATGATATTCACACTTGGATCACTGAGGGTACTTGTAACCTACAACACAAACCCTAACTACCTACACAAGCTCACAAACACATCAAATTGGAATGAAAAATGCAATATGTGAAGTCATACTAACCCTGACGGTCACCCGATGAGTGAAATTATGACTGAGTGTTGCACTAAATTCCAAACTCAATGTAGTTCATTGTGCTTGTGTGTGTAATAGTGTCCTTAGGTTTCCCTCGCACCAATAATGCCAAGATATAAGGCTTGTATCTAGATAAGATGTAAATGTGTGATATGGAATTGAGCACTTCCCCTTCCTATGCAGTGTATGCAGCCCAAAAATGTAGTCCCTTTTGATGGTAGTGATAGTATGTAGATGTGATTGCCCCTTAGAATTTCCAGCCAGAATAATAGAGTGTATGTTGTGTATATATATGGATCTCTTGTTTGAATTTTGACATTAGTGACACAAAATGATGACTATGAGCTTGGGATGTGGATAAGAAAACTAAAAAGGCCGACCACAAATGTCAAAAAGTGTACAAAGAAAAAGAAGACAAGGAGCACCTAAAATGGACAAGGAGCACCTGGGTACTAGTGTCCAAAGTGGCGCTAGTTGGTTCTAAGGATAAATGATGACAAATGTGAAAATACTGACAGACATGGATCCCTGTGACCTGACCAAAACTAGGTGCATAAATGACAGATGCGAGAGATAAAGAAAATAGAAATAATCAAAACAAGTAGATGAACAAAGGATTATATCACCAGTGAATTATTTTCTTACTTAAGATCCATGCATATAAACAACATACTGATGAAATATTAAAATAGTAATATGGTCATGATTTTTTATCTACACATTGTTGTTATTGTTTTGGTAACCCCAAAGTTATGTCCAAGGAAATCAAGTCATCCATTTGCACCATAATTCCTATGACCACTATCTATTTTTGTTTGGATGTTTCTCAATGTGATCTCTTTAGAAGAGGGAAAAAATCCTCACAATTGTATTGATATTCAATCAAATAATTTACAATAGAGGAGGTTGCAATATTTATAGATATTGCACAACCATATGTAGATAAATAGGATGTTGCAACTATGCAACAATAAACACATCAATGTACACAAAACTACAAATATATAGTTTTAACAATACATAACCATATAACAATAAAACAACCCACTAAACAAATACTAAAAAAGGAATAATACGGGAATACCATTCCCAAATACAAATGAAATAAATTACCTATGCTAAATTAACCTAGGTAAACTATGTTTTACCTAACATTCGCTCCCTTAATTTTGCATTGCCTCAAGGGATGAGGAGAGGAACTCTCTGAACAACTCAAACTTGTCACGTGCAAGTGACTTTTTGAATATATCTGCTGCTTGTTCATTTGTTAGGAAAAATTAAGTTGTATGTTGTGTTTCAAGACATGCTCATGTATGAAGTGAACTTGTACCTCGATGTGTTTAGTTCTCTCATGAAACACTTGATTGCGAAACGTTTTTGAGAACACCTTCATTGTCTAACATACATGGTGGTAGGTTTTTCCTATGGTACTCCAAGTCCTTCCAGTATGCGACATAGCCATATCGCTTCACAAATAGCTCCACCTGTAACATAATATTTGACCTTTGTAGAAGAGAGAGAAACAAAGTTTTGTTTCTTGCTTCCCCATGATATTGGTCTACATCCCAAAAAGAATACAAATCCAGAAGTAGATTTCCTATCATCAATGTTACCTGCATGATCTGAATCCGAATATCTAGTCAAGAAGAAGTTATCATTCTTCTTGTACTCTAGACCAAGATCCACTGTACCCTTGAGATATCTCAAGATCCTCCTTGCTACTTTCCAATGAAAAACTCTAGGTTCCTGCATGAACCTGGAAAGATAGCTCATTGAAAAGCTATGATATCTGGTCTAGTATATGTTAGGTAAATGAGACTCCCAATCAACTATCGATAGAGAGTTGCATTTACCAGAGGATATGGATCTGAACAAGATAACTGTAGTCTCATCTCCAGGTGTAGCAATAGGTGTGTAATCCATCATCCTGAATTTCTCAAGCCTTGTCTTGGTATACTTCAATTGAGAAATAAATATGTGATTCTATTTCTTCCATACTTCCATTCTAAGACAATAGTGCATGAGATTAAGATCTGTCATGTTAAATGATTGATTAAGATCTTTCTTTGTAACATTGATCATCTTCAATTTGCTACCAGTGATGACTAGATCATCAACATAAACAACAACTATCACAATCTCTCCTCCTTGCATCTTAAGGTAGAGATTGGGATCATATGGATTTCTGACAAATCCATGCTGAACGAGATGCTCATCAATTTTGATGTACCAAGCCCGGGGTTCCTATTTAAGGCCATGCAAATATTTCTTGAGTCTACATACCTTTGTTTCTTCACCAGGTATGAAAAATTCCCTAGGTTGAGTCATTTAGAGTTCTTCCTATAGATCTCCATTCAAAAAGGAAATTTTCATGTCCATCTGATGGAATTTCCAACCAACCAAGCAGCTAGAGCAAATATCATCCTGATCGTTTTGATCTTAGTTATGGGATAAAATGCTCCTCATAGTCTATGCCTTCCTTTTGTACACACCCCTTTGCTACCAGAATTGATTTGTACTTGTCTATGGTCCCATCTGTTTTGTACTTTGTTTTGAATATCCATCTGCAACTAATGGGTTTCTTCCCTGGTGGAATTCAACAAGCTACCAAGTTTTGTTTTTCATCACTGACTGATACTCAACATCCATGTCATCTTTCCAAGATTTCGACTGTAGGGCTTCTTGGATAGTAGAGGGATCAACAAATTCAACAAACTCTACTCATTAAAGAAAAGTTTAACTCTTCTCATGCTTTACTACGATTTGTGGTCCAGCTGGTGGATGTATTTGGTGGAGCATCCAATTTTTCATCTTGAATCATTTAGTATACCACTTGGGAATATGTTGTACGGTTAATCCATGGGTTTTGGTCATGTCTGATCATCACCATCATCCCCATCATCACTGTCATCATCAATGGGAACATCAACTTCTATTTTTACAATAGGTGAAATATCTACATCAGGTGAGTCTGGAGAAGGAGTCTCAACTTCCTTCTTCTCAAAGAACTCAACATCTCTACTAGTGTAGAATTTTTTGGTCTTTGGATCCATTAATCTATACCCAAGAGCCTCTTCACTGTAGCCAATGAAGATGAGTTTTTGAGATTTCATATCCAACTTCTTTCTATTCTTCTTGGGTATGTGCATGCTATATTTTCACCTAAATACTCTAAGGTGTGCAACTAATGGCTTTTGATTCAACCATGCTTCATGTGGTGTTACTCCATCAAGAGAAACTATGGGCACTCTGTTCAACAAATATACTACTATTTTTTGCTGCTTCTGCCCAAAATGTCCTCGCTAGTCTAGAATCATCGATCATGCAACACACCATCTCTATGATAGTACAGGTTTCTTCTCTCAACAACACCATTCTGCTATGCGGTGTGTGTGGAGGAGGAATATTTTGACGAATCCCATGAGCTTAAAGGTAGGATTTGAACTCATTACTGGTGAATTCCCCCCCTTGATCTGAGTGGAAGAGATCTAATATGACGAACCAGTCTCGTTCTCTACAACAAATTTGAACTTTTTGAAGTTCTCAAAAGATAAAAAGATTCACTTTTCTTACAAAGACAAAATATCCACATTTTTCTTGAATAATCATCAACACATAGCATGAAATACTAAAATCCATAATGACTAGGTTGCATTGGACCGCAAAGATCAATATGAACCAAATCAAGCTTACCTGGAGCTTGATAAGTACTTTTATGGAATGAAGCTTTGTGTTGTTTACCTGCTAGGCAGTTAGGACACTTATCTGTATCCTTCTGGAGAGATGGAAAGTCTCTCACCATGTTGTACCGACAAAGTGTTTTGAGATATTTGAAACTGATGTGACCAAGTCTTCGATGCCACAACTATGATGAGGAAGAATTCTTAGCCACAAGTTCTTGATCATCCTTGTGGATAAAGTCAAGATGGAACATATGTCCCACATTCAAGGATTTTGCAACAATTTTTGAGCATCTAGATTTGTCTCAAATCAAACACACTTTCTTATCGAAATGGCTATCAAAATCAATCTTCAGATTATGATCTAAAAGCTGACTCACTGATAACAAATTCTTTGTTAACCCAGGGACATATAATACATTTGATAATCTACAATTTTGTGAACCAAGAGGTAGAGAAATGTTCCCAATTCCTTGTACTGTGTAAGAAGAATCATCACCTAATGAAACATGGTTTTTCAAAGGTGTGTCCCTTATGGTGATAAACCAGTCTTTATCCGGTCATGTGTCGAGTGGCTCCTAAATCAATGCACCAAACAACACTAGATGACATGGATGGTTCACTAGAATGAGTAGTGTACAAGAATTCTTCATTATCTGAATGGTCTTCTTGCTCAACTACATTACCTGGCTAATGGGGTTTTCTTCTCCATATCCCCTTCTTCTACCCTTGCTTGTAGTATGACTTTCCCTAATGATATTGTTGATTTTGAGGTCTAGAATTACTTGATGAACCTTTCTTGTATGTATTGAACCAACAATATTTCAAATAATGTCCTCTTTTACAAATAAGACATTTGTTATTTTATTTGTCCCCTTCCTGATGTTTTTTTTGGGAATTTTGAGAAGATTTGACTTTTACTTTTCCTTTTTGATTAGAAGATAGTGCTTTCTCCTCTTCATCATCTTTGTTGTACATTGTTTCTTCTTGTTGTAGTAGATTCACTAACTTGTCAAAAGTAACTATCTGATCTGAAAAGTTTAGTGTCATCACAAAAATGTGGTAAGAAGGAGGAAGTTCTCTTAAAACAATGGGCATGAGAGTTATATCAGTAACCTCCTCTCCCAGGGGTAGAAGTGAAGCCCTCAATTTTGTAACTCTTAGCAAGAAAGCTTCCACTTTCTCGTTTGGCTTGAATTTCAGTGTATGTAACTGACTCTGCAAATTTAGAATTGTGTTCTTGTTCTTGGCCTCATACATGGTGCTCAACTTATCTCATACTTCTTTGTCTATTCTGGCATCTCGAATATGGGGTTATACTTCATCAGACACTATAAACAAGATTATGAATTTGTTCTTCTGATTGGCCTTGTCAAACTATCTCTATTGGGTTGCATCATTTGGTGATCTGGTTATGGAACCATTCACAATAGGCCAAATATCTTCAAACTCAAGTTGTGTTTTGATCTTAGTCTTCCATGCAACATAATTATCTCCTCTTAGGAGCTGTGAGTCTAGAAGAAAGAACTTAGGGGAATTGGTGCCATTTTCTGAATCAACTGATAAAGGGTAAGGCTCTTATCACTCTAGGTATAAGGTATCCCAATCTATATACCGTTAGTTTGATATACCGAACCTTTCTATATACGTGCCCTTCTGATTCACCCATCAGTACGTGAAAGAAGACATCCCTTTCAATATACCCAAGGGTACATGAAAGATGTGTTAAAATAGGTGAAATAATTCAATATGTGGTACCAAGACAATACTGAAAGGGGTTTGTGTGATTATTAACACCGGTTCAAAGAAATATCCTCATACATGCTGATAACTTTACTATGTACTTACATAATTTCAGTGTCTAGATTTATGTCGTGCAATCGTTCACAGAAGGATGGGAGGGCTCAAAATGTGTACACCATGTCCTTATTTCTCCTCGTTGATTTATAGGGATGATGCCCAGATGACGTTGTTGCATCTATATTCAGTGTTAAGTGTAGTAGTAGTCATGACGAATTTACCGATAAGTTCTTCTCAGAGGCACTGTATATATTGAATGCTATGAAAGAGATCTGAAGATCTCATGAGTATTACTGAACCAAAATTCACTTTTTTTGCTTTCAAATCTCTACCAGTTTTTATCAGTTACAATGTTTGCGGTTAACTATGGAAACCTAAAAATGAGTACAATCCACTAAAATATACACTAAAAATATGGTATTATAACCAATTATATGGAAAAAGGGAATGATAGGAAAAAAATTTGTTTTGCGAGACACTGGTGGCCTCTGGAGCTCAGTATCACTCACTATTTGAAAAAACGTAAAAAATTCTGAAAAATGTACTTTAAGATACCCATCCCTTTAAAAAAATTGCTCATAATGATTTTTTAAACAAAGTGGATGATTTTTTTTACCCTTCAGTAGGGTTTTCTTTGCTAAATTTGGTGAGGTTTTAGTGGTAACTATTGACTTTAGTGGGGTTTTTTATTGCTAAATATGGAGGTTACCACTAAAAGTTCCTCCAAAAGCTATATTATTTGTTTTTATAAAAGAAAGCTAGTTCAAGGGGGGTCGAGCCACTAAATTATTTCCCCTAAACGACCCTCTCTATCCAACTAGACACCAATGCGCATACTACGTAATGTGAAGTATTTGATATTAAAACTAAGCTTAAAAAGAGATAACCTTGAAAATTTATGTGGAAGTATCTCACGATGTCCATGTGTCGCAACTTGGAGGAAGGTGGATTAGGTTTGGTGCAAAAGACGGATCTACTTCCTTTGCTTTTTTTCTTCCTTATATTTCTGCCAATGTGTATTTGTTTTCATCCACCGATTTGTTTTGTTTTTGTTTTTGTATGTGATTTTTCTGTGTTAGGTATGCCACCACGTTTTACTACATTTTCCACTATTTTGTAGGTTTTTAGGGCTTAGATTCAATATTGGACTATTCGACACATTGGTGTAGGATCAGACAAGGTATCCCACTTGACCAACAATACTTGACGACGTCGCAGGGTGTTGTGGAGACTCGGTCGTGTAGTAAACATGGCTCAGCCCATTTGGATGGGATTTTCAATGCAAAGCAATAGATGGCTCACCAAAGTGACCTTAATTGCTTGGTGTAGAGTAGCTATTCGATTGGCTCAGTTTGGCCGGTGGGAGGCTTCAACACAACTAAGTTCTGGGTTATAACTTGAACACGTTATGGCCTCCAAATGTAAAAATCAAACATTGGTAAGTAATGTTGGCTTGCCCAAATATTTTTCAACTCTATGAATAGCTTGATGTTTGGCTAATTCATCAAACAACTCGGTGAAAACTATAGAGCTTGCCCATCTTTGTTAATACACCTCGCCTGTCAATGCAGCAAGCTCGGTAGAGTAGATACAAGCTTTTATGATAAATTATTTTTTGATTTTTTTAATTTTTAATATGATTTTCTTGAATTAGAATTATTCCAGTAGAAATATTTTCGTAGTGTAGGAAGCACCAGTGTAAAACAAAATTTACTTTTTAAATAGATAGAGATTAAACTGGAGCTTGTGGGGAAGTAGGGTCATTTTGGGAAGTTGTTGGAGGCATCACAATCTCTCCTAGAATGCAAATTTCTTCTCCAAATTTTTTTAACCTTTTGAAACCCCTCTCCAACCTAATTTTCTTACACAGGATCCTCTAACCAGCTCTGATACCAAATCTAAAAGAGGGATGAAAGCCTCGTAATTGTATTGATATTCAATCAAAGAATTTACAATAGTGGAGGCAGCAATATTTATAGATATTGCATAACCATATGCAGATAAATAGGATGTTGCAACTATGCAAGAATAAACACATATGTGTAGACAAAATTACAAATATATGGTTTCTTAACAATATCTAACCATATAACAATAAAACAACCCACTAAAAAATAATTAAAAAAGAATGATATGGGAATACCATTCCCAAATACAAATGAAATAACTTACCTATGCTAAATTAACCTAGGTAAACTATGTTTTACCTAACACTCTATAAGGATTCATCATAAGACTAATATGGAAACTTCTCCACATCTTCCCTAGTTTCCCTGTTAAGGGTGTGGAGAAAGAGGTCACATAGATCCCTTTGGTCTATATTTGAGGTACTGGTAGAGGAATATATCACTTGTCGCCATCTTGTAATGAAATACATGGTAGATTCATTAGGTTCTTTTTTTATGTGAATAAATTCTCTAATACTAGTTTTTAAAAGTGTGCTCATGTCAAAGGCCTTAACAAACTCAACTATCAATTGTTTGAACGAATGTATGGAACCTTTAGAAAAATGGTAGTACTAATTAAGTGCTATAACTTCATGAGTATTGGGGAAGTTTTTTATAACAACCCCATCCCATGGGAGTATTTACAAATGGAAGTGGCGTATGCCTTTATATGGGTATTAGGGTATACCTTACCCTTGTATTTTGGTAACTTTGGTAAAGGACGAGGAAGAAGTGCCATGCAGATGTTGGAGTCTAATGGTTCTTATAGATATTATGTATAAGTTCCCAACATAATAAATTCAATGATGGGAACACCTACTATGTCCATAACTAGTGACACTTGGTAGTGACCAATGAAAGGAGGGTTTGGGACAACAATGTTGATAGGATCATTTGGTATGTGGAATGTGGGGAAGAAGTTATCAGGTTTAGTAGATTTAGAATACAAATGAAATTAGGGTGGGATATGACCCACGGGGGAAGGACCAATAAACTACTGGGTTCTTGCAGAAAGGTTTACAATAGTTAAGGGAAGGTTTATAAGGATTTTGCATAGGCCTAAGGTTAGTAGATATATGATTACACTTGAGTTTGGGTTTGTGACATGAACATAGGTTGGTCACAGGTATTTGTAGGATTTTCCCACTTCAAGAGACAAAAATATGAGGTAGTGTTATCTGGAGTGTATGTGGGAAAGGTATATGATGAGGATCTACTCATACCAAGCATACCAATAACTGTGAGGAGATATCCTAGGTTTGGTCGCATGACATAGTTGACAAGAAGCATTTTTTGTGACCATTGTTATGTATATTGGATGTAACTTGTCTTTTTTTAAAAATATGGTGTATTGTTAACCATTGGATCTACAGTTTGGGAAGGAAAGGAACTTTCAAATTCTCAAATTTGTTTTAATAGAGTGGAAACAATATTCCCGATGGACCAAGTTTATATGATTACACACTAGATTTTGGATTTCCCTATGTATGGGAGGGATGATATCCCATAGTGAACTATTCAATCATTGTTTCTCCTGTTTTGGGCATGCTCTCTAACCTTGGAAGAGTATAAGAATTGACATTTTGGAGAAAGGTATTAGTGTACACTTGTAACCTACCTAATAATTTGTCAATGTTTTTAATTTGATAATCACTTTGATCAAACCAAGCTAGGATATTGTCATCGGGTCACAACTAGGATGGTATGGGATTATATTACATATTAATTTATGTCATATTCAAAACTCATGGGTAGAGGCCTTGTTGGATCTATAAGGATCTACTAGAGGGCCTTGAAAGGATGATGGATGATCAATCTCTTCAAACCTTACATTGGAAGAAAAATTTGGTGTTTGAATAGGAGAAACACACGAAAGAGGTGAATTTGGGGAATAATAATTGGCCTAACCAGACAAAGAGGGTGGATATTGGGCATTCATACAAGAATAGTAAGCCTTGAGGCCTAAAATAGGCCTGATATAGTCATATCCTGACATATTCAATGGATATATAAACAACCATAAAACAAAGGGATAATGTGAATATGGAATGATAGAAAGGGGAATAAAATGGAAACAAGAAGAAACTAGTCTTTCGCGTTGGGTTCACCAAATTTATACACACCAAAAAGCCTAGGTGATTTTTGTGTGCACTGGACTCTTTATGAGTGCGGGCCAAGGTAGGTGATGTAGAAGATGATGATGTGATTGTGGGCTAGGGATATTGGATGATGTAGAGATGATGAAGAATGGGGGATGACAACATGAACAAGACAAAAGAGAGATTCTACCTACACTCTTTGGAAAACAAAAATTTCTCATTGAGTATGATGATGCTCCTATGGATTTCATGACAGTGTATGGTATGGTTGAGGATGATGGTGACATGGAGTTTTACTTCTATGCCTTGGTTAGTGAGTAGAAGGATATTTGGTTGCACTACTCAAGTAAAATGGTCGCTATATGTGAGTTGTCTCTAATCAAACAAGGTCATATGGAAGAAGGTAGCGGGAAATGGATGAACTTAAGGAGACTCAAATATAAAATGGAAAAGCATATGATGAGATTTTGGATATGATTACTCTGTTGTGGGGCTTCAGCGTCAAAGAAAACTAACCATGGAATAATTTATGTGGGAGATAGTGAGAAACAAAAGACTTCTCATATAAGCTTAGATAAAATGTTGTCTTGTAGGTTTTGGGGTTTAAGTGGGGTTATGACGTAAGGAAAATGTCTAAATATTCCTGGGAATGTATGACTATCCAAATTCATCTACTATTGAGGGGAAACACTCATCATGTGGCACTTGTTATGATCGGGAGAAAAATAATAAATGAGCATGTGATGTTAGGCTACCTCACAATGATATCGAGCTAGAATTGGAAACTTGGGAACATCTTATAAGTTTAGTTAATGATTTTTTTTTGTATACCCATTTTTTAAAAATCATTTAAAAAATCCCTATCATCATTATTCAACATTATGCCTACATGCATTTATGATAAGTTAGGTTGGGACCACTTGATATTTAAAACATTATTTAATCTATATAACATTAAGTGGTTTTGTGGCATTGTTTACTCTATTGGATGATTATTGATTTGTGGAAATTATATATGTCATCTTATTTGTTAAATCAGTTGCATGGTTTTGATAATGGAGATTAAGTTTCTCTTTGTGATATCATTCTTGGGTTTTCAAGATCGCATAATGGTATACCTCTTCTTTCCATTCTAGAAATGAGTTTGTTTGATTGAAAAGATGAAGATGTGATGGGTTTTGAAGTGATCATTGTCTTGTTTAAGTTTGTTGGTAGACTGTCCCTTCACATATTTTAATAATATTTACGACTAGTTTCAATAATTTTAAGATCGTTGAACTGTTATATTATTAGGGTCATATCATTTGGCACTGCTTTTAACTCGAGGTTTGATATATTCATGAAGTGGGCATATTATGTTTTCAAATGATGGAGGTTATATCATTTAAAAAAAACAATTGATATATGGATATTGGGCATGTAAAATTGTTAGAAGGTAATAATGTTAAGGCGGCCACCATGTATTTAACCTTGTCACCTTTGTTTTGAGCCATGGTTGATATGTCATTTTTCAAAGTTTTGTGCATTTTTGATTGGTAAGCATGGAGGTGGAAGGTTTGTAGTGGTTTAATCTTATAATGGTGTATTGAATGCGTATGAGAGAATTAATTTTTCCTCGTAAATGATCTCAAACTAGGAAAAATATTGGATTTTTGAGCTCTTTATGATTTATGTAATCTAGTAGTCTAGTTTTAGAGATCTATCAAGCTTTTGGTCAGGTATCTATGCGTTTTAAGCCCTCTATTTCAAGTGAGAACGTGTTGAGATTTCACAGGTATGTTGCTCTCGGATAAAACAAGAAGAAGTTACCCAATATAGGTCATTTTTATGCATGCATGCATTATTTGGGTTTGTGAGTTCGTAGTTTTGATGAAACCAGTGCAGTGAGGCCATTGAAATATTTTGCTTGCATTTGGTCTATTCATTACCCATTTGCAAAATGCTTTTATTTTTACAAATAATGAAATGGGTAAAGTTTATTTGGCAAAAAAAATATTTTTTTGGGCTTTGAGGTCTATTTATAATTGAATATAGTTGATTTTTAAGACCCAGTTTGAGCTATGACTTGTTCAGGAAAATGAGAAAGGAGTATGCAATTTTCCTTCCATTTTTTAAATTTAAATCTCTTGTTTTTTTTGGAAATTGGTAAAACATTGAGGGTTTTGAAAGGACCCACATCCTTTTACAAAAGGCTCAGAAGGCTAGATATTACAATTAAGTATAGCAGTAGAGAAAAACAAACCAAAAATTACCAAAATCCAAAAAAGACAAAAGCCCACGCATGGGTTAAGTATTTATCATATTCTTAAGCACTTCAACAACCTCAAAGGTAGTAGCATCTGTATTCTTGTTGGCCAAAGCCTCTGTGAAATTGATGAGCTCCTTGCAACCATTCTACAATATTCCCAAGTCTCATCAGTATTATCCTTCCAGTTTTTAATGACTGCGAAGGATCTTTTGAGTTTTTCAAGGACACTGAGAATAATTCCAACAATATCTATGTCCTGTGAAGTATCCATAACATCATCAACAACATCATCAACATCATTAGAAATAGTTTCATCAAATTCCTCAGCTTCATCGGTAACAATTTCATCAGCATCAGTTTCATCGGCTATCGGCAATAATCATAACATATTCATCAACAATGTCATCAAATTGACATCGATATTTTCATCCACCAAGTTGATAGGTGAATCTGAGTAAGTTGTGGATAGCCAAAACAGAACATTAGGGATGTCACAATCCATACCCGTTGCAGAAGAAGGTGAAAAGATGGTAGGTGACTGAACATCCATCACCAAGGGAGAGGAAGCAGGGTGGGGGAAGTGGTAAGAAACGAGGGAAGTAGGAGGAGTCGAGGCTGCATCACGGTGGCCCGTGACCACAACCTGTTAAATTAGAGCCAGGAGAGAGGTGAAGGTGAACTGAGGTGATGGGAAGAAGAGGGGATGGAGGAGGGGGAGGGGGCAGCGATGGGCATAACCAAATAAAGGGGGAAGCAGGCTAAAACTTCAGTGGCCGCATCATGTTTAAACATCAAATAGAGCAATCCTTGATGAAGGAGAGGTCCTTCACCAACACGAGCTTGTTTTATAGACAAATACAAAAATTGAAATAGAAATTTCACCAGATTTACCTTAATGCCATTGTGAAAGTGTGCCAGAAGGAAGAGCTGGGGACCATATATCAATTTGTATCTCCCTTCGAGAGTAAAATATCACATTATGTACTCGATGACTCTATCCCAAGGATCAGGAAATGAAGCTCTTTTATATCCAGACTTATATTTATGAGACCATTCCTTATTTTTTAATAAATCCCCCATTCCCACTTTAAGCGACCTCTTAAAGTATATATCTCCAATAACAGGAAGGCCTGTAACAACTATAATGGATTCTGTTGTGATTTCAAACTTAGTCTGAACCAATTTTACCTTTCATTTCTTCCATGTCACTAGAATGCTACTAGAGACAATGACAAAATGCCCAAAGAGATGTTCAATAAAAGGAGTAACCCCTTTTTCTTGCAGTAAATTCCAAACATCAAGATCCTTTCTAATTCCTCATAGTTAGCAAGTTCAACTCTTCAAAGGGATCCACCCATTTCGACCAGAAGAAGAATGTCAAGTGGAAAAAAATTAATAACTAGATGATTTTTAAATAGATCCTTAACTTTTCCCATCTCATACCTCACACGTGCCATAAATAGATCTAACAGTGAATCATCATTATTGAAAATCTCATTCAAGTGAATTATGAGTAATAACTCCTCCTCCCATGCACAAAACTCATCATAGTGATAAGTTGTAATAATCACACAATAAATTCAACCACCAACGACCGGGGGGTAGATAAGGTCATTGATAATGCTAGCACCAAATAAATTAAAAATAAATAAGATCATCTTAAGAAACAAAACTCTAAGAATATTTAGAGTGATCATTAACTACTATTGAGAGAAGGTCACTAGGAAAATTCCCAATCCACACCTGTTGGTTGTCAATCGAGACCCCCAAGTTAGCCAACAGATCGGCCACTATGTTTCCTTCCCTATAGGTGTGCTAAAAGAGAATGTTTTGAAAACAAGATTGTAGATTACATGTGTCAGCCATTGTGTTTCTTATAGTCCAGCTTGTAGGCTCATTATAATTAAGAATGCAGACCATGTTGAGGGAATCACTTTCCATAATGAGATTTACTGATCCAAATATAAGTGCTAACTCTAGACCTTTGAGAATAGTGAGTGCTTCCGCTCTATGGTTAGTCCCAGTACCAAAGTTGACAGTAGTAGCTACCAGCGGTTATCCTAGATCACCTCATGAAGCTCCCGAGTTACCTTTTACAACACCATATTTATTAACTTTAATCCAGCCAATTGGAGGAGGGGACCAAGAGGTGTTAGCTCTAGTTGCAGCAGAATGAGATGGTTGTAAGGGGATATAAAGTTGCTTATACCAAGGTTCCTTCAAATTTAGAGTGCTTCTTTGCTTATGCTACTTGCAAACTAAGCAGTTTAAATTCTCCTGTAATCCAACAACCATAACTGAGAAAATATGAAGGACATCTTGTGACTGGTCCTTGAAAATTCTTTTATTCCTCTCTTTCCAAATATTCCAAAAGGTATGTGTTAGAAGGAGTTTCCAAGCAAGGGCTGAAAATGGGTGTCTTAAGGGGGGTTTTGATTGAAGAATGACATCAAATATAGAGGTAGGAAACACCCACGAGACCCCAAAAATGATTAACATGAGACTCCACAGAGAATGAGAAAAAGAACAGTGTAAAAGCAAGGTGGGAATATTTCAGAGAACAAAGAAAGAGAACACATGGTTGGTAGAGAATAACCTCTACGTTTAAGATTTTCACCTGAGAGGAAAAAATATTGAAAAATACAACCAAGTATAGAAGACAATTTTAGGAACAACATGAGGAATCTAGATGTGTTTCAAAGGAGGACCCTTTGAACATTGTGAGAGGAGAGATAAGTAGCTTTAAAGAGAATAATCCCGAGGGTGATAGAGGCCAAATGCGAACATATTCCTCATGAGTGAACTGAATGTCATGTGAAGAAAGTAGAAGCTTGATATTTTCCATGTGCTGCCACAATCCCAGAATGGTAAGAGCCAACATGGAAGAGGATTGGGTCTGTTGATGTGGCCATTAATAGTTCTTCTACATAACCTAGTGAGGTGATGTATGATGGGGTCCCAAAAAGGATCAGAAGAAAGGGGATTTTCCCCAATCCACCAGTATTTCCAGAAATAAATCTATCTTACATTACCTAACCTCCATTTACTACCAGATTGTAGTAAGGTTTGAGTGCTCATTATAGAGTTCCTAATCATCGAGCCACTTGGGATATCCATAGCAAATAAATATTCTCATGGAGAAATATATTTAGATATCAAAATATGTGTTCATGAAGACTTACCTTTTGAAGCAACAACCCAACCTAGTTTAGCTAACATAGTAGAATTCATCTCTGATACATCTGCGTAATCCAAGACCCCCAATAGTAGTAGGCTTACAGACCACATTCCAAGAAACCAAATGAATCCTTTTTCACTCTTCAGCTCTACCATAGATTTTTTTTTAAAAAATTTATCAATACTAGAAGCAACTGAGGAAGGTATTTTGAGAAATGACATAAAGTATATGGGGAGGATTTGTAAAGTGGTTTTAACTAGTTGTAGCTTACCAGCGTGACTTAGGAGAGCACCTTTCCAACATACAAGTTTCTTTTTAAATATATCAATTACTGGATTCCATAGATATTTAAGCTGTCTACCTTTAAAGAGGAGGATCCCAAAATAAGAAGATGACAGATCCATGATGCTACATCCAATGATAGATGTTATCTTTCTTTGTCTGCTTGGGGGAGTATTTATGAAAGCAATGCTACTCTTGGTAAAAATTATAAGTTGTTTGGAGGCATATTGATAGCAATCCAATATTCTTTTCAAAAAAATTGCCTCCAGTACTAAAGCAACACCTAACAACAGAGTATCATCTACGAATTGACTATGAGTAGCTACAGGAACCTTGGAAGTGATTGTAATACCCACAATTCTGTAATATATTTTCGCTGCAACCAGTGCTCTAATAATTGTGTCAGCTAGGAGAATAAAAAAGAAAGGTGATAAAGGGTACCCTTTCCTAATCCCACTACTTGGTGGAAAATTATTATTAAGGGGTACCATTCATGAGCACTGAGAACCTAGGAGAGGAGATACAAATATGTATCCAAGAACACCACTTATCATAGAATCCAAATTTTCTTAGAACTCTAAGAAGGAAAGTCTAGCTAACCCTATCAAAATCCTTTTGCATATCAAGTTTAATGATCATACTAGCCACTTTGGTGTGAAAATTTATGTGGATAGCTTCATGTACTGTGATAACTCCCCATTAAACTAACCTTCCACCAATGAATCCATTCTGTTGTTTATAGATTAATTTTTCCATAAAGGGTTTGAGTTTGGTGGCCAACAATTTTGTGATTATCTTATAAGAGGTATTACAAAGAATGATGGGCCAAAAATTTGAGACCAATTTAGATCCCATATACTTAGGAGTAATGTCCAAAAAGGTATAATTCCATTCCTTTAAGAGCATATCATTATTTTGGAATTCAGTGATAACAATAAGTAGATCAGACTCAATAATATGCCAATAAGTTTGAAAAAAAGTTGCAGGAAAGCCGTCAGGACCAGGTGACTTTTCTCTCTTCATATCACAAATAGCTTTATGAAATTCCTCCAAAGAAAAAGATTGAGTAAGCGTAGTGTTTAGGTCCTCTGAAATTAGTTTAGGAATATGCTGCAACATTTCCTGACTATATTCCTCACAAGGAGGGTCATCTTCTTGTAGAAAAGTTGAATAGAAATTAACTAACTTAGCTGCAATGGTATCTTCACTATTCAAATATTTTCCATCCATGGTTAGTATATCCTTTATCTTATCCCTTCTTTTATGTTTAGTGGCAGTAGTATGATTTTTTTTTGTATTTTGATCCCCATATTGTAACCATATTTCCCTGGATCTTTGCCAATAATAAATTTCTTCTTCAACAAGTGTATTTTGAAAGTCACCGAGTAGTGATAATTATTGTTGATGCAGTGAGGAATTCTTCCTTTAATCTCTATTCTAGCATTGTTTTCAGGAATCTTTAAAGAAATTTTATCCTTTATTTTCTTAATATCACCAAAAACATTTTTTTTTCCATATTTTGAGCTTCTTCTTTATATAACTGAGATTTTTAGAGAATCTATACATAGTTGATCCCAAAAAATTAGTCTTCCACTACTCAGCAATTTGTTTATCTCGATTGTGATTTTGTAGCCAAGATAACTCAAACCAAAAGGGAGGATTTTTAGAAATTTGCATTTGAGTAACATTTAGCAGTAAAGGACAATGATTTGATGTAAATTTAGGGAGGGCCATTAGATAAAAATCATTGAAATGAGCAATCCAATCCATAGAATAAAACATCCTATCTAATTTTATTTGAATATGATTACTCCCAAGCCTATGATTAGACCAAGTAAAGGAAGCTCCATGCAGATCAAAGTCAAAGAACTCACCTTGTCTGATAAATTCTGCCAAAGAATCCATACTGCTAGTACTAGCATTAGACCCACATTGATTTTTCAAGGTATAAAGAGGAGTATTGAATTCACCAACAATTAACCAATGTAAATGTTTATAGGAGTTACACAATTCCAACAAGTCTTTATAGGTATTTTCCCTACTCATTTTCAGATTAGGAGCATAGATATTTACAACAATCCAACCAAAGATAGATCCTATTTCTTGCAAAAACATTCCTCGAAAATGGGGAGTTTTAATAATGCATTTTCCCAAAAAACCTTTGGGGTTTTAGAATGTACATATGCCTCATGAGTTTCCAGCATATATCTTAGAGGAAAAGGAAGCATTAGGCCATATACTAGGAAAAATATCATCATATTTCAATTTGGTTTCCTGTAACATCAAAATGTCAAGAGAGTGTTTAAGCCTGAGGTATTTAAGAACTCTTTTTTTTGGGGAGCATTAATTCCCCTTACATTCCAAGTGAAGAGATTCATTTTTTAGGTTTATGTTTCCCTCTACCTTGCATGGTGAGAGTGGCTTGCATTCCTTGTGTAATGTTTTGAGAGGTTTCTTTTTGAATCTTGGCATAGGAGGCAAGCCTTCCCCTACCATTTTTTTCCCACATACACAGGCTTCTTACATGTGATTCTAGTTTTTCTAGTTGGGCTATGATCACCAGATAACGAGGTTAAGGGGATGGTAGAGTATATTTTTATTCCAAAAAGGGAAGACTACAAAAGGGAATAAGGGTTGATGATGTAAAAACTTTTGACCCATCTAGTGTGGGAATATCAAGGTTTACAGATGACTCTGAAAGATCACGGAACAAGGGAGAGGATGGGGGAGTGGTGAAACATGAGGGATTATCAAAAGATGGACATGAAATAGGGATCTTTAAGGGGGATATTTTCAAGACCAAGGGTAGATCCATGATTGGTTGTGGATCATGCAAAATAGAGGAAGGGGGCGAGAAGAAGCAGTTCAGCTGGACTGGTTGTTGTTCCATCTAAGTTATTGAGGATGGGATAGGATGAGAGCCATGCAAATCCAAATCTATTTCTCCCTTATCTTGTATTACTTTGAATGGGTTGGAGGTGCTTGCTTCCTTAGTAACTTTAGGGATGTATTTCCCTTTGTTCATTGGTGTACACAACTATTCCTTAGGTTCAGGGTTGGATTTGATGGGCATGTCTGGGCCCTATGACCTATGATTTTATATACTGAGAAAGCTTGAGGAATGTATTCATATTCAAAAGGATTCACCCATGTGCCTAGGTCTGAATATATTTTAATAAAGGAAGGTAATGGAATGATAATATCAACATTAACACAGAACCTAACATGAATGAATCTAGAACCAGCTCTAGTTGTTTAATCAATAGAAACAAGTGTTCCTAGGGATAAAGCAATACCTTCAATTATTGTAGTGTGGAAAAATTCCAAAGGAAGGTCGGGAAGGTGAACCCAGATTATATTATGATTCATAGTTTTAGTATACAGATTGAATCTTGGAGACCACCTTCAAAGATAAAAGCCTTTCCTACCAAAAAATCAAGGCCATCTTAGAAGTACCCTTCGCAAAATCCTCTTTATGGCTGAAAGGTGAAAAGGATAAATTCTATTGGGCAACTGCTGAAATCTCTAATGGACCACACGGGGCCCATTTGATCCATACCCATTTTTTTAAGTCTTGTAGAGGGGGACGGAGGCCCATGAGCAATCCTATAAGATATAATTCCCTTGAATCATGGGTAACATTAAGTAATCTATGTAGAGATCTACACGGAATAAGTACCATCAAGTAGCTTACGGTGAAGCTTCATAGGAGGGGAAGGTTTTGGTGACCCAACAGTCACATCTCTCTAAGTACCATAAGGAAAATCTGGAGAGGTGACAAAAATATTAGGGGATGGGTTAGGATCTAGTCCCATCAGATCTGACATCGCCATAGGAACACCAGACGTAGCAGAATTTCAAAAAATTGTAGAGCAGGAAAAGAAACAATCTTTTATCCATTTAAATATCTTGTTTCAAATGATTTAGATAGAGATTTTTGGATGGTCTTGAAGCTATTCTTGGAAATGGACATGTTTATGCATGCGTGTGTCATTTTATTAAAAATACGAAAATGCGAATTAGATAAAAAATTCTGATATGCCTAGTTTTGCATTCTTTATCAATATTGGAATTGTTTTCTTGTAGCGAGTTTTGTGGCAAAAAATAAATTGGAAGATGTATAGGTCGTGAGCAATGGTATACAAATTGGCAGTATTGTCTCTTTCATGAATAATGTTGTTTGTACATGGATTATGTTTCACTATACATTCTGTTTTGTTCATTTTTATTATATGTAGAAGCTCTTTCTCAAAGACAGAGGTCCATTTGACTTTAATAAAATAAAGTGGTTCAATACATTTTTTTATTTTTTGAGCTCAATTTGGATATTGTCATTTGTAAAATGTGAGTTATGAAGATGCAAAGATTTAAAAATGAAATTGTGCAGAGAAAATGCAAGATTTTTTAAAGTGCTGACTGAAATTTGATGAAGTTTTACATTTAATTTCGAGTTGTTGAAGTTGAGTTTGTTGAAAAATGATTTAAGTTACTTGACAAATAGTTCAGTTGATGTTAAATAAAAATTTCATTGAATAAGTGGTTGTCATTTGCCTTCATTTTATCTATCATGTTAATATAAATTGGGGGCATTTCTAGTTAACTCTATTTTGAGAGAATATGTGAACTTGTGAATACGTATTTAATTGAATTTGCTTAGTAATTCATCATTTTCTATTAGTTATTATAGCATGTCAGGATGGGATGGATGGGGAAATTTAAAAGGATCAAGTTCTCATCATTCATGGGGTCATAATAGCTTTTAGGGCCATTTACAATAACAAATAGGTTCACCTAGAGGTGGCCGAAGGGGAACTATTATGCTTCAGGGTAGGAGTCCTTTTATGAGAAATGCTTATACTCATGTCTTAGTACATTTTGATGCCAATTAACCTTGTTCACATGAGGTATTGAAATTTATCGAGTCATATCCTCGTTAAAAACCCCCACAAAGTGTTCATAATACTCCTCTCAATGATAACATTGACCGTACTCAAGATAAACACAACCCTTCTTCTAACCACTCAGTTCACTCTAATCCATCTCACTTACCTTCACGTAATGTTCAACCACCAACTAATTAACCTTTGATATTTTGGAATACCCAACCATCTCATTCACATGACTTAGACCCATTCCCTAAGTGTGCTAGCTCCTCTTTTGTTGTTCCTATGGTGACCAAGGAATTAAAGAGGGTGAAGTTGGAGGTTGAGGAAGAGTCAATGGCCATTAATCATATTACTCTTCCTATTGGTCCTTATGAGTATGTAGAGTTGATGATTGAGACTGGGAAACCTTTTCTTGACCTCATGTAGATGACTAATATTTTATCATAATATGATTTTATGATTTCTATTTTAGATATAGAATTGAACATATATTGTTATTAATTAACAAAAATATGGATTTACACTTGATCATATATGACAATTTGGTTTGATGAATTTAAATATATATTTGATTTTGGTTGATGAAAAAAATCTTGGTTACATGTTAGATTATATTATGATGATCCTTTTTGGTTATGATGGAGTAATTATGTTTAAATGATTTTTAATGCTAAAAGATTATGTTGTGTATTAATGATGAGTGGCCCCCCTCCCCTTTCTTGTCTCATTCCTCAGGGTTTTTAAAAGTCATCTTTATTCTAAAGAGATAGTTACTCGAGTCTTTCTCAGTTGATATTTAATAAAACCTTATAACGTCTCACTTAAAAGATGAAGTGTAATATTATATAATAACTTTAATTATTATTTGAAGACAAATTAGTTGTAATATATATTTTAGAATGGAAGAATTATAAAGGACTTGGAGGATAAATTTTTAGAGGATCAAAAATCAGGTATTGTAAGCAATTTGTGAAGTTTATATCATAAGGAATATTTTTTGTGCAAATGTTTTTTCTGAGATAAGTGATCTTACAGGTGTTATTATGACATTGTTTTGAGGTTTGAGTATGAAATTATGATACAAGTATATCTAGTTTGAATATTATTTTACCAGTTATATGATTTTTATTATTCTGTATCTCATCTAAAACTGATTATAGATTTTGATTTGTCATATCTAGAGCAGGCCATGAAAGAAATTTTTATTCCAATCTTGAAAAAAATGCAGATTGATAACCATCTTGGCTTTTTGATTTGATCACGACTCTTTTTAGATGTTATTTTGGAAACCATTGTACATTTCATAAATATAAATCTGTTTCTCTTCAATATATTCATCTTCATTTTTATCTTACAGATTGTGTAAATGTGTCATACTTGTGAATAATGTGTTTACGTTTATTTTCCTTTACTTGTTGTTTTGTTTCTATCTCCAAGATCATTACTTTATATGACCAATAAATGCAATATGAGATCATAAATAAATCATAATGTATAATTTTCACCTTTTCAAAAGGTTTTCTCATAAATGGACATCACTCTATCGGATAAAGGTTAGATAATAATTTCTTTGATAAATAAATTGGTCCTATCGATAAGAGATTTATTCATATGAACTTTGATGGAATATTATTAAGACAGTCAAATGATCTCAATTTCATATATAACTTATTATTAAGTGGTCTTGTTGTGTGTTTTGTTATTTTATTTCTTTGTTTCTTATTACTATTTTATATATCCCTTTGTTGTTAGAAGATAGAAAATTTCCCAGAATCTTAGGTTGATCTATGATTAATCTATACTTAAACTACCCTTATTTAAGCTAATATTAAGCTTATTCACGATTAAACTGGTTTGATTCTAGTTTGACCTTTTACATTAGGGGAAAGGGTTGATTAATTATCGTTCTAATTTTTATTGACAAGAAATTTGGTGATTCCAATGGGGATACATTTCTATTTCTTTCATGTGAGTGGATTTCCTATAACTATCCACTCCTTCATTTCTACTTCTTCCCATAAGATTATATTTCTTCTAACAATCGACTCTTTATTATATTTCAAATGACCATTGGAGGTTTTTATCCTATTGACCAAGTAGGTTTTCTAATTGTAAATACTCAATTATATATCGATTCTGAGATTATAACTACACTTTGGGATTCTGCTACTACTGTTGCACAATTTTCACAAGTTATTGAAGTTCTTAATAAGGAGGAAGATATAGCTCTTGATATTTAAAGGCTCGAAAGGTAAAATATCTAAAATCAACAAGACATTGTAGAAAAGTATAAACAAGTTAAAAATGAAAGAGAAACAAGTTTGAAATATGTGAATAAATCTAAAGTTTAACCTTTAGATATTGTTAATGATAAAAAATCTTCTTAAACACTTGTGTTAGACTAGCCTCCTTGCTTTTTTATTTCCTTTTTGATTTTTAATATGGATGTTGAAGGAGAAAGATAAAGAAGGCCTAGTTTAAATCACAATCGAAATAGGTTTTGAATGTAATAGAGATAATTCAACACATGATGAAGCTTTAGATAATGATGAAGAGAACCTTAGCCCTTGTATTAAAGGTAACCCTATTGATATTGGGAGGAATCCTCCAAAGCTGCCATCCTTAAAGGGTATTCAACTTCCTAAGTTTTTTGGTGAATATGGTTATTCATGAGAGGATCATTTTGACTCTTTTAAAATGATATGTGCTGCCATAAGAGTAACTAATGAAAGAGCTTATTTAAGATCTTTTTCACAAACACTTGAGGGAAGATACTATAACACTTTCATTAGTATACCTCCTAAGTCCCTCACTAAATGGTCTGACATATAATATTGGTTAGAGGATTATTTTATGAAAGACAAGGATTAGTTTTAACTAGTAAATGAAATTTCTAATATGACCATGGACCTTGGTGAAACAATTTACCATTTTAATATTTGTTTCAAGAAATTGAGACAAAAGATACCTACGAAGGTCATACCTCCTAAAAATCTTGTATGATTGTATTATTGTAATGATTTTCCGTAAAAGTATAGGTTAGTGTTGGAAGATAAATAAATTTATGATTTTGAGTAGACTCTTCCTTTTTGTTTGGTATATGAAAAGAAGTTAAAGAAGATTGGTTTCAAAGATAGGAGATCATCTAATGATTATGCAGAGAATATAAATTTTTTGAATGCCATTCAGAATCTAGGTAATGAACTGGCCACCATGAAAAGACAATTAAATAACCAACCATCATCCTCAAAAGTTACTTCTGTTGGAACAGGTAAGGTTAAAATAGAATCAAGAAAAGTTAAAACTGAACCTAAAGAAATGTATTGTGGAGTGTGTGAACTACATCATGATTCTAAAACATGTAAATTTGCTGAAAAATTCATAAAATTTGTGAAAGATAGGAATATTTCAGAAATGTGTAGTTTTGTGAACTCTGATGTAAATGTAGTTGAAAATCTGTCTACAGATTATTCTAAAAATGATAGTAAGAAAGGAAAAATTGTTGATGACTCTAAAGGAATACAAAAATCTGATCCTAATGATAAGTCAAAACCACTGGATAAATTAAGTAAGTCCATCTCTGATGAGGTTCCATTTGGATTGAATAATGCTCAATATTAGCCTTATAAAGGTAAAAACTTCATGACATCATCAATATTCCATATGACATATGATATTATGGTTGACATGAAAAATTATAGAAGTAATTTGAATGTTTGAGAGTCTTGGTTTACCGGTCCAGTTTGAAAAATTAGATGTTTCTCATAAAAACATGTCTAAATCAAAACCTTTAGTGGTTGTTTAAGAAGATGAATCAGATAGGGAAAATGATAATAGAGAATATAAAGTGTTGAATAATTCTAATTTAACACGTGATTATATTCCCCCTTTCTATGTATTAGTCAAAATTGAAAATAAAATCATTCATAACTATATTCTAGATATATGAGCATCAAAGAACATTATGCCTAAATCTATTGATGATCAATTAGGCATTCTTTATGAGCATGATAATAAGAAATTGATTGTCTTTGGCTCTTGTCAGACTAGATGTTGTGGTAAATTAAAGGACATAGTTATCAAGGTAGCACAAGATGAAAGAGTAAGGTTTATTGGAAATGTGCATATCTTAGATTTTCTTGCTAATTATGCTATGTTGCTTGGAAGGTATTAGTTGCAGGCTACTGGAGATTTCATTGGAAAAGATCTTACTTGGGCACTAGTTGGTAATTCTATTAATTTTATAGACAAAGAACAATGGTCAGGAACACCAATTGAATGAGTTTCATCACAAATATCTTTTGTAGAAACTGGTATGGGAACCTATGGTTTGAATGTTTTGGATATTAATGCCTTTGATGATGAAGATCACCAACATGCTAGATTGTTGCCTTATGATGATATTTGGCTTATGTGTTTTGATGGAGCATGATATCAAGTTAGAAATGGACCTGGTTTGGTTATAAAATCACATGTGGGTAAGTAATTTAATTATGCCTTTCAACTCTCATTTGAAACAAAAAATAACACTGCTAAATTCGAAGCTTTGTGATTGGGTTTATAGAAATCTTTAAGTTTAGACATCAAGAAAATAACATTTTTTGGAGATTCAAAACTTATGATAACAAAAGTGAAAAAGATATATAAGACTAACCAAACTTGTCTTCATCATTACAAAAAATTTTGGTCTTTGATTGAACAATTTGAAGCCTTTAACATATACCATTTTGTACCTTTTTCCTTTCCTGACTCTAGAACACTTCTTGAATGAGATCAACTCATAAACCTCCCATTCACATGTTTCTCATAGAAATAGGTGATCTCTTCTTGATAACAAGACTAATCCCTAGATAGAAATTGAAGGGATGAATGAGAATGAGCTCCATGTTCTTGTCCTGCACAATACACTAAAACACTGCAAAATCCACCTTTTTAGACTTGCAAGATGTGAGCTCATTATCAAACATGGATCAAGTGTTTAGAAAAACTTCGCTAGGAATACATTACTTGAGATGAATTATTTCCTTACTTACAGAGAGTTCCTCTCATCATGATTATGATGACCATCCTCTTTATGGATTGAATTTGAATAAAACTCTTGATTCTTTTCAACTTCTTTGTCAACCTTACAATGTTCTTGATTTTCACCTACTGCGCCTTGATATGCTTTGTCTTACTCCTTAACACAATTGTGATCAAAATGATGCTTTAGGATCCTTATAGAGATATAATTCTCTTGTTTGAGCTATGAAAAAACTTTTTAACCATGTAAGGGTGGCAAAAAGTAGTGAGATGAGTGAAAATGGAGCCAACAACAACTTTCTACATTGAAAGCCAAAACTTTCTATTTTTGGTAGGTGAGGCTAGGAGCTTCTATTTTTGAAAAAAATATATTTTTGCTAAAATTTTATATTTTAAAGCTCCTAACATGCTCAAAATACCTACATTGATGATTACTTATTATTTTTATAAATGTTCTATTTTTATCAAGTTACTTTTTCGGAAACTGCTATTTTGTAAAAATTGCCTATTTTGCCTCGTTTGCTATTTTCCACTATCTCTAGGTGTTTTGAATAGTGAGAGATTATTGTTTTAGGTGGATTACTATTTTTATTAAGTGATTATGTAGAGATTTTTTTTATTGTTATAAACTACATATTGGTGTTGGTTTGTGATGAAAACACTATTGTTGGATTTAGATCTGCACCGGGGTCCCGTGCTCCAATTTTCATAGTGATCCTTCCCTGGAACTCTTGCAAATCAAGAAGTAAAATTTTGAGGTATGGTTTAAAATATGTAGATGTATAAAACTAGGGAATCCATTGGTATGTAGTAACTATAATTTGAAAGGTTCCTAGGAGGAAAGTCTTCTGTGAAAGTCTCAATGCAATCAAATTTCTGGATGAAGAGTTATGAATAAATCCCCGTTTTTGAAGTCATGGCTATTTTGGAAGATCTTGTGCACAATTATTGGTATATTATGATTTTTTTGAAGGTTTTCAAGCATAATTTTTTTTGGATAGGTAAAACTATGCAAGGAAATTATCTTAGAAATAAGTTAACTCTATTTTCATGTCTTCATGGTAACTGCAGTTGAACTTTGGTTAATGAAAGCTAGGTGTGGTTAAAAACTAGGGTTAAATGAGATGCTCATGGGTACTATTTTTTGTCCCCTATGTATTCTTGGAAAAAGGAACAAGAGAGAAAAAATGGAACTTTGAGAAAGATCATGCCAAGTTTCGAAATGTGGTGTAATGCGAGGGAGATTGAAAAAGTTGTTTGAGCACCCATGGGTTGGGAAATGGTCGTATAAAGAACCTCAGAAGGACATTTACTACGGGAACTATTTTTTTTCCCCTCTATCCCATTGGAAAAATGGATAAGAGGGACAAAAAATTGTTCTTTGAGCAAGATGATGATGCTTGGTAACAATTTGAGCAGGCTTGGGGAAATGAGGTTTAGCCAATTAAGCACTCTGTTGGGATGAGGAGGCTCACATGAGGGACCAAAGAGGGGGATCACTCATGGATGAATTTTTTTTATCCCCTCTTCCTTATTGGGAAATGGATGAGAGGGACAAAAAAGTGCACTTTGAGAAAGAATATGACATGTGGCAGTAAAGAAATTGAATAAGTATGGGATCAACACACTTTGCACTAGTAACAACTTGAAAACTTCACTCCTAGAGCTTGGAGAGGTATTTTAAGATGAAATATTATATAATTATAACTTTAAGATACCTTTTAAGATAAATTTCATAGTTTTCAAAACCTAATTATTATTGAAACACTAAAAATGGCTCCTTTATCTTTAGGACATCGAGGTGTGCCTACAAAGATTGAAATGTTTTGAGAAACCCTTAAGAATTGTGTAAAATATGGTTCTTCCACCATGTAGATATTTTTTGAGATTTCCATTTATTATTAATTTTCATTATAAATCCTTATAGAGGAGTTCCTAAAATCATCTGGATAAGTTTAGGTTCATATTTTGACCAACCATTCCTTATACCTGAAAAACCTACTTTTACACAGTCTATCCCTAAACCATAAAATATTCCCTAAATATTCCTAAACCACTTCCAAAACATTAAATGATATCCAATACCCCATCTGGATGATTATGATTTTTTGGAACCTTTCCAGAGGATGCACACCTGCCTTGAAATGGCCAAAATCACCATTTCTAGGCCTACCAAAGAACTAGTCTTCAGTTGTACATTACTGAAAGAAAGAAACAACATTGATACATTACTTAAAAAAATTGCACATGCTTTTTAAACATATCAAGAGGACTTGCAAGGATGGGATGATCATGAAATAGAAGAAAAATTAGCTAGAAGAGGGGTTTAAGAGGGTTTTAAAGTAAATTTTCACATTTAGCTTAGTTTTTATGGCTCAAGTTTTGAATTTATGGGCTTGGAAAAATGCATGAAAACATATATTGCGTGCTAGAGGGTCAAGGCTGAAAATTATCACCCCACGGGTCTTCTCTACCCACATGAAATTCTGGAGTGGAAGTGGGACATGGTTTCTATGGACTTGATAGTTGGTCTTCCTACTTCATCATATCATCATGACACCATCATGGTGAGGTTGGAAACGCTGACCAAGGTTGCCCGATTTTATCCTACAAAGGTCAATTATAATGTTGTAGCTATAACACATGTTTTCCTTGATGAAATTATGAGATTCCATGGGATTCTGAGGATAATCATTTGTGATCAGGATACCATTTATACTTAATACTTCTAGACATCTTTTTAGTCAGCTTTGGGCACACATTAATTTTAGTTCCTCTTATCACCTTGAGATAAATAGATATATAAATAGGGTGAACCATGTCCTTGAGGATATGCTAAGGATACACATAGTGTATCGCGAGAAGAAGTGGGAGCACTATTTAGGCTTTGTATATTTTACCTATAATAACAATTTCCATATCTTGATTGGTATGACACCTTATCAGGATATTTATGGGAGACCATGTAGGACCCCTTTGATCTAGGATAGGTTAGATGACATGATTGTTCTTTTTCCAGCTTACCTTTAGGACATGAAGCAATATATTATCCTTAGTAGATAGAATTTAGAGTAGGATCATGTATGCTGATATTAAGAGGGTTGAGCGTCACTTCCTTGTGGGTGACAAGATCTTATTTAGAGTCCATCCACATAAGAGTTTAATTCATTTTGGAAAGGGATATAAGCTCTTCCCTCATTTTGTGGGTTATTTTGAGATCTTGGAGATTATTGGTCATATTTGTTACCACTTAGCTAAGCCACCACACCTATCCATGCCCATGATATGTTCCATGTTTCTATATTGTGGAAGTATGTATATGATATCTCTCATGTTTTGGATAGGTGGGCCTTACATGTGGAGGTCAAAGGACAGTGGATATTTGAGCTCGTGTGTCTTTTGGAGCATAGGAGGTTGTCCCTTTGGGAGAGATACTTAGATCAAGTTAGGGTTCAATAGGAAATATACGATGAGATGAAAAATATATGGAAGGATGTGACACCTTTGAGGGCCCAATATCCTTACCTCTTCCACTGACTTCCTGGAGGAAATAAACTCCTAGGAGAGGGAGATGTAGTGCCTACCTATTTTAATTGCATTTTGAACCATGATGACTCATTGTACCCATCATATTATTTTGATGGAGACCTTTAATACTATGTTACTATCATTATTATTGCTGATGTTGTTATATTATGTGGATTATATTAGCATTAGAATGCTAAATCATTTTGACAGGTTATTGTTGGGGCTTGCGATGCCTATGTATATCTGATCATTTTTATGGGTATCAATATGATGTCATGGATAGTTTGGATTGTGATCACGTGGTTTTATTATAGATACATTTTGTATGAATTGTCATATCCCGTTTCTTGTTACACTGGATAGATGATCATAATATGATTGATTTGTTTAGCTAGCTTTTGAATATGGTTGGATTGTCATCATAGTGCATGCATAATATCGTAATTTATTTTCTGGTATTGGACAGGTATAATTTGTGACTCAAGTGTGTATGTGATAGGTAGTACCATGTGAGAGTGTGGGACTTAGGAAGGGAATCTCTAACTAACACAATAGGACATGATGGGAAAAATTTCCTTCCCTTGTTTATTTTTGTATTTTTTCCACTTGGTTTGGACTATGGTTGAAATGTTGAAATTATACCCACTTTGGCATGTATTATCTTATTTAATATTTCTATGGTTGTGCACTCATTTTTGGTATCTCTTTTAGTTTATTAACCTAACCCCATTTTTCTTTTTACTTGATTGAGTGGTTAAGTTCTAACCCCCTCCATCCTTGTGGGATTGGTTTGTTAATTGATTGTTTTGGTTAAAAGGGATTAGGGGAACCTAATCATGGATTAAGTAAGACCAACTACCCCTCCTAAATTCTATATCTCTCCCAAAACTAGGATTTGGGAAAGAGGTGACATTTTGGATGAGTAAAAAGAAATAAAAGGGCTATATTTACCTTGAAAAGAGAACCCAGGCTATAAACCTATGGATGGGAAAGCTCTTTTCAAGGCTAATTGAGATCATTTCCTCTTTTTCATATCCTTTAACATCTTTTAATTATGTTTATTAGTTTTGGGGATTGAATTGATATTTGGGATGCATGTTTCTCCATATGGAGATTACTATGATTGTTCTGGATTATTATTTTTCTGTTAATGAAATTTGTGGGGTAATTTTGGGGATGGTTGACTGATTGAGTCTTGGGGTGGAGGATGACACTTGTCACCCTCCCAATTTATTTTGTTTTGGGGATTCTTATTTATCATCCCTAATTTTTAACGGATTGGTATTATTTAGGTCAATTTTTGGGTTGCTTTGGGAGGTTTTCATAAAGAATAAAGAATTGATTAAAGACATTGGAATTGGATTGTGCTTTTTGCTCTTATGAGGTAGGTTATCACTCTCATTTGATTATTGCTTGGTAATGAAATTTTATTTATTTCATGGTTGAATTATTTTGTGCTTTGATTTTTTTTAACTTTTGATTATGTTTTGTTTTCTCCATCCACCCTTGAGGGGAGTGAATTTGAAAATGTAATGGGAAGAAGGAGGAATCCCTTTTATTTTTTACCCTCATTGTTTGTTGGATAAACCTTGTTGGGTTATTTTCTTTCCCCTTACATTTGGTATGTTGTAGGAGATCATTTTAATTTAGTTTTTAAATAATTTCATATCTTTTTATAAGGATACCTAAAGGGTTTTAAAATCCTTGGTGAAGATGGGCATGGAGAGATAAGGAGAAACATTAAGATAAGGAGGTTTAATGGGTTTTTTGGGTTACTTTGGTTACTACGACTTTGAGAAAACTTAGGGATATCCTTATCCCCTCTTCTCAATTAGAAGAATATTGGAGATTATCAAGTGTTGTGGAAATTTATATGTTCATTTGGATATTTGTTTGTATTGAAATCCCTTTGCATCTTTATGGTTTTCCCTTTTCCTTGTGCTGGTTAGAGACATGTTTTTACTCTATCCCATTGGATTGGAGGGAGGATAACATGTTTTATTTATTATATGGAGGTATGTGATGATGCAAATTGGTTGGGTGAACAACTAATCATCTCTTGTGGATTTATTGGAAGCTTTTGTTAATGTATTTAGGAGCTAGAATGAAGTTGGAAACATGGAGTTGAACTTGGAGATAATTGCAGTTTTTGAAGTTGTTTTGAAATAGGAAATGTTTAAATAAAATTTGCATGTTGTCTTCACTTTATAGAGGGATTTTTTACTTGTATTTTAAGTGTAATTTTACCTCATGTGAACATAGGTGAATGTGAGAAATGCCACCTTTCAAAAGTGCAGTTTTGTTGATGTCAAAAGAATGTTTATTTTGTTATTGAAAGACTTGGACGACTATTTTGTTTAAGTTACAAAATCAAATTGAGAGAGTATGTATTCACCTTAGAAAGGAAAATAATTTTTTGTTAAATATTTATCTAAATTCTTATAGTTTCTATTAAAAAAATTAAATTTAAATAATATGAAAGAAATATTTAAATGGCTATCTTGTTGTAGTAATTTGAAACGTGCAAGTATATTTCTTTATCCTTCTATTATTAAATCTTGAACTATTTAATTTTATTTTTCCTTCCCATGAAGAAATTAAAAAATAGATTTCTTAATATAGTCCTATGTTTTTTACAATATTTGAAATGGTTTTACTTTTATCTCTATTTTTGTTTTGAAATCTTACTGTTCTGTGACTGAATCTGCTGATAGTTTTACAATGAGAAAATAAATTAGAGAATCCTTACACACACACACACACACACACACACACATTTATAACCATATAGTTATATGAAATTAAATTATTTGACCGAAATCCCATAAATATGAGAATAGTAATAGAACTGTTTGAAAGAAAACGAACAAACCAAACTTGAAGAAACTCATAGTTATATTGTTATATATATACATATGTATATATATATATATATACATATATATATATATGTATATATATATATATAGATATACATACATACATATATATATATATATATATATAGATATATATAGTATATAATAGATGTATATATACATAACACACACACATATATAATATCTATGTATATACATATGTATATAACCACACACACACACATATATATATATCTATGTATATATATCTGTTATATACACACACCAATATCTATCTATGTATTATACAATGTATATACACACACACACGACCTATATATATATATATATATATATATCTATATTAGTTACTACATATATATATATATATATATATATATATATAATCTATATACTATATAGATCTGTCTGTCCTGTCTCTGTCTCCTCTCTTCTTTCTCTCTCTCTCTCTCCTGTCGCCCTTTTCCTCTCTCTCTCTCTCCCTCCCTCTCTCTCCTCACTCATGCCCTCTCTCTCTCGCTCCCTCTCTCTCTCCCTCATCCCTCTCCCTCCTCTCTCTCTCTGTCTCTCTCTCTCTCTCTCTCTCTCTCTCTTACTCACTCTATCTCTCTCTACCCTCTCTCTCTTCCCTCTCTTCCGCTCTCTCCTCTCCTCTCCCTCGATATATATATATATAATTATATACATATACATATACATATACAATATACATATACATACATATATATACATATACATATACATACATATATATATATATAATATATATATATATATAATATATATTATATATATTAATATATATATAATATATATATATATGTATGTATATATATATATAGTGTGTGTGTATTTATTTGTTTTAATAAAATGTTTGAACAAAAATATTGGGGAGCGTTGGATGACTGGTCGTCTTAATCCCCTGCACTGCTCCTTACTTTCCCCATGGAAATAACTGTTTCATGGATGCCTTCTCCCCATTGCCATGACTATGGAAATATTGCCACAACCCTCCTCCTCTTCTTTGTGAAAACCCTTTTGGGCTTGGCTACATGGCCCCTTCCTCCTCACGTGCATAGGTTTGAGTTATATATATAACCATAAATATGAATATACCAAAAAATAAAGATATAACTCATTCTTGCAATGCGATTTAATCCTATAAATTTTAAAACAAAAAAGAAACACATTAACAAACTTCCATGGTAGCCCTTGGGTGAGAAAATATTCATGTAGATTCAGTGTTCATCCTTCCATCCTTCCACAACAAAAATATTTAATAAGAGAATAATATTGATATATTTTAAGAAAAGAAACTTGATCTCAAACCCTAAATGGGTTTCTAATTAAAATGGAAATGAAGTAATGAAAGAATTATCATGCAAATAACCTGAGTTCGCATGAATTTTCTCCTCCTCATTCTCATACCCACAACCAAAAGAAAAAAAATGAAATGGGAATAAGATGAAAACATTTTATATTCTGTGAGGAATCCATAAGGAAATTAGGGATTCCTTAGTTTACCTAAAATACTATGGTGGAGGGCCCTTGGACCTAAGGGCTCTCATTTAATATTGGTTATTTACTTTTTGAAATGATTAATTTTTGTCCCCTTATGTTTTTATTTGATGGGGAGTAATTTTAATTCTAACTTTAAAAAAAATTAAAAGGGGTATGGGTCTATTTCGGTGACCAAATTAAACCCATGTCAAAATTTTCTACCCTTTAGGTCTTTCTACCTTCATAGTGTTCTCAGATTTAAATTAAATTTATTTAATTAAAATTAATTAATTTTATTTATCATGTTTTAATTGCTGCATTTAAAATATTTATAATGGATCTCTTATGCCCTTGGTGGGATTTTCTGCTATCATGTTGTGGTAATTCTTGCATCACCTTCATTTTTAAAATTTACGTAATCATGACTTAATTATATTATGATAACAAATATTTTTTTAATCCCTAGTTATTTTATTATCTTATGAGTTTCCTTTGGTAGTTTTTGGCTAGTTTTGGACCCACACTCATCATGGACGCAAAAGTTGGGTATCAGATCTTAGTTTCAACACTAAATGCTTTGGGGCTAAAACTGTAACTAGTTGGTAGCTTGTGTAAGGTAAATTTCCCAATGTAACTTCCCCCACATGAAGGATGTCAGGGTGTGGTACTAAATGATGTGTGGTGACAACAAGGGGTCATTCAAAAACTCCCCAAGATATTCCTAGAGTAGAATTTGGTCTGTAGATATTAGGGTCACTATAGGAGATGATGGGAGTTCTGCAAGATCACCTTTTAGAGGAGCCAAAGTCAATAAAGGAGGTCAATCAACTTGAGAGTGAGGAACATCTAGACAAGGGATCAAAATCCACCACACACCATCATGAATCACCTTAGTGTGAGAGGTCTCATAACCCTTAAATATGGGTTAAGAGAATAGTAGGGACACACCTTCATGACCATGTGACAGGTGGTGTGATTAGGGATCTTCTCCATCTTCAATTACATATTTATGGAGGGTGATTGATGGGTTTGGGGCTAAGTCTTCTGATGATTCTAATCCATGTTATTCTTTTTATTCCCCTTAATATTATAACGATTCTAATCTAGGTTATTCTTCTAATTCCCCTCAGTCTCATTAGAATCATCAAAAGACACCTAAAATCCGCTTATGCAATTCTAATACTAAAATTACACTGATTATCCTCTTTCTCATCATTTCCATAATAATTAGCATTTTTCTGCTAATTAACTAATATTCTATTGGGTTGATGAATTACAACCTAAATACTAAAGGCACATAAGGTTGGGGTGTGGAGACATAGGGCACATAGGTGAGCGTAGAGATATATTAGGAAAGGGCACGTCTAGGAAAGTCAGAGTTCAAGTACTTAGCCGTTTTGCATGGACGAGCTAAAAATGGATTGAGTGCTAAGCATGCAAAGGTTGGAAGACTTGGAGACTAAGAAAAGTATATTTTGGACAAGTGGGAGATCAAGCAACATGCATAGTTTTGGGCTAATAATAAGATTAGATATGTAGTTATTATTAGATAATCTATTATTAGTGAGCTTGCATGCTTTAATATTTATCTTGTAGCGGCACATGGATATTCTTAGCATGCAGTCTATTTTTGAGAAGTGTAATATTAGTGAAGGGAAAGTCCCCCTTACTTATAAATATGTATTGATTTGCATGATTTGAGAGAGACAACTTATAGTAAGGTTATGCTGCTAGTTATGAGCGCACATGACTTATGGTGACACTATTATGTATGCATTCAACTTCTGTGTTTTACAGTAATTAATACAATGGATATGCGTGGTTGGATAATGATTATTGACATACCTATTTCTAGGTCTTGTATGCTAAATCTGATGTTGAATCTTGTTTAGTCCATTCTTGCATATGGTTATGAGCTAGATCTGTTTGCACTCTACTTTTGAATGGATATTATGGATCTGGTTTACATATGTGTTTATCATGTTAACATCTTGACAAAACTACCATAAAAGAGGGACCTGGTACCCTTGCATGCTTCACGTGAGCGTTTAAATCTATCTGGGTGATGTGCTAACGCACCTTGGACTGTTTGGTAAAATAAAAGACTACATTTTGGTTCCGTTGGCGGGACCTATTTTCAAGTTGTTTGTAAAGATAATGCATGATGAAGACACACCGATTGACTTTGGCCAGTATTGAGGATTGGGTAGAAAATTTGGAGGAAGAGTTTGCTCACAGATTTAACACTGGACCTAAATTTGATGCACATGTGTGGGTTGAACAAAATCTATATCATGAGATCTATGAGGCATTATTTTCCTATTTCTCTATAGAGCTGTATGAGTGGCTGGTAGCATACACATCAAAGAGAAATTGGAGGTATAGAGCACTTGCTTAGAAACATGAAGATTTTCAGAACTTGCAGGATGCTGATCTGACTTGGAAATGCTTTATAGATCATTAATGGAGTGGTATTTTGTAGAGTTACACCCTAGAGTACAATGTTTCTACTTATTCTTGTCCAAATGTTACTGAGATTCAGTTCTTGTGTGAACCTAGAGGATCTTATTTGTGTGTTATCCCTTTAGTGATTAAGATATTGATTGTAACTGTAGATTTGGAGGCACGACCTATGACTAGCTAAACCCCACCAAGCGTGGGGGTAGGAGTAGGTGTGGTGAAAGATGGAAGACATGGTGGTAGAGAGACATAGAGAAGAAATGTGGCTTAAGTTTAATGAGGTATGTGAGAGGGTTTTGGTGAATAAACGTGATGTTGCGGAATGAATGGTGTTGTGGTGAGAGATGGCTCATGAAGGATTTGGAGCTCACATAGAAGACATAGAACTGGAGCATTTGGTACTCCCATATTTGGGTAAGCATGACAGAGAACCCTCTTCAGCCTCAAATAAGAGTGTGCTGGTTGAAACTACAAGGACCGCGGGTGCATATCTAATCCATCATGGTGACCTAGCCCTTACACTTGGTTTTCCAATTTCTATGAGAGTCATTAGTAAGCAGGCTAGTGTGGGAAGTAGAGTAACAATGGATAGAGTTAATTTACCATCAATTTCAAGAGTAAATCATGTATCTTATTCATCTATGGTGAGTCAGGCATATTTTGCATTATTTGGAAGACTGATTAGAGGTATGTTTTTTGGTGCATCATCAACACAGAATGTGGGTGCACAGAATGTTTGTATTACACCTAAAAGTAGTACAACTTCATAGACTGTGGGAGTTCAATTTAGCTCAACTTTCAGAACAAAAGGAAACACATCCTCTTGGTCCAATTACCACTTACAGGAAGAGGATCAATAAGATTTAGAGGTTTGATATCTAGTGGATATATGGTGGATTCTAGAGGTGGAGGGAACATGGGAGGTAACTATAGGATCTAGATCTATTGGGCATGGTCTGTACCAACCCCAACAGGTGTATTATGAGATGTCTCTTGACATATCCGAGAGTATAGAGGCATTGAAGATGTCAACTAGAGCACATTCATATGTGTGATACTACTATGGCACACCAAGGACATTACACCCCTATGAGCACAAAAAAATTCAATTTACAACCACCTTGTAGGGGCACACACATAGTTGTTTATAGGAAGTGTGATCTGAATCAGAACTTGTGTAGATTACATTGCATTGCTACGTGATGCTTTCTTAGATAGAGTTCCACATACCTAAGTTTGAGTAGAAGAGCATCAACACATTGCTAAAGGATATCAAGTAGGGCATGGATAAAAGCATGTAAGGGAATATGATACCTGTTTTAAGACTTTACTTGTCAAATTTATCTTACGATATTCATCCTAGTCGAACATGCACAAAGTTGTTCATTAGTGGCTTGATAACCCCGTTCAGAAGGCCGCTATCTATAACACATACCTTTTACATAACAACACAAAGCTCTTGAGGTAGACCTTGTACAAGATGAGGTAGTTAGGTAGTGTGGACACTAGCAGTGATTCCCTTTTTTAAGGCACATAGATTACTATATATGGAGAAGCAGTTTTGGAAAGATGTTTCAGCCAATTCCAGCACATGAGACCGTGCAGTTGTACTGTGGTGTACAGATTGTGAAGTGGAGGGCAATACTAAGTATAGTATGCCCTCATAGATTAGTGTGTGCCATGTTGCTAGATTTTGAAAGATCTGCCATTTGATATCATGATTCAAGAAGGTGTCCATTGCTACAGTAGCACCCGACTAAGGAAGACTAGTGTCTAGTTACTGAAAGATTTATAAATCTACACACTCATGATACTAATAATTATATATTGGTTCACTCAAATTCATGAAGAAATTGATACTGGGTGTGTGAAAGACCAGTGTTACAAACAATTCCAAGGGGAACAAGGTGATGCAATCGGTGCTAGACTCAGAATAATAATGAAGGGTATTCTAATGGAGGTGGTTGAGGAAGAGGCTACCATGGGGGATTCAGAAGCCAAGGTCATGCGAGGGTGGAATAGAGGTGAGTTCCCCCATTGAGGAACATATTATACATTTGGATCTCATAGATCATTATAGGCGTGAATTCCCTCAGAACATTGTTTTCTCCTAGTCGTGGAAATAACCACAATTATGAAGAGTGTCCATATTTATATGAGCACCTGAGTAAAGAATCATAAGCAAGTATAAGGGTGTGGGGATGGTTATGAGTATAATGCATGATGTGGGAGATTAGTGGATGCCCATGTTAGCACCTGATCCTGATATGATACCCCAATGTGAGTAACTGACACGCACTAAGCGCTGAAGCACACGTGTGATCATAAGGTCCCTAAAGTAGAAGACTACTATTATTACAAGACAGGAGGTGATAACATGCAAAGTATCCTAGATCCTTGTGCATCAGAAGGAAGTGTATAAAGAAATGTATAGATGTTATTCAGGAAGTTTCAAGGTGTCATATAATACTTGAAGGAGAAATCATCGGAAGATAGAACAAGAAAATGCAGTTAGCACTACCCCAGACAATATGTAGATGACAATTGAAGGAGGTTTGTAAGTTGCTTGCGCCAAGAGAACATCATTCCTACTATTAGGGTAATGGTTGAGAGAGAATGTACCACATGCATTTGGGGTGAGCATGAGAAGACAGATCTTTCACCCCAACTTGCCTTGTCATAGTATTGATTATGATAAAGAGATCACGTTGAATATAGTTGTTGATGGGTGAGATTTTAAGTAACATCTTGATTGATACAGGTGCACATAAGTGAATGTGCTTACCTCTGGATTCATGGAATACAGATGGGGAGACCACCATTACCACCATATTTGAATGTGTTGTATCATGATGAAAATAAGACTAAATCCATGTCCATGTTGGAGTCTTGAAGAGATTCCACTATTACTAATTCAGGGGGTGCCAATTTTACTGGTGATTTTAAAGTCTTAGTGATTTTAGAAGTAAGATAGTTTTCTAATCATTACTTGGGAACGCCTTGGTGTTATGCAAATAACATCTGATCTATGATTCAACAAAGGATTATATCAAATTTGAGAACATAGGAGGAGTTTGTGACTCATCCCTTAGAGAGATAGAAAGGCCGTTGCACCTAATGTAGAACCTTTGAGTGAAAGAGGACTATAAAAATATTTTATGTGCACACCATTAGGGATATCCTGAAGGTACTTAGAGCCATCAAATGAGGGATTAATTCAGTGGGATAATTCACAATCTATGAGTGATACAACATAGTGTTTCTTATGACAATTAGAGCACATGGGACTTATGAGATTATTGGAAGATGAAATGAAGAGTGAAGTTACATCACATCAGATAGGCCATGTTATGATAGGCATTTGGGAAATAACCAGGTATCTAAGGTACACTAGATGAAGGAAATCCTGAGGTATTTCCTGCACGTGTTATGGAATCCCAGTGGAAAGATCAAGTAGAAATAAAAAATATGCTAGTATATAATTTACATGGGATAGCAGTAGTGCACTGGTGGATGGTACACACAAGGATAATCTTGTGGAGTTGTGTGAGAGGTGAGAATAACCTCTCTCTAATAGATTTATAAGAAGCAATGTACCCTACTCAAGATAAGATGAATTTCATGGGAAGGATCATGCTTCAGCACCATGTTTAGAAGTGTGAGAGACTTTGGATAGAGGGGTAGGAGGCTTTGGCACCCTATCACTATGGGTACACAATTTCTACTTCCAAATTGCGAGGTTGTGCATGTGCATGGTATGTCTATGTGGAAGTTGAATAAAGCAACAAGGAATTGGACACAAGTTGACTCTAGGTATGGTTCATACTTTTTAATTACTTTTCTGACTAAACCACCATATGAATGAATCCTTGTAGAGTAATGAGGTGCTTGACTATGGGAGATAGTGTAAAATACTGAAGAATCTCATTTCTAGGAGTTTTTAGGGAGAATCTAGAGCTCAGAGGCGCACTTTAAAGAAGAGGAGACCAATAAAGATACAACTTAGGTGCACGTCTGGTTAGAAAAGGAAAAAGTGAAAAATGGTTTATATAATAGATGATGAAGATTTGGAACAACTATGGAAGTTTGATCATACAGTATGGGTACACATGAGGTCATGAATAGTGCAAATGAATGAGTGCATGCATGTACCATGAACCCATGAAAATGAATAAAGGTCAAGCATTGGGAATAGAGGTTGATCCTAAAGAGGCTATCATTGGTGATTATTGGTATGACTTTAGAGGTTACTTAATATTATTGAGCTATTGCACAAATTCCATGATTTATTCCCTAGAGGCTATTGTTGTATATATCTTCCCCCTCAGGTAGATATAGACAAACGGAAGAATATGGAGATCAAAGAAACTTAGACCCCGATATTTATTGCGTCACCTGGCACAGGTTAAGGGTGTAGGTAAAAGGATGTCAACATGAAAATGGATGTGCCCTTGGCGCAGGTAAGAGGCACACAACAGAAGGTGTCGACACAAAAAATGGATGCGCCCTTGGCGCAGGTAAGAGGCACACGACAGAAGGTGTCGACATGAAAATGGATGCGCCCTTGGCACAGGTAAGAGGCGCATGACAGAAGGTGTTGACATGAAAATGGATGTGCCCTTGGCACAGGTAAGAGGCACACGACAGAAGGTGTTGGCACGAAAATGGATGCGCCCTTGGCACAGGTAAGAGGCGCACGACAGAAGGTGTCGACACAAAAATGGATGCGCCCTTGGCACAGGTAAGAGGTTCATGACAGAAGGTGTCGACACAAAAATGGATGCACCCTTGGCATAGGTAAGAGGCGCACATAAGGTGATGTCGACATAAAAATGGATGCACCCTTGGTGCAGGTAAGAGGTGCACGACAGAAGGTGTCGACACGAAAATGGATGCGCCCTTGGTGCAGGTAAGAGGCGCACAACAGAAGGTGTCGACACAAAAATGGATGCGCCCTTGGCGCAGGTAAGAGGCGCACGACAGAAGGTGTCGACATGAAAATGGATGCACCCATGGCGCAGGTAAGAGGCACATGATAGAAGGTGTCGACACGAAAATGGATGCGCCCATGGCACAGGTAAGAGGCGCACGACAAAAGGTGTCGACACGAAAATGGATGTGCCCTTGGCGCAGGTAAGAGGGTGTACGTAAGACATGTCGACACGAAGGATGTGCCCTTGGCACACGTAAAGGGCAGCATGACATAGAATGTCGACATGAAAATTAACGCCTTGGCGCACGTAAGGGTATGTCGACACATGAAGTATGGATGTGCCTATGGCACACCTTCAGGAGGCGCAACATTTTGACGCTGAACAGGAAGCAGACCCTGACCTAGATATTCAGACCTGGCCATAACTTTTCACAGGGATGCTCAGATTCACGCAAGGTTGCGACTTTTTGAAATCTTACGAGGTCCTCTATCCAACTAAGACTAGATATATTTAATTGGGTGAGAAAAAATTCTTAAAAATGCAAAATACAGTTCGCCACTTTTTGGTTTGCTAGGGTTCTCACCTACCACCATAATGAGATGAATTAAATGCAACCTGGAGGTGGTTGGGGTAGATTTGGAATTCCTCTCTTTTCTCTCTCATTCTTCCTATAAATTGTAAGGAGGGGCTTCTTTCTAAAGGTTAGACATTCTTGTTTTTACCCCTCCCTTCTTCTCTTTGGCAGGTGAATTTGTGGAGTTCAAACCTCCCATCAAAACTGTAATGCAACTTTGCCTCTTGGCATTTTGTAGTGTATTGTATCAATCTTTGGAGCAAATAATGCATGTCTGTGGATGATTCTCAACCCTCTTTATGTTCATTTGCATCCTCCTGATCTTTCACTACAAATCTGGTTATCTGTGCATGATCTTGCATTGCATTTTAATGGTTTGTGTTTATTGGCAAGACAGGTGTTTCTTCATTCCTCGGTGCATCACCTTTGTTAGTTTAGGTTTTATTTTATGCATCTTCTTACCCTGTCTCCTTGGCAAGTTAGATTAGGTTTTTGAGTAAACCCTCTGCATTTTTATGTGTGCATCTGAATAGAGGAATAGGAACCGGCCTTCATCCGGAGAGCTTTTCCTGATTTCGCAAGGTCCCACACTTGGGAAAAGCTCCATGTTATGCAATCGCACTGAGAGTCTCAACCCATCAAGTTGCAGACATTCAAGGGTGTTGTGATTCACCATCAACAGTTTTGGCACGCCCGGTGGGACCAAGAGGTCATTCCACAGGATTTGAAGGAATTTTCAAGAAATTTGGACTAAGAAATTACAGGTTTTACAATTTCAGATTTTTCACCTTCCAGGCTGAACTTTGAAATCGATTTTCAAGGGCTTAACTTGCTCAAAACAAGTAAAAATTTCACCAGTTGATAGATCAGGGGATAATATTCAAAAGGGTATTATTAGATTTTTGAGATTTTGACTTTCAAAATTTCATGGTTTTTGGTATTTCGGGTTTTCCCAGTTGCCTTGGCATGACCTTGAGTTTTTCACCTGTACCTTTCGGAGATTAGTAGCTACACAACAATACCCCCATAAAAAAATTAAAGAACTGTATCTTCTGGGTCCTTCAAGTTTTAAATTCTATTTTTAATATTGTCAGGTTTGGTGTGTAACTTGGCATAAGCTAGCCTTTTGAGGCTCATTATCTAACACATCTGGCAACTCCGAAGGGGTAGAATTTAGTGGTATAGCAGCAAAAGTTGCCTAGGCATATGAGAAGAATTCGAACCAGGTCTGATACTCGAGAAGAGGGGTTATTTTTCCACTTGCAACTATCACCAAGAGGAGGAAGGAGAGGAAGAAGACCACGAAGATCACCATCTCCACCTAACCGGACTTTGTCTACACCTCCACCTGGTAGACCTTTTCTCGCATCAACAAGGGTTCTCAGGCCAATCAGAATGGCGCAACCACCGAATCCCTTTGTCAATTTCACTGGCAGCAGTCCACTTGCCCTCAATGCACAGAATCCAGTTCCAATTGTAGCATTGAAGAACATTCCATTTTTCACTGGAGAAAATCATACCACTCCTGGTGATCATGTCAAAGACATTGCTAACGTTTGTGCAATCCATGAGATAAATGAAATGGATGTTGCTGTCAAATTGCTGGCATCTTCATTCAAAGGGAAGGCATTGCAATGGTTTAGGAGCCTTGGAGCTGGTTCTATCCAAAATTGGAATCAGTTATGCATAGTTCTCCATGAGCAGTTTGGAGAAAAGGGAGACAATTTGTCTCTACTAGAACAATTGAAAACTATCAAGAGAGCTCCCAATGAGCAGCTGACTGACTTCAAATTCAGATTTCAAAGGTCTTGGGATAGGATTCCAGTGGCCGTTAGGCCAATAGCTGAAGGTGCTTTTCTATATTATCTTAAGGCTTTGAATTCTGATATTTCTATGTTAATTCAATCTATGGGAGGCACAACCTTACCTGCTGCTTATAGCATTGCCATTAGGGCTGAAAACTGTCTTATTCAAGCTGGTAAGCTGGCTCCTAGGCCTCCCATGCCCTTGTATCCAAACTTAGAAAATCCAAGCACTAGTCAAACACCCACTTTGGCTCCTATTCCCACTCCTAGAAATCAAAGTTCAAATGAAACTTCTACTTCATCCTCTAGTGCTTCAAATGAACTCCAAGAGGTTATGAAACAATTGCAGAACCTTGGAAATGAGCTGGTGACTATCAAAAGACAACAAGCTCAAAGTGCTAGACCATATCAGCCTCAAGCGTCAGTACCAGGCTAGGCCACCATACCAGCCCAATAGGCCACCCAATCCAGCTGCAAATCAAAGCCAAGTAAGGCCTCCCACCAATAGACCATTTCAGCCCTATAACCCCAATGTTGCATCTACTTCTAAAGCATTAGTGCCAGTGTAAAACAACATAGCTCAAGAGTATGATTGGTGTTTCCCATGCAATGAACCTCACAACCAATCTATGTGCTTCAATGGTGCTTTGAACCAAGCCTTGATGGTGACAACTACTGGCATAGAGGGTGAAGTGAGTCAAGAAACAAATCAGCAACAAGGGACATCTCAACAAAACACAACTCCAAATGATACCGCACTTGTGAATTGGCAAGCTGAGGATTTTTGTGGCATGAATCAAACAATTTCTCAGAGTGTAGCAGCTAACACAAGATCAAAGAAGAGGAATATTGGTGAAGGGCAGTCATTGGCTCCAAGTGATCTACAACCTTCCATCACTCCACAAGGTGTTGGTAAGAAAAATACAGTTCCAAACACGCAAGGACAGCCCAAACCACCTTCTAAACCAACTCAAATGCCAGCTGTTGCTGCCCATGCACAAGAAAGGAATGTGCAGCCTAAAGGACAACAAAGAGATCTTTCATCCCCATTTAGCATCATTGATCAAATGAAGAAGACAAATGTGAATATATCAATGTGGGAATCTTTATCCATCCCAGGCCAAAGAGATCTTCTACAAGCTACCATGAAGAATTGGTCAACTTCAAACCAGTAGGTCCATATGTGAGAGAATGTCCTCACAAATGCTTGCTCAGCCTGAAGGGAATCATGGAGGACAACAAGGTAAAGTTTTGAAACCCCCTCCATTCTATGTTTCATTAATCATTGGGGATAAACTAGTACACAATTACATGATTGATTCTGGGGCAAGTAGTTCTGTCATGCCCAAGCAAATAGCTGATCAGCTGGGTCTCCAATATGAAGTCATATCAAAGGGGGTAGTGCAATTGGATGGGACAGTAGTAGCAACGGTGGGAGTGATTAAAGGTTTGAATCTTACCTTGCATGCATGCCCCAACGTTACCGTTTTGCAAGATGTGTCAGTGATAGATTTGCCACCACTATTTGCCCTATGCTTATCAAGGGATTTCACAGCTAGAATTGGAGGCTACTTATCTACTGATTGGTCACACATGTTGTTCAGAACAATATATGGTACTAAGGTCACAATCAGATCTGAACCAATTGCAAACTTTCATATTGAGCCTCATACTCCAAGCCAAATCAATGCCAACTGTTCAGCATTTGATCAAGAAGATTATCCAAGCACAGATGAAGCTGACACCAAAGTTGGAAGCATCCCAGATTTGACTCTTGATGAATGGGCAAGTAAGGTACATTCTTTTGATCCCTACCAAGAAGTAGAAGAATCTGAGCTAGGAGTCTATTGCATACATGAAGAAAACCAGCCTATTCCTAGCATCACCAAACCAGACCATAAGGATGACAATGAGGTATGGAAGTTATTTTTCGATGGATCAAGGAGTAGGCAAGGTGCAGGAGGAGGAGCTATGCTTGTTTCACCTCAAGGCATCAAATATTATTCAACTTTCTGTTTCCAGTTTTCCTGTTCAAACAACACAGCTGAATATGAGGCCTTGATTCATGGACTTCATTAGGCCAGGAAAAAGGGCATAAAGAACTTGCAGGTGTTCAGGGATAGTGAGCTAATCGTCAACCAAGTCAGGGGACAACATGCTACAAAGAATGACCTACTGAAGAACTACAAGAATAGGGTATGGGACCTCATTGAGGATTTTGAAGCTTTCAACATCATGTCCATACCTAGGAAGAAAAATGAAGCCGCGGATAGGCTCTTGAACTCACAGCAGTTGGAGCAACGTTTGATGTGGTTGACAACATCAAAATCAGAAAAACACAACCACATATGCATGTGATTATGAGGCCAACAGTTCCAAATAATAACACAAGCTAGCAGGTGTTTGAGAATGATCAACAGATCATCAATTTTTTACAAGAAGAGGCTGAATTCTCAGCTAGGAATCAGGACAGACTAGAGTAGCAGTACAGGGATCAAGTAGTGCAGCTACGGATAAACAAGATTCCTAAGGGTTTAGTAACGTTGGAGTCTATCTTCAACCCTAACGACCAGTTTCGTAAGGAAAAGGCTAACATACAGGTCAAGAGAGAAGATTTAGAGCAAATTCTGGTTGGGGAAAGCAAAACACTTCAAATTGGTAAAGTGGCCACAAAGCAGGAGAAATTAGATTTCATACAAATTTGCCAAGAATTTCCAGATGTCTTCACTTCAAGCTATGAAGAGATTAAGAGGGATTCAATCCAAAGTTGGCACAACATACCATAGAATTGGATCCAGATGCTAATCCCATCAGGCAGAAGCAGAGACCAGTCAACCCTCACAAAATGAGCCTCTAATTGTAAGAAAACATGAGCTCGGGCCAACAAGCTAATAGAGGCAAATGGCAAGTCCCGATATTCCTTCAAGCACTCCAAGCTGGGTTGCAAACTTGGTTCCGGTCATAAATGAAGAAGAGCTCCCCATAAATCCCAGGTTGCAGCCGTAAAGACTTAACTCGAGACCTTAATTGGGCATCTCTACAAATACCATTAACCCACTTTCTTCAATGGAACAAATATTGCAAGTGGCCGAATCCGGTTCGGAGAGATTCTCTCTGATAGATGGCTACTTGGGTATAGTATCAGATAATGGTGAAAGCCGAGATGACCAGTTCAAATCGACTTTCACCACCAAATGGGGCACCTATGGACGCCTACAAGAATATGCCATTTGGGCCGATCAAATGCTGATCAGCCACTTGTCCAAAGGGAAATGGATATGGCATTCAAGGGGTTGATCAATAAAATAGTTCTTATATCGCAGACTGACATCACTGTATTCTCCGAAAAAATGCAGCTCGGATCAAAAGTCTTTCAAGTTTCAGGCCAAACTGTACTTTCTAAGCTCTGTTTCGGAAGATTTGGGGTATCATTGAATCCCAAAAAATGTCATATTCCCCAGGCTCACAGTCAGGAAAACTTCTAGGCCATATTGTTTCGTCAAAGGAGGGAAAACGCCATGTTGACCCAGAAAGAGTTGAAGCACGTTCGAGCGTTGCCATTGCTTTTGTAAGTCAACAAGAATCCGCTCTTCAAAGCTTCTTAGGAAGGATCAATTTTGTCTGAAGGCTCCCTGTTCGGCTAAACCGGCCGGTTCGCAGTACTCTCGTAAATCAACTAAATTCTAGATGTTGAAGAATTTTCCCGATTCGCATGGCATTTAAGTGGTTCGCGCCCTGAAGTCAAGGCACGTTGCCCAGGTTCAATGAAAGTGTTTTATTTCGGCCGAGCTCCAGCTGGGCGTGCATTTCAGACCTTCGGCCCCAACTGTTCTGGGCATGCCTTATATGTCTTTGCTGGTGGAGCCACAATTGCTACAGTCCTGGTACTAACTGCCCAGATGTCAAGAAGCCTGTTAGAACAACAGTTCAGTATTTTGCCTTCAGGTGGTTGAAGGCCAGATTTCGGATTTCCGCATTTTCCCGCGTAATCTTTGTCCTTCTCTTGTTTCTAAAATTGCTGCGTAGACCGCCTGTTGCGGCCTCGGCCGGTTGTAGAGAGATCATGTCCCGACTGTAAAGAAAGATCTTCAAGCCAAAATTGCTTTCAAAGCAAGTGTGTTGCAAGGCCCTTGAGCCTATTGGTCTCTACAATGCATGGTGACCTTTCCTCAGGAACTTCCTCTCTTATACTTGGAATAGAAGTGAGAAACTGTGCATACCAGGAAGGACCCTAAAATACATGTCCTGTGAATATGTATCTTCGACCCTGAATCAATGTGTTTTCCATTGCTTGGGACTTGGGAAGGGATTTGATGCATTTCTAACAAGAATAGCCTTGTGTCAATTATTGGATAACACATACCTAGATGAAGAAAAATGAATTCATTATCGTATTACAGGGTGTGCAACTGTTGGAAATGTTGTGAATGCATTGTTGACAACATCAAAAGGGATGGAGAACATAGCATCACCTCTTCTAGTGTGCACTTGTGAGGCCAACTGTATTTCACACATAATGGAGACACAAGTTCTCACACCTCCTGTTTCTGAGAACGATCACCAGTTTTAGTGTAATTTTATTTTAAGAAGAGGCTGCAATTCTTAGCTAGGAATCAGGACAGATTAGAGCAGCAGTATGGGGATCAAGTAGTGCAGATTGCGGAATAGTTAGCTTATCCTGCAAGGGTTAGAGTAACATTGTGAGTCTGGTAGTTTAGGAGCCTAACGAACCGGCTTCCTCTAAGGAAAAGGTCTATCTCAAGTAGCAAGTCCCACAGACTTGGAGATAGTACCCATGTTATCCAATCACACCGTGAGTTCAAGTATACGCACTTGTATATGCATAGGGGTGCTGTGATTCGGTGATAACAATCAGATTTCATACAACTTTGCCAAGAATTTCCAGATGTCTTCGCTTGGAGCTATAAAGCCTTGAGAAGATTTCAATCTGAAGTTGGCACAACATACCATAAAACTGGATCTAGATGTTAAGCCCATCAGGTAGAAGCAGAGACCATTCAACCCTCACATTGAGCCTCTAATGAAGAAAGAGATAAATAAGCTAATAGAGGAAAGCATTATATTCCCGATCAAGCACTCAAGCTGGGTTGCAAACTTGGTTTTGGTCAGGAAGAAAAGCAGAGAAAGCAGGCTGTGTGTGGAATTCTGAGACCTCAACAAGGAATATTTTAAAGACCATTACCCACTTCCTTCAATGGAACAAAGATTGCAAGTGGTGTCTGGTTCAGAGAGATTCTCTCTCTTAGATGGCTATTCGGGGTATAATCAGATAATGGTGAAGGAAGATGACCATTTCAAGATGGCTTTCACCACCAAATGGGACACCTATGCCTACAAGAAGATGCCATTTGGGATATCAAATGCTGGAGCCACTTTCCAAAGGGCAATGGATATGGCATTCAAAGGATTGATCAATAAAATAGTTCTGATATATCTTGATGACATCACTGTAATATCCAAAAATGCAGTGGATCGTCTCTTTCATCTGAAGAAAATATTTCAGAGGTGTAGAAGATTTGGGGTATCATTGAATCCCAAAAAATGCATATTCTTGGCCCACAAAGGAAAACTTCTAGGCCATATTGTTTCAAAGGAGGGATTGATGATTGACCAAGAAAGAGTTTAAGCAATTCGAGTGTTACCATTTCTAAGTCACAAGAAGGCTCTTCAAATCTTCTTAGGAAGGATCAATTTTGTCCGCAGGTTTGTTTCAAACTTTGCAGCTCTCATAAAGCCAATAACGTTGATGTTGAAGAAGAGCATGGCATTTAAGTGGACATCCGAAGGCAAGACAAGTTTTGAGGTAATAAAAGAGGCTATATCTCAAGCTCTGACTCTCGTCAATCCAGATTTCTCTAAGGACTTCATGTTATATGCCTTCAGTGGTGGAGACACCATTTCTGCAATCCTGGTACAGTGAAAACAAGGAAGGATTAGAACAACCAGTTGTTTTGTTCAATCAAGGCTTGGAGGAATATGAAAATAGGTACTCTTTCATTGAAAATCATGTCCTTGCAGTGATCAGGAGCTTAAAAAAATTCAAGCACCTAGTCTCAAACAACAAGATACACTTATTCGGTCTCTCATGCGGGAGTCAAGGACTTCCTTCTAAATAAGGATCTGAATGAGAAACGTGCAGGATGGATCACTCGTGTCATGGAATATGACATCGAAATTAAGGTCACTAAGCTAGTAAGTGGAAAAGGACTATGTGAACAAATAGCTTTGAGTCAGACAAGTTGAAGTAGGTGATGAAAAAGAGGTTGTCTTGGTACTACAGGATGGTCAAGAATAGGAAAATGATGATGTGCCCACTCCTTTTTGGACTCAGAATATGATACACTTCCTACAGGACAGGCCTATGCCATCCAGAAATGAGCAAAAAATAAGAGGAGATACTTTATATTACAAGCCATTCCATATGTGCTTGTTGATGGTGTTTCGTTCAAAATAGGACATCAATGGAGTTCTATTGAAGTGCATTGGGATGGGTCAAATTAAGAGGCCGTTACGAGATTTTCACGATGGATATTCTGGAGGAAATTTCACCCCACGAGTAACAGCTCTCAAAATAATGAAGGAAGGGTATTATTGGCCGACAGTGTTCAGTGACTGTTATACTTGGATAAGAAAGTGCAAGAAATGTGCACTCTTCACGGGAAAAGAAAGACTAACAACACTTCCATTGCACCCAATTTTGGTTGACCAACCATTTATGTAATGGGGATTGGACTTCGTTGGGGTCATCAACCCAAACTCAAGCCAAGGCCATAAGTGGATTCTCATGGGCAACAAACTATTTCACCAAGTGGACCGAAGAAGTAGCACTCAAAGAAGCAAATGAGTCTAACATACTAGAATTTTATGAGGGAATAGTTACTAGGTTCGGTGTGCCAGCCACTATCATATTAGACAATGCATTGGCATTCATAGGTTCCAAGATTATAGAATGGGCTATTAAGAATGGAATCTATTTGAGCACCTCTTCAAATTATTACCCGCAGGGTAATGAACAGGCAGAGTCCACGAACAAGAATTTGCTAAGAATCATCAGAAGGACTCTGGATGAAAACCAAAGGACATGGCATACCAAGCTAAAATCAGCATTTTGGGCTGACAAAATAACACCAAAGAGGTCTACTGGTAATTCTCCCTATAAGTTGGTCTATGGGAAAGAGGCAGTATTGGCCTATATCATTCGAATGCTAGCATTTGGAGCTCATGAAGCAGTTGGAGTTGTCCTGAGTTCAAAAACCAATGGAGGCCAGGTCTGCAGAGTTGATGGAATTGTAGGAAATCAGAGAGCATGCTTTCAGACGATTGAGAAGGATTCGGCCTTAGAAAATATGGTTGATAAGAAGGCAATCGCAAGGACCTTCCGGAAGGACCTAGTCCTGAAATGGGATGCAGATAAAGGAAGCGTAGAAAGGACAAAAAAAGGGAAGAAACAAGTAAGAGCAGCTGGTATAACAAGCAATGGCATTTCGAAGTAGAAAAGGGAAAAAAAACGGAAGGAACGAAAATGGTGAATACTACGAAAAGAAGAAGTAAAGGCGACAAGAAAGAAATAGAACGAACTGGGAATGGATAAGTGGAAGCAGGAGGCAACAGGAGGAAGGTAGAAACTGAAATGTAGGCCCTGGATACCAAAAAAAGAAGGGCAGGGGGAGGCTGGAGCTACATAGTGGAGAGAGAAGTAGGCGGGAGGGTGACGAGGGAGAAGTACTGAGGCGAGAAGGAGGTAATAGACAAAAGGGAAAAACAGAGAAGGATAAGAAAGAATTGGTGAGCCGCAAAATGGACGAAAAAGGGTAATACGCTAGAGGAATCTCCTCGGGTAGATGGAGATATTCGGGAAACAACCAAGAAGCATTCCCAGTTTGATGCCATTTAGAGTGGCCCCTATATGGTCATGGAATGCAAACGTAGTAATGGCTTCCAATTTTCTACATTGGATGGAGAGAACTCCGATTCCGGTTAATGGAATCTATCTTAAACATTGCTACTAAAAGGAAAGGGTTGGCCCTGAAATATTATCCTAGTTTTCAAATTCCTCTAAGTGCGTATGCACATTGTCTTTGTTGTAGTTAGGTTTCATTCCCTAAGTGTTTTGGCACAGGTTTTGTTGCTGTCAGGTTGATTTTCTATAGTTCAGCAGTGTTGTCGAGAGAAGGGGTTGTGATATCAATCTCGGGATCAGATATCAGGTTGGTTTCAGGTTATTGCTTATGACTCTATACCCAATGGATTGCTAAAAGGCCACTGATCTTCTACCTAGCAGGCAGGTGATCTTGTTGAGTCACAAAATTGTTGTAAATATCTTCCTCCTAGGTAGATATAGACAAGTAGAAGAATATGGAAATCAAAGGAACTCAAAACCTGACATTTATTTATGTCACCAAGTCAGCGCCTTGGCACACGTAAGAGGGTGCATGACATAGAAGGTGTCGACATGCAAAAATGGATGCGCGCCTTGGCGCACGTAAGAGGGCGCATGACATAGAAGGTGTTGACATGCCAAAATTCGATGTTCCCTTAGTGCACGTAAGAGGACGCATGATACAAGAGTGTTGACATGCCGAAATGGATGCACACCTTGGAACACGTAAAGGGTGCATGACGACAGAAGGTGTCGACATGCTGAAATGTCATGCGCCCTTAGTGCACATGTAAGAGGGCGCATGACACAAGAGTGTCGACATGGCAAAATGGATGTGCCCTTAGCACATGTAAGAGGGTGCATGACACAAGAGTGTCGACATGCCAAAATGGATGCGCCCCTGGCACAGGTAAGAGGCACATGACAGAAGGTGTCGACACAAAAATGGATGCGCCCTTGGTGCAGATAAGAGGCGCACGTAAGGTGATGTTGACACAAAAATGGATGTGCCCTTAGCGTAGGTAAGAGGTGCATGACAGAAGGTGTCGACACGAAAATGGATGCGCCCTTGGCGCAGGTAACAGAGTGTCGACATGGCAGAAGTTGCACCTTGGCGCACGTAAAGGGCGCATGACACAGAATGTCAACATGAAAGAATTTGCACCTTGGTGCATGTAAGAGGATGTCGACATAGATATGGATGTGCCTATGGCACACCTTCAGGAGGCGCAACATTTTGAGCGCTGACAGGAAGTAGACCCTGGCACAGATATTCAGATGGTCATAACTTTTCACTGGGAGCTCGGATTCATGTAAGGTTGGACTTTTTGGAAAGCTTACGAGGTCTGAGAACAAATTCTTAAAAATGCAAAATATAGTTCGCCACTTTTTGGGTTTTATTAGGGTTCTCACCTACCATCATAATGAGATGAATTAAATGCAACCTAGAGGTGGTTGGGGTAGATTTGGAATTCCTCTCTCTTTTCTCTCTCATTCTTCCTATAAATTGTAAGGAGGGGCTTCTTTTTAAAGGTTGGACATTCTTGTTTTGCCCCTCCCTTCTTCTCTTTGGCAGGTGAATTTGTGGAGTTCAAACCTCCCACCTAAAACTGTAATGCAACTTTTCCTCTTGGCATTTTGTAGTGTATGATATCAATCTTTGGAGCAAATAATACATGTCTGTGGATGATTCTCAACCCTCTCTGTGTTCATTTGCATCCTCTTGATCTTTCACTACAAATCAATTATCTATGCATGATCTTGCATTGCATTTTAGTGGTTTGTGTTTATTAACAAGACAAATGTTCTTCATTCCTCGGTGCATCACCTTTGTAGTTTAGGTTTTATTTTATGCATCTTCTTACCCTGTCTCCTTGGAAAGTTAGTTTAGGTTTTGAGTAAACCCTCTGCATTTTTATGTGAGCATCTGAATAGAGGAATAGGAACCGGCCTTCATTTGGAGAGCTTTTCTGATTTCGCGAGGTCCCACACTTGGGAAAAGCTCCATGTTATGCAATCACACTGAGAGTCTCAACCCATCAAGTTGCAGACATTCAAGGGTGCTGTGATTTGCCATCAACAACGATATCATGAGTTGAAAGGGGTACATCACTCTTTAGGAGAGATGAGGATCAAGTTAAAGGAAGGTGTGTGCCCGGTTAGTAAGAGGCCTTATATGATTAATTGTAATCTACTCTTCAAGGTAAAGGAAGAGATTGATAAGATATTGAAGTCTAGGATCATTGATCCCATTGAGGAGTCAAAATGGGTTAGCCCTGTTGGGTTTCAGATTTGCACTTGGAATGAAACCACAATCAGGGGATAAACAAGTCCCTCCTCTTTAATGGGAGAGGTTCCCTTATTGAAAGCAGGGGAAAAACCTATGTAAAAATACACAATATTTCATTCAATAGTGGTTTCTTGATATCTTGAAATGTGTTTTATGCCTAGAAAGTTATCAATACATGAGGATAGAAAACTTGAAGAGAGGAGGGAGGCAGAGTAAGACAATACTTTTAGGGAAAAGAGATGGCAGAGAAAAACTTTATATGTATTGAGCAAAATGAGATATAGAGTAGAACCATTCACGTTTATAACGAGCACAATCCGCAGAATCAAAGTTCTTGAGATTTTATAAACTAGAACAAAAATTTTCTAAGCATGTAAGGATTAAATGATTCACATATTAGAGTAAGAAGGAAAGAGAAAGTAGAAGAAAAGGGGAAAACCTTTGTATTGATTTCTTTCAATTTGAAATTACAGTTTCAGACTATCAAAATTCTAACCCGTACAATGTCTTTGAAAGCTCATGATATAGATCACAAGAGATGGTTACAACTTCCTCGAGTAAGAAAGAAACAATTACAACTTATTCCAATCATCCACACCCTTTCGAATTCTTGATTTGCAAAGAAACGTTAATGGCAGAAAAAAAGGTTTTTTAAATATACGACCATTTCATTATTTCTCCAGATAAAACATAGGCCATTTGATTTACTTCTATAAATTTAAATTTGGGCCACCCATGTGGAAGGAATTGATTGGAGCAGGCCTGCAGATGCCTTTTACATTTTTTTTCCTCTGAAGTAGGCTGACAGGTGGAGAGCTCTGTCGGTTCCTTTATAATTAGCCAATTTAGGCCTATTTCCTACTTGACCTATGTTGACCCCTGGACACATGGAGGGCTGGCGCTCATTTGAGTTTCCATTTTAGAAACACCTCTAATAATTACGCTGAGTTGACGCATGTCTCATTCTACTAATCTTAGACTTTTAAGCGGCCAACTTTGTCTATCCATTGACTTTTAGCACGTGGAGAGCTGGCACTCATTTGAAAATTGACCCTTTGATTTCACTTCTGAAATGGCACCATTAAGGCACGTGGAGACTTCCGCCAACCCACCCATACTTAGTCAATTTTAACGATCGACTCTTTCTCTTTTTGGACCTGGGATATGTGGAGGATTGGTGCAAGTTTGAGTACTACCCTCAACCTGAATCTTGAATCTGCGTTGATGAGGCACGTGGCGCTATCCACTGAACCTTCCATACTTATCTGATTTGAGCTTGTTTTACCTTCATTTAAACCTAGGACATGTGGAAATCCTGCGCTTATTTGAGGACTATACCTTGAGCCCTACCCCTGAAGTTGTGCCTTTTGGACGTGTGGAAAATTCCATTATCATTTGAAACATGGCCATGCCATATCCAATTAGGAATATCCATGTACTACCCATGGATGCTTGGGAAAAAATTAACGGGGAAGATATACCTGTCATTCCTGACTGCAGGAAGAAAATAAAAAGAAGGGAAGAAACTTCACCAATACGCCCGACTTTCAAATTGTTCTCCATGAATGGGAAAATTGCAAATAATGCAAGGCTCGATGTGATCCAATACTCCAAGGTACAGACTCAATTTTTTTGAAACTTGACTTTAAAAGAGGGGGATTTTGAGGCCGACAACAAATGGCTCTTTCTGGGGATGGCTTGGCTTGGAACAAAGACACAAGGAAAGATTAAGAACTGCAAATAACTCTAGGAAAGAGGACCAGTGTCTTATCCATTGGGTAAAGGAGTCAAAATAAAAACCAATACAAGGCAACACATGCAAGATGGGAAAAGAAACAAAACAAACCAAAAAGGAAGAGTAGAAATGAAACACAAAAGAATGGCCCAAAACCAAAACACTGTATAAAATATAAAGAAGGACCACCTAGTCACCTATGACTTGAAAAAATTCAGGTATTTCCCACTATAAGGAAGTGGGAGAGGAGATCCATCCATGTAATCCAGATAAAAAAAGTTCTCTCCAGCAAAATGTCTGATTCTAAAAGGACCAAGCCAAAGAGAATCAAACTTACCATGGTTTCCTTGTGGCTCATGTATTTTGTCCCAAAGCAGCACAATGTCTCCCACTTGGAAAAATGTGGGTTTTGATTTCTTGTCAAACAAATCCTTCACTTTCAACTGATGAGCTATTATCTTGTCAACCACTTGCAATCTATGTTCATTAAGCTTCTGAAGGTAAAACATTCTCTTGTCCAAAGAGCTACTGAAAATTGAATCTTCGATGGTTTTCATTAGATGCAAGGCTTGAAATTCCACCGTGACTAGTAGTTGGGCTTCCACACCATACACCACTTGAAAAGGGGACACTCCAATTACTCTCTTGGGTGTAATTCTATCATCCCAAAGTGCATCATATAGCTTCTTATGCCAATTCCTCTGAGAATCATTTACAAGATTTCTAACTATGTTCACCAAGTTCTTGTTTGTTGATTCTACCTATCCATTCCCTTGGGGGTAGTAATTTGAAGAATGAGAAAGGGAGATCCCATACCCATAGTAGAAATCCATCATATCATCAGAAGAAAAGTTGGAAGTATTGTCAGTCACAATTTTGTTTGGGATCCCAAACCTGATCAATATGTTCTCCTTAATGAAGTTGTAAACTACCTCAGAAGTAGTGCTCTTGAATGGGATGGATTCCAACCACATGGTGAAGTAATTTGTGGAAATCAACAGATGGGTATGTCCAGCATTGGAAGGTGGGTTAAGAGTTCCAATGAAATCTAATCCTCACTATTAAAAGGGCTCATGAATCACTACTGGATTTATTGGTAAAGCAACCAACTTAGGTCTTCCAATAAACGTTTGGCATACTTCACATTTACCAACCCATTTTGATGCATCTCTGAATAGAGTGGGCCAATAATAACCAACACAAAGTATTTTATGAGCTGTTACAGTAGAGGAGAAATGATGTCCACAAGCTTGGTCACAAAAAGCAAAGAATAACTTCTTTTGTTGCTCCTTGTCTACACACTTAAAAAACCTTCCATCTATGCCTCGTTTGAACGAAACATTCTCCCATAGCACATATTGTACAAACCTCAGTTTGATGGATATATTTTCTTTGGCACTCAAGTGAGATGGAAACTCTTTGTAGGTCAGAAAGTGAGCAATGTCAGTATACCATACATCTAATGAGATGAGGAACAGAACAAGAGGGACATCAACTCCATCTTTGGACAACTCCTTGGGAGATCCTTTAGCAATGATTTCACACATGCCCTTACCCTGAACTAGATTTCTTGGCCTGATATCAAGATCATACTCTTGCACCTTTTCTACCCAATTACATCTCTTGGTTCCAAATTCTTATTGAGTAAGAATGGATTTGATTGTTGTATCAAGCACCAGCACCACAAAATGAGAATTAACGATGTAAAACCTAAACTGCTTGAGAACTTTAACAACTGCAAAAGCATGTTTCTCCATCATGGTGTACTTCAGCTCATAAGTTTTCAAGACATAACTCATGAATGCAATTGGGAGCTCATGATCTTCAGCATTCTTCTGGGTTAACATAGTGTTTAGGGTATTTTCAGTGGCATAACAATATATAATGAAATATTTTCTAAAGTCAAGGCACACTAAGATTGGAGTCTTTACAATAGCCTGTTTAATGTCCTCAAATGATTTCTTCCCTTTAGAGGACCAACCAAAAGTTTTCTTCCCTTGCATCATGTGAACAATGCTCATAGTAAGTTCTACAAAATTAGGGATGAATCTCCTTAGGAAATTGATCTTACCAAAGAAAGAATGGATACCTTTATTACTTGATGGAAGATGAATTTGTTGGATGGCCTGAACTCTCTCTGGATTAATCTTGATCCCTTCCTTTGAAACAATGTGTCCCAAAAAATTTCCTTCTGTGACACAAAACATATACTTCTTAGGATTTAATGAAATCCCATGATCTCTACACTTCTGCAATACTATTTCAAGGTGTTGGAAGTGATATGTTCTTGCTTTAGAAAATAATTTCAAGTCATCCAAATACAAAACAATGCATTTCCCTTTCAAACTACCAAAATCCAAGTTCGTGGCCCTCTGGAAAGTAGCACCAACATTGATGAGACCAAATGGCATCCTCTTGTATACAAAGGTGCCCCAAGGAGTAGTAAATGTAGTCTTATGTTGATCTACAATATTCACCTCTACTAAATTGTACCTTGAGAATCCATCTAACATAGATAACATCTCTAAGCCTGTGACAACTTGCAATACTTGATCCATCATGGGGAGATGATAGTTGTCATTTAAATAACCCTGATTTATATTTTTGAAGTCCACACAGATCCAGATCTCACCATTCTTCTTCCTGAGAGGCACTATATTAGCAATCCACATTGAATGGTGGATGGGAAGATGATCCTAGCATTCAAAACCTTTTGTATTTCTTGGAAAATTATATCAGATATCTTTGGATTATATTTCGTTTGTTTCTATTTGAAGGGTTTAATCCCATGCTTTAGAGGGAATGTTGCATTTCTTTAGGCTGAAAATCCATAAGATCATCATAATAGTAAGCTAGAACATCAACATACCTCTTCAAAAAATTCACCACCTACTTTTTCTCTTCTTGAATGCAACATTTTCCAATTTTGACCATTTTGGGATCATCAAGACTCCCAATATTTACTTTCTCAGTCTCAACAGACTGTCAGGCTCCTTGGGAAACTTTAGAATTCATATATCTATCATGTTTATCAAAAATATCCTCTAAACTCACCAGCCCTTTAAGGATTTTGTTGCCTTTCAGTTTGATGCATTCATCTTGATCCACCTCTTCTTTGACACCCTCTTTAATAGATGACACACACTCTCTGGGTAGATTGTCACTTCTTTAAAAGTACAACTGTTGAAAGTTGTCTTTGAGCTCTAAGAAAGAGAGCAAATGCTAGTCATCATTGAGAACTTTCCAATTATTTGCATTGTCAGGCACACTGGGTCTATGGATCATCTCAATGGTGAATTTCTCTTGAGGGAAATCAGGATGAGGAATCAACAAGGACCCAAAAATAGCTAAAGAGTCAGCCCTAGTGTTCCTTTCCCTTGGCACAAATTCAATGGAAAAAGCATCATGGAATTCAATGGAATCCCAGACCATATTCCTATAGTGCTTCAACCTTATGTTCTTTACCTTATAAAGGTCTCTAACTTTTTTTACAATTAGCTCTGCATCTCCATGAGCAAGAAGGTTCTTCACTCATTTCCTTCACCATGCTCAATTCAAGAATAAGGGCCTCATACTTGATAGTATTGTTGGTATTTTCAAACTAAAATTTTAAGGAGAAAGGATGAACCTTACCCCTAGGAGAAATGAGCACTACACCGGCTCCAGAACTAGTTGAAGAACAACTTCCATCAAACTCCAAAGTCCACACACCATTAGGATCAAACAACACTCCCTTTGACATACTTTTCTCATGTTGTGACATGATCATGTAGTTCCCATGCCTAATGTCTTCATATAATATTTGTGTTTTAGGATCATCTATCTTTTGCACAATATACTCTGCTTGTTTCTCAAGTAGTAACTTTTTAAACTTTCAATTGAAAGGGATCAAGGCATGAGACCAATCCATTTGGATCTCACCTCCAACATCTTTGCAAAAGTTCCCACTTAGCAACATGCCATAGGAAGGAGGCATATCAACAACCAAGATGGTAGCCAAGACCTTCTTCTCTGGTAAAGCAGGAAAAACTAATTGTGCATCCTTAATTCTCCCAACCAAAGGCACTTCTATACTTTCCATGGAAAAGCAAGAGCCATAATTGCAGGTTAGGGTTAGACCCAAAGCATGAGCCACTTTTGCAGGCATTACATTATCAGATGCACCAGAATCAATGACACAATTACTAAGCTTGTGGCCAGCTATGAGGAGAGTCACATAGAAGGGATTGATCTTCTCATTAGGTGAAGTGACTACACCCACAAGGATTGATTGAGGTGAGGGAGAGGGAGTGGGAAAAAGGCCCTTAGAATTACTAGATTAGACTGTGGATTTGGAATTTACAAAGTTAACCATTTTGGCAAAGGCTTTAGGACAAGTTTAATAGAACTCTGCCTCAGAAATATGAATCTTGGTCTTTTTAAGATGGTCTATAATGTTAAAAGATCTAGATGTGGATAGGGAATCACTACTAGGAGTAGGAGAAACTTTTGATCTATCAACTTTATCATTTGTTGGGAAAGAATTCTTAGAAGCAAAAGTAGAGGGAGAAGGACTAGTAAAGCTTACCTTTTGGGTGGAAGTAGTAGGGATAAGAGATCTTCTTCTTGGAATCACCGGAATGGCCATGGGGGAATCCTTGGATCTCTTTGTAGGTTACACCAATTTTTCCTTTTTGTTGGTCTACTCCTGGGTCATAACAGTATATGAATCACTAGATTTCAGTCACTACATCATCATAGTCATCTTCATCATCCACACCTTCAGTGGTGAGGAAATGAACTCGAGAACCACTAGGCTCCTCCGGTTCTTCATCAGCTTCCTCTTCTTGTTCATCATAGAGCCCATTTTCTTCCTCATCATCAGGCTCAAGAACTTCACAAGTAGCATTGATAAGCACCTTGAGGGGTGGACCTTTAATGGCCAACCTAGTTTGAGAAGAGGGCAAGTGGTTCCTAAGATGAAATTTCTTCCTTGGAACATCTTGATATGGAGCATCCTAAGCCAATTGTTTCTTGATGGCAATGAGGTCATTAGCCAGCTTTTGCACCAGCTTATCTGCATTATCTCTAGGAGAAGAGGAAGAAGAAGATGTTTTGGATTTGAAAGGATCCCTTTTCAGCTTGCCATACATGATCAAGTCATCTTCCACACTGCCAGCCAACCTCTTTTCAACATCCAAACTTACAAGATTTTCTCTCCTCAAGGCATAGCTTACTTCCAGAAATACAACATTCAAGAAGAAACACTCTTGAATCTGATCAACAAGACTATTATTTTGTGGAATCTTGCTAATAAACTTTTTAAAATTGGCCACAAATTCTCTCATAGGCTCATGTGGCTCCTTCTTGACTTGATAAATCTGAGCTAGCAAAGCATGCACATCCTCAACAAGTTTGAAACGCTGCTCAAACTGAGTTCTCATAGTAGTCCAATCGATGATGGTCCCAGTAGGAAGATTGTAAAACCAATCTGCAGCATTATTTTGCAAGTTCTCCACAAATAGCCTATCAGAGACATCCTCATGTTCAACTCCAAGGACCCCACATGTAACAATGAAGGATGCAATGTGTTCATCAGGGTGAACTTTTCCATCACCTCTAAATTTGGGAAAATTCTTCCTGTTACCCCTAGGCAATTCATGCAATGGTTGAGGAAGAGCTAGAGACCCAACTCTTTGTCCCCAAGGTAGAGGTGCTGCCATCCTTGGAAAGATTTCTTGAAGTGGAACTGAGACACTAACAAGAATTAGGGCACGTAGATTAGGGCTAAGTTATGCTTGAGGAATGCTACTACTAGAAGCTCTGTCTTCAACAGAAGGTGTGCTTGTGGAATGAGCTCTTCTATTTCTTCTTGTTGGAGGAAGTTGAAAACCTTGTTGATCCAAGAGTTGAAATTTGGGATCTTGAATTCCAAGAGCCCTTCTACCACGAGTATATCTCAGAGTCTCCAGATCAAAGAAATGATCAAATTAGTTGTTCTTTTTAGAAAGGAAATTTGTTGAAAAAATTCCCCAGCGGAGTCACGAAAAACTGTTAGGTTTCATATTTTCACTTGGAATGAAACCACATTTAAGGGATAAGCAAGTCCCTCCTCTTTAATGGGAGAGGTTCCCTTATTGAAAGCAGGGGAAAAACCTATGTACAAATACACAATATTTCATTCAATGGTGGTTTCTCGATATCTTGAAATGTGTTTAATTCCTAGAAAGTTATCAATACACGAGGATAGAAGACTTGAAGAGAGGAGGGAGGCATAAGAAGATAATACTTTCAGGGAAAAGAGATGGAAGAGAAAACCCTTATATGTATTAAGCAAAATGAGATATAGAGTAGAACCATTCACGTTTATAACAAGCACAATCCATAGACTCAAAGTTCTTGATATTGTATAAACTAGAACACAAAGTTTATAAGCATGCAAGGATTAAATGATTCACATATTAGAGAAAGAAGGAAAGAGAAAGCAAAAGAAAAGGGGAGAACCTTTGTAATGATTTCTTTTGATTCAAAATTACAGTTTTAGAATATCAAAATTCCAACCCATATAATGGCTTTGAAAGCTCATGATATAGCTCGCAAGAGACGGTTACAAATTCCTTGAGAAAGCAAGAAATAGTTACAACTTATTCCAATCATCCACGCCCTTTCAAATTATTGATTTGCAAAGAAATGTTAATGGCATAAAAAAGGTTTTTTAAATATATGACCATTTCATTATCTCTCGAGTTAAAACATGGGCCATTCGATTTGCTTATATAACTTAAAATTTTGGCTACCCACGTGGAAGGAATTGATTGGAGCGGGCCTGCAGACACCTTTTACATTTTTTACCTTTGAAGTTGCTCCAAGTTGACAAGTGGAGAGCTTTGCTGGTTCCTTTATACGTAGCCGATTCGGGCCTATTTCCTGCTTGACCTATGTTGACCCCTGGGCACGTGGAGGGATGATGCTCATTTGAGTTTCCATTTTGGAAATGCCTCTTACAATTGTGCCGAGCTAATGCGTGTCTCCTTCTGCTGATCTCAGACTTTTCAATGGCCAACTCTATCTCTCCATTGAATTTCACCACATGGTGAGATGACACTCATTTGAAGATTGACCCTTTGATTTCACTTCCAAAATGGCACTGTTAAGGAACATGGATACTTCCACCAACCTGCCCATACTTAGTCAATTTTAACGATTGAATCTTTCTCTTTTTGGACCTGGGACATGTGGAGGACTGACGTAAGTTTGAGAACTACCCCTAGATTGAATCTTGAAGCTATGCCAATGAGGCATGTGGCGCTGTCCATCGAACCTTCCGTACTTAGCCGATTTGAGCTTGTTTTACCTTCATTTTGAACCTGGGACACGCGGAAAGCTTGCGCTTATTTGAGGATTATCCCTTTAACCCTACCCATGGAGTTGCACCATTTGGACGCGTGGAAACTTTAACTATCATTTGAAACATGGCCATGCCATATCCAATTAGGAATATCCACGTACTACCCGTGGATGCTAGGGAAAAAGTTAATGGGGAAGATACAGCTGTCATTCCTGACTACTGGAAGAAAATAAAAAGAAGGGAAGAAAATTCACCAATATGCCCAACTTTCAAATTTTTCTCCATGAATGGGAAAACTAAAAACAATGCCAGGATCGACGTGATCCAATACTCCAAGGTACGGACTCAAAATTTTAAAAACTTGACTTCAAAAGAGGGGAATTTTGAGGGTGACAAAAATCCCCTATGGTGATAAGCATAAAGAAAGATGGTAGGATAAGGATCTGTGTTGATTATAGAGAGTTGAATGCTACATGGATTCAATGATTCACATATTAGAGAAAGAAGGAGAGAAGACAAAAACAAGGGAGACTTTGTAATGATTTCTTTTGATTCAAATTACCAGTTTTTAGATATCAAAATTCCAACCCGATAATGGCTTTGAAAGCTCATGATATATGCTCGCCAGAGACGGTTACAATTCCTTGAGAAAAAGCAAGAAATAGTTAACAACTATTCCAACAATCCACGCCCTTGTCAAATTATTGATTTGCACGAAATGTTATGGCATAAAAGGTTTTTTAAATATATGACCATTTCATTATCCTCTCGATTAAAAAACATGGGGCCATTCGATTTGCTGTATAACTTGAAAATTTTTTGGCTACCGCACGTGGAAGGGAATTTGATTTGGATCGGGCCCTGCAGACAAACCTTTTACATTTTTTTACCTTTGAAGTTGCTCCAAGTTGACAAGTGGAGAGCTTTCTGGTTCCTTTATACGTAGCCGAGTCGGGGCCTATTTCCTGCTTGACCTATGTTGACCCCTGGCACGTGGGAGGGAATTATGCTCTTTGAGTTTCCATTTTGAATGCCCTCTTACAATTGTTGCCCCGGCTAATGCGTGGTCTTCCTTCTGCTGATCTCAGACTTTTCAATGGCCACTCTATCTCTCCATTGAATTCCCACATGGTGAGATGACACTCCATTTGGAATATTGAACCCTTTGATTTCACTTCCAAAATGGCACTGTTAAGGAACATGGATACTTCCACCAACCTTGCCCATATTAGTCATTTACGATTGAATCTTTCCTTTTTGGACCTGGGACATGTGGAGGACTGGCGTACGTTTGAGAACTCCCCTAGATTGAATCTTTTGAAGCTATGCCAATGAGGCCTGTGGCGCTGTCCTTCGAACTCCGTACTTAGCCGATTTGAGCTTGTTTTACCTTCATTTTTTGACCTGGACAGGCGCGGAAAGCTTGCTTTATTTGAGGATTATCCCTTTAACCCCTACCCATGGAGTTTGCACCAGGTGGACGCGTGGAAACGTTAACTATCATTTGAAACATGGCCATGCCATATCCAATTAGTAATATCCACGTACTACCCGTGGATGCTAGGGAAAAAGTTAATGGGGAGATACAAGCTGCATTTCTGACTACTGGAGAAAATCAAAAGAAGTGAAGAAAATTCACCAATATTCCCCACTTTCCAAATTTTTCTCCATGAATGGGAAAACTAAAAACAATTGCCAGGATCTACGTGATCCAATAACTCAAGGTACTGACTCAAAATTTTAAAAACTCTGACTTCAAAAGAGGGGAATTTTGAGGGTGACAAAAATCCCCTATGGTGATAAGCATAAAGAAAGATGGTAGGATAAGGATCTGTGTTGATTATAGAGAGTTGAATGCTACATGTGTAATAGATCCCTTTCCCACACCATTTAATGAGGAAATATTGGAAGAAATTGCAGGGTGGTAGATCTAATCCTTCATTGATGGATTTTCCAGATATCATTAGGTGTGAATTGCTAAAGAGGATTAGGAAAAGACAAATTTCACCACTGAGTGGGGTAGTTTTTCATACACAGTTATTTCTTTTGGATTGAAGAATGTGCCTACAGTCTTTTCGGGAATCGTTGTGTAAGAATTCCAAGACTTCATTCATATTTTTTTGCAGGTTTACTTTGATGATTGGATAGTTTATGGACTATTAAAATACCACTATGATAATTTAAGACTTATGTTTGAGAGGTGTTAACAGTTGAGGATCTCTCCAATCATCAAGAAGTGAATTTTTGCTACACCCTTTGGGACACTGTTGGGACATATTATCTGTAAAGAAGGCTTATTGCGCCATGCAAGGTAATGTTTTATTTTGGGGATTAAAAAAGAAGACCTATTAACCAGAGTGAAGTGCGTGGATTTCTTGGAACCACATGATATTACATGAATTTTATCAAAGGTTATGCTAAGATTTTCATGCCCTTGGAGGAATTGTTGAAGAGTAAGGGAAAGTTCCACTAGGGTGAAGTGCAAGAACGTGTGTTTGACACTTTGAAGGAAACACTTAATTTTACGCCTATTCCACATTTTTCTACATGGACCAAACCATTCCATGTGCATGTGGATGCATCTGGCATGGTATTAGTGCATCCTAGAGAAGGTATTGTTGATCATCATATTTGCTTTGTAAGTAGAAAATTGACACCAACTGAGAAAAATTATATAACTATAGAGCGTGAAGCATTTTCCATGATTTATGCGCTGTATAAGTTTTGAAAATACTTACTGGTTACTCCTTTTATTTTTTTATACAGATCACATGACACTTAAGTACTTGGTAAGCAAGCCCATTTTGTAGGGGAACATATGGCGGCGGATTATGTTGTTTTAGGAATTTGAATTTACTATTGTGGTGAAGCTAGGGAAGAGTAATTTTAGACCAGATCATTTGTTAAGGATTAATTTGGGTGAGGATGCACAGAGCATCAAGGACACAATTCCAAATGCATAGTTTTTCAGATTGAACCGTGCACCCTCTGACTTAGAGGATATTGCTATGTTTTTACATATAGGTGTGGCTCCTTAAGGAATGAAGGATTCAAAAAAGAAACAACTTTCTATACATTCCACACCTTACATATTAATTTGTGGATAATTATACAAGTTAGGCCATGATGAGGTTTTACGCTGATGTGTACTTGAACATGAGATACTTCCATTATAAAGGAGGCTTATGGTGGAATTACAGGTGGACATTATGTAGGAAACAATATCGCGTGCAATATTTTATTAGAATGCCTATGGTGGGAAACAATTTACAAGGATTGTATAGAATATTGTAAGGCCTGTGACCATTGTCAACTCCTTGGACATAGTGGGCAAAGAGCTGAAATGCCTTTGAGGCCTATTCTTAAGTGTAGAACCTTTGTGAAAGTGGGTAATTGACTTTGTGGATTTTATTTCCAACCCCCACACACAAGACTAGATCACACTGTATTATAATTTGTATAAACACCCCACCACAAGCTAATCACAGTATTATAATTGATAAATTATCTTACATGGTGGGCAGAGCAAAACACATATAAATGTTACACAATAGATACAAACAACACGGTTTAGTGGGGGACAATATATCAATAGGTACGGATGTCCACTGAGTTGAAAAGTGAAGGGCAATCATTTTCTTTTTTATGAGACCATCAGGATATATTGGAAGTAACGTTTGGGTGGACACAACATAAGACAACACCAGATTCATCCACATGACACTATTGAGTATTTCAAACAAGCTTTGGGACATACATTGAAAAACATCTGTGTTGTTGGAAGGATTTGGATGATAAAGTCTCTAATTTAAGTGGGGCCATACTAAGAAAACCGACCCCCACAAGAGTCTTGGTTCAACACGCCACACCCTTTCAGCCAGTGTTGCTTCCATGGAGGTCGTCCCTACTGCTTGGATGATTTATGATTACCCTTCCGTTTACATATCTCCAAAAACGTGATGCGCCGCGTAAGGAGGGATTAGATGATGAGAGAAATAACCGTGAAGAAGATAATTGATAAATTATCGCATTTGGATGAGCGAGGCACACTATTGACTAGGTGGGTAGTCAAAAGATGAGAGAATGCCAGGAAGAAAGGCATGAATGATAGGAACATATTAAAAAAAATAAGTAGCTCAAAGTTGGACAGATGGTTCCTTGCTTTATTTATTCAAAGTTTTTGCACCATTCCTAGAAAATTTCAAAGTGCATTGGTTGGGACATATATATTTGACCTTACATACTTGAATCAAGGTGCTTGCCAGTTATTAGGCTGATGATGGGACACGGTTGCCCAGTTATTTCAACAGGAGTAGGCTGAAGCCCTACTATAAATAAGTCTTCTTAATTTTATAATAAGACAATATTGCTATTTAGATTATATTTTCTTTAATTAATTCATTTATATGCGTTTCCTTTCATTATTGCTATGCTTTATCAATTTAGTTTTGTTCCCTGTTTTGCTGTACATACCAGTGTGTGAGTTACAAGCTATTGAAGTTGATTACTATAGTGATGAACTTCAGCATAGAGGAGCTCAAGCATACTCTTCAGTGTGGGGATGGATGAGAAGAAAAGAGAATTAATTGGTTGCCTTGTTTAAAATTGAAAGTAGTACAGTCTATATTGTAAAAATATTAGGTGCTAGAGTAGAGTAGAGGTATGCGCTGAGAAGAAATTCCAAGGAAGGAAATTACTCAGAGATTGAAGACCATTGGTGTAGAGGGATGGATGCCGAAGTAGTAGTGGAGTGTAGTGTGTATCAGTAGTGTAAGTGATATGTTGATGAGCAATTTGTGGAGCATTGAGCTAGGAAAATTTGAGGCATGCCATTATTAGAGCTATGCAGAGAAGTGTCATTGGGATAGTGGAGTATATTTGTGAAGGCAGGTTCATATGACTAGGGTTTTAGGAAGATAGTCGTCGTGGCGATGAGGGGTTAAACTGTAGGTACATGCAAAATGAGAGGGGAGGTTTTATTTTGAAGTTTTGAAGGCGGAGTGCAGGAGTGCCAAGGATCAGGAAGAGGAAACGTTGAAGTTAGAGAACGTACCTAAGAATTGAAATAACAATGACACCTAAGAGAGCCCCAGTTGTTAAGGAGACCGACGAAGCAGTAGACAACTGGTTAGTTGAGATGTAGTACCTGGAGGAGGTCATCGAAGGAATCCCATGGAAAACAAATATAACACAGTGTAAGATTAGTGATTTTAACCATAAAACTGAGAAGACCCACAAAGATATCATTGTAGAGACCATCAAAAAGAAAAACATGAGGATGGCAGATTGGAATAGGGTTATGGAAAAATCAGTGCAAAGGTTATTGGAAAGCATCGAGATTATGCAAATTTATGAGTTACCCTATTTTGGAAATCCTGACTAGTTGTACCAATGGTTAATGTCCAACATGCATGAGGATTTCTTCTACTTCGTGGGTAGGAGTATGTGGATTATAACTAAATTGGTCGGTAAGGTCATAGATTTTCGTGACTTGGGTTCAAAGATTGCATGTGATTTATCAGATGATGAAGGGGTCAAGGCGATGACCCCCATGTTCCAGTACAAGAAAGGAGGATGAGCATTAAATGTTACACACATAGAGGATATAACTATGAGGGTTGTGGCATGGCTTGTAGGTTGCATATTGGGTACCTCGGGGAGATGGACAAAGGTCAATCAACAAAGGCTACATATAACACATGAAATTATAAAAAATACCTATTACAACATTACATGTTACATTTCAGAGATCCTAGTAGTAGAGGCACACATCTAGGATGAAAAAGGTGATAAAATAACCTAGGGTGCTATTTTAATTTTGATTGTATTCAGTGAAATCGGCTTTCCCGATGGGCCAAAGGAAAATTTTGGGAGTATCCTTTAGAGAATAAATCACATGTGCAATTTTTTTGAAGTACACATGTCATCTTTTCATTTCAACCACTTATAAGGAGTTCTAGGAGAATTGGTTTAGGAGAATACATCGGGAGTTTGAGGGAGAGTGGCGCATACCATACAAATTTCCTAGTGTTGTGAATATCCAAGAAGAGTTTGCGACGTACCAAAATTTCATCATGGGAAGATTTTTCATGAAGACGGGTGAGAAGAGCCCATGGTGTAATTTACCCTTCACTTTTACTGCACATTATTTCAAGGATTTGATGAACATGTTGCATAATGTGCGCAAGTTAAATTTTGATGCTGATAAAGTAGATGTGGACATACATATTTTACGTAAGACATATGTATGGCCTAACAAGGAGGCATATGTGGAAACAATGTAGACAGATAACATTGATATAACTCTGGAGACTCTAGCTATAGGGAATATTGAGCCAATGTGCATATACGTGTACCTGAGGCTGCATTTTAAAGATGGATAAGTAATTATGAGAGAGGAATTGCCTTTACTAGGTCCTCCAAAGGGAAAACACACTATGGGAATAAGGGCGCAGTTGGGACAAACACCAACTAGGTACGAAGAACAAAAACATGAATTCTTGAAGAATGTCCTTGAGTAAGAGGAGGAATAATATAATAGTACTACACTTAATTAGGAGAGGATAAAATTATGCAGAAGGCGTACAGGTGTGGATACTACCATGTTCCCCTCACAGTAAGTAAGGAGGTCACCACATGTAACGTTGATGAAGAAGGCTAAGTAAGAAAGAAAGAAAACGTGAAAATATATCCTGATCAAGGATAATGAAGAAGAAGAGTCTTCACATAAAAGAGGGAATGAATATGTTTCCACACCTAGTCTAGAGGTGCAAGAGGATGAGGAGATAGGTGATGAGTAGCCTTTATTCAAGGAGGATGTCCCCAGTGCAGGTGTGTAGGGACATGAAGAGGAAAACTGTGCTAGTGGAGACAAAGAGATTGTAGAACCTGTTGCATGCACAACTAAGGAAACTGGGGAAGAAGAGGAAGTATAACAGAATGTGGGTGCTGAAACACAGGAGCACATAGGAGAGCTCACCAGTGAGCCCAAGCAAGATGAGATGGTAATAACATAGAACATTGGCTATGCTGATGATGCGACAAAGGTAATTCACGCCAGGTTCTAGAGTACTATCACAAAGGAACGGTTATATGGATGGGAGATGATAGATTTAGATATGGTGAATACGTGCACCAGTAAAAAACTATCATGGAGTATGCAGATGGATGAGCCTGACTTTGATGTATGTGAAGAATCATGTGTGTGAAGAAGAATGAAAAAAGCACCGCATTCTTGCCATGTCAGTGTAACAAATCAAGCCAACCTCAATTTTCACCATGAACGATGAGAGTAAGCATTAATGAACGGATTATCTGCCCAGAGGTTGTGCCACTGAGAAAATATAGACACGGTACTGGGGCAAATATTTAGGATTTGATAGAAGATAAGAAGGATAAATAATTTGAGATTAAATGCCTCACAGAGGAAAAGGAGAAATTTGAGTTGAAGGCACATATAATACTTGACATGGCTAAGTAGATCGGTGATGAGATTTTGAAGGAAAGACCACATTTGGAGGAGAGATTGGATGAGAGATTCCCCTCTGCTATGTATTATTTGTGCATGCTGGTTCACCTGGTGTTAGATGAGGGTCTAGTATGGATGCGAAAACCAAAGGAATGTTAGCCAGTGCAGGGGTGGAGAGAGATAAGCGCAAGGATAGCATGCAGGATTACAAGGCTTATGAGTATTTAACTTTAAGACTTTACATGATGGACTGCCCACAAAGGAAGATTGTGGGAATTGAAAATTTCAGTTGTAGATTCCTATGATCGTTAATAACTCAAAAACAAGTAATATGGTGGAAGAAAAATTGTCAGTCCTCATTAAAAAAACTTTGACAACAAATAACAACTGGTAGGCGGCGCGGCAACTCAGCGCGTGAGGAGGAGGCACTCACTTTTAAGTAGGTAGGGGAATAAGTGTGATGCGTTTCTAACATCAACACCAGAGAACTCTCACAAGGATAAGATCAAAGAAATTGGTAAACTCATAGCACGACGTATGGATGTGATGGTCTCAATTTTTTTAAACGTCCTTAGGGTATTGCAGAACGAAGTTGAAAACATGAGTATGGACAAAATGGAAGGGATGCTTGTAAACATCCCTAATAAGAAAAATAAGGCACTCAATGATTGGAATGAGCTGGAAGCAAAAATAAAGAGTAACTATCCCAAGTTGATACCACTTTAGGAAAGTAGGGTGCCAGATTATTTGTATTATTTTTTCATCCATTATGCATAAATCATTCTTTTATTCCTTAGTCTGTGTTTCTGGAGAGATAAGGTGTGATTACCTATTGCCAGGGGTGGTAATGAAACAAGTGTGGGGTAATGTTGGGATGATGAATTACACCCTAAATACTAAAGGCACATAAGGTTGGGGTGTGCAGACATAGGGCGTGTAGGTGTGTGCGGAGATGTAGTAAGAAAGGGTACACTTGAGAAAGTCAGAGTTCAAGCACTTAGCTATTTTTTATGGACATGATAGAGATGGATTTAGTGCCGAGAACACAAAGGTTGGAAGCCTTGGTGACTAAGAAAAGTCTATTTTGGAAAAGTGGGAGATCAAGTGACATGCATAGTTTTGGGATAATAATAGGATTAAATATGAAGTTATTATTAGATAATCTATTATTAACGAGCTTTCATGCTTTTTTATTTATCTTGTAGCGGCACATGGCTATTCTTAACATGTAGCCTATTTCCAAGAAGTGCAATAGTAGTGGAGGGAAAGTCCCCATTACTTATAAATATGTATTGATTTTCATGGTTTGAGGGATACAAATTGTAGTAAGGTTATGTTTCTGGTTATGAGCACACATGACTTATGGTGACATTGTTATGTATGTATTCAACTTCTGTGTTTTATAGTAATTAATACAATGGCTATGCATGGTTGGATAATGATTATTCACATATTTGTTTCTAGGTCTTGTATGGTAAATATAATCTTGAATTTTATTTAGTCCATTCTTACACATGGTTATGATATAGATCTGTTTATGCTCTACTTTTGAATGGATATTATGGATTTAGTTTATATGTGTTTATCATGTTAACACCTTGAAAAATCTACCATAAAAGAGGGATTTGGTACCCTTGCATGCTTCAGACAAGCGGTCAAATTTGTCTGGGTGATGTGCCAATGCACATTGGGCTATTTGGGAAAATCAAATACTACATATTATCCTTCATTTTTCGTTAATTAATGACATTTCATTAATTAATTAACCCTTCCCCCATTCTAGATGCCAATTAATGACCTTTTATTATTTATAATACACTTCTAAGTGATTAATTAACTATTATTAGTTAATTATGCCTTCTATTTTAATCAATAAACCCCTTTTATTGATCAAATTCCCCTCTACACAACTTCTATAAGCTTATCCTTACCTATTAATTAATCAAATTTGATTAATTAAACCCATGTCAACTCCCATAATGTGCACATCCTTTATTAAACATGCATATCCTTTGCATTCCTTCTTTAGGCTTTATCCCACATCCACCAAATGAAAGCCTTTACGAAACATGCAAGCTATATAAGGAACCCTCCTCCTTCCCTTTCGTCTTACAACTCATTTTCACTAGTGAAAACTATAGGCATTTTGATTTGAGCAATTCTCCATTGTTGGAAATAGCTTCTCCATCTCTTGCATCCATTCTCTCAAACTGAGTAGCCTGAGAAGATCCAAAAATGGCCTTGTAGCCATTTCTTGGTGAGATCTCATCCTTATTCTTGAGACAAACAACAATAAATTAGATTTTTAAATGATATAATTGGGTTCATGTTTTAAGTAGCAATCATAAAAGTGTAGGAATGGCTTAGCATTTAGTTTTTTTATCATGTTTATGAATTGAAGAAGTTATTTTCCCTTAAGCTCTTATCATGTTATTGTTTGATTAAATTTTATTTGAAGCTACTAGGTGTTAGTTTCATTTCAATAAACATAGTTAATTTAGCATACCCAGTGGGACCCCCCTTGTCTCACATGCATTCTTTATTTTGGTTAATTTTATTTTTGCATACTAACCCTTTTTTTTAATATATTAACATAAATTGTGTTTCTAACCATGTTTTGTGAGTTTGCATGTGTTGAGTCATCCTTTTTGGTATAAAGGAGGCAAAATGCATGTGTTGAGTCATCCTTTATATCTTGATTTTTCCATATTTTCATTTTTTGAGCTTCATTTTTCATCATTTTACAATGTAGTTTTATCAATTTGTTGAAAATCTTAAATTTTTGAGCATGTGGGTTAGTGTTTGATAGTGTTGAGTCTTCCATTTAAATATTAAGGATATGGGTTGATGTTAAAATTGAATCTTTGTGAGAAAAATTCATGATTTTCCCATGTTTTCATTTTTAGAGCTTCATTGTTCATCATTCTACATGCTAGTTTTGTCAATTTCTCGAAAATCTTAAATTTTTGAGCATGCAGATTAGTGTTTAATAGTGTTGAGTATTCTATTTAATATTTAAGGAGATGGGTTGTTGTCAAAATTGAATCTTTATGAGAAAAAATCAAGATTTCTCCATGTTTTCATTTTTAAAGCTTGATTGTTCATCATTTTGCATGCTAGTTATGTCATTTTTTTGAAAATTTTAAGTTTTTGATCATGAATGTTAATGTTTGATAACATTATGTCTTATTTACATATATTAATAAGATGGGGTGTTGTCAAAATTGAATCTTGGTTGGAAAAATTTGACCTTTTTACAGATAAAGGGACTTTTTTTTGACATTTTTGAGTACATGTTAAGTGCATACCCATGAGTTTAAGAGCATATGCACAACCTATCTTCCCGAGGTTATAAATATTTCTCCTCGAACTCAAAACGACTCCATTTTTTTGTGAAGGAAAGGTATTGAAGTGAACTATGTAATAAACACATACATTTGAGATTTAAACTTACAAAAATTTCAAGTTTTTCTTTTATTATAAATCTGGTTTATTTTTGTTGCATGTTAGATTCATTTTTGATCAAAACCACATATGCTCTTCTCTTGCGATTTTGAGTGACATCAAGAATCAGAAATGGCTATGCTTATAGATATTTTTCTAACACATTTAAATTCTTTAATGAGTGTTGTTTTTCCATTTTTACTTATTTAGATAAAAGTTTGTGTATGCTCTTCTCTTGTGCCTTTTGGTGATATTGAGAATCAAAAGTAAATTTGGTATTCTTTTCTAACATTTTAGATTAATTTGGAAACTTCATTTCATTGTTGCTTAAGGGAATGAGTAATTTGAAAAACATGTTTAATTGTCCTTTGATTTAGAGTTTTTCATTACTATCACATTGGGTTACTTGTTGCGTATGCTCTTCTCTTGCGTCTTTTAGATGATCTTGAGAATTAGAAAAAACATTTGATCCAATTTTTAAAATGTTATAAGTTTTCATGGAGAATTAATAACTTTTGATTACATGACCTTATTCACTTGTCAAAGAAAAAGGATCTAAACCACTACTAATTATAGTTTGTTGTTGGTTTCCAACAGTGTGTAAAACCACGTTAAGATCAAAATATTAAAAACAAACCACTTTATTCAAAAGACTGTATTTATAGGTTCGGATGAGATCTACGGCTCATCTACTTTAAACTGTGGGAAGTATCTTGGCATAATAAATAAAAATCATTATGAGGATTACCAATTGAACCCAAAAGTAGTGCACATATTGAGGGAACTTGTGGACAACATGGGAAGTGCCCCACTACCCAATTTTTTAGTAAAAACAATGTAATAAAAGCTTCATGTTACCTGTATGAGGCCCCGTTCATTAATTTTATTGTGGGGGGTAATGGTCCACATCTCTAGGAGAAATCATAGAAGTGCATACCTCTCTTAGGTAAGAATTGGCAAGTGTTGCGAATAAAATCCATAGGGAACCATTTAGCATTGGGGCCAACCTTACCTTAACCAATAGTGTTTCAAAGAGATCTCACAAAGTAACAAATTTTTTGGAGTCAAAACCTTGTTAGTCGAACAAGGGGAGAGTTCATCAACGTTGGAACCGCGTGTTAGTCATCATGAAACTTAGTACTCATTACTTTGTCTTAGTTTCTACCTTGTACTATAAACAAGGTGAAACTCTGCCAAAGTGAAGCTAGGTTTGTTTCATCACCACATGGGCCACTCCTTTGTTTTCTTTTTTCCCTTTTGGGAAAAAATAAATCATACACACGGAGTGTTACTCAAGATTTTTTCCACCAATTTTTCACCTGCTTACATCCTTCCTTGTTGTGACTGTGATATTAAGCATTGAAAGTGTGTTGGTACATCCTCAAATCTTGAGTAACCTTGTCTTGATACCCACATTAAGACATTTGATTTATAATTAGGATTGCTTCATTATCAATCTTCCCTTAAGGTGTTATTTTTCTTGCATCATCTCGATATAATTTTGATACTTACATCTTATTTCTCGTAAACTTGATATAAGTTTCTAGATTATACCTTAATGTTGCTCAAACCTTAACAAATCCTTGGTATACTTTGACCTTCTTTCCTTCCAAACATTTACTTAACATTGAAAAGTGTTATTGTTACGTTGTTTGTGTCATATCAATATTATTTCAATACTAATATAATACTTTTCCACAAATTTGGATTAACGTATCTATGTTTTATTTTAGTATTTATCACATTTATAACTTCCACTTTTTGGGATTTAGGCCTTGTTTGTATCTAATTTTTTTGTAATACACCTTGAGTTGGAAGTCACATCAGCCCCTTGTTAATACTCATGTCTTGTTTATTTTAAACTTGAATTTATTTTGACATTATGTTGATCATTTTTTACCAACCTATCAGTGGGAAATGTTTACATAGGGAGTAGTTTCTTGTAGATTGGATTTGTGTTCTAAACTTGTGTGATTATTTTTATCCATATTTTGCAAGGTCCCACACCTTGGGGAAAACTCAATGTTATTCAATCACACCAAATGAGTCTGCCTTATAAAAGTAGATCTTTTATAGCTCATTTCGGGGTGTTGTGATTCTGCACTAACAATTATTCCTTGGGACCTTCCATCTTGTAGACTTGTTTCCTAGGATAATCCTTCTGATACTTTGATCCTTTGGTTCTTTATTATTTTCCATTGGAAATTCTTTGGCCATTTTTTGAAATTCATAGTCGTAGACTATCATGTTGCTTGATTTTTCCTAGGTTCATTATAGTACTTTTATGCATTTTTCAAACCTTAGCAAAAACATTTCCTATCAAGCAACTTTTTGGAGAATATGAACATTGGAAAATTTTCCTTTGCAACTATTATGTTGCTAAATTTTGATAAACCATTTTGACATTTACACTTGTAACTTGTCATCCAAATGTTGTTGGATTATCAAAATAGTGTCATCAATATGTTTTTTTCCTTAGATCCCATTTGGAAAATCATACAAACATCCCCTATTTATTTGCAAAATGTCTAGTTATCCATCATTACATTGCTCAAATTGACATGGATATTCCTTCCATTTGAAGGAGTTCAATCATATAATCTAGGTATAGGAATTTGGACCCAATAACGTCAACCATGACTGATTATCACATGGTTCCTCACACTTATGAAAACAGGGAACCTAGGTTGAGGAATTCACATCAAAATAGGACCATCACAACTAAACCTCACTTGGTTCTTCATGCTAGAGAACCCATTTGTTACCCCCTTTCCCCCCCTTCATTTCATAGTTGATGGTATGATTATAATGCTTCTAATCCATGTTATTCTTCTTATTCCCCTCAGTCTCCTGATTATTCTAATCCCAACTATTATTTAAATTCCCCTCAGTATCATGAGCCTCATCTGATCAAATTTATTATGAGGAATAACCAATCACCTAAAAAATGCTTTCCACCTCTAAGGATTTGTGTCACCACAAATTCTTCCCATCATTCCTCTAATTTGACTCCTGAGTCGTGGTCCTCCCTTTCTTCACACGACCCCCCTTTTAAGTCTCATCAATGACATCTTCCACCTTTGAAGATCCGTGTGACTCCAAGTTCCTCTAATCATTCCTTTAATTAGAATCCTACATCTGGGTCCTCCCTTTCCCCACATGCCCCCATTAATCATTTACCTCAACATTTTCTTCCTCCTTTGGATATTCGTGTGACTCCAAGTTCCTCCAATCAAACTTCTAATTCTAACCTTGAGTCGCAGTCCTCCCTTTCTTCGCATGACCCCCTTTATCAGTTGCCTCAATGACATCTTCCTCCTTTGAAGATGCATGTGACTCAAAATTCCTCTAATCAATCATCCAAGTCAACCCCTACATTGCAATCCACTGACTGACTATGTGACCCTCTTTGTCTACATGTACTATGTCGTCTTCTAAGAAAACCTATACCAACCTATTCCAAATCCACATCTTATTCAACTCATGAGACGTCCAAATCCAAATCAAATTCGTCTCTTGATTCATATTCTTCTATAGATCAAAATCCAATCCCTCTTTGGCCCTTTATCCCTTTCAAATATATCTTACAATATCCTTATCAATCTTTTAAAGAATGATTTTTTACATCCATGTCAAACAATTACTAAGAAACAATGTGCTAATATATCTTTTCAAAGAACTATCCAATACCTTTGTAGGAGCAATAATGTCAAACATTCCCCTCACCTACATCATTAAAAATATTCTAAATCTTCCACTCTTGTTGTACCTCTTTCTTCCAATCAAACTACTATCATTGACCAAAAACGACCCAAACTAATCGATTTATTTTAGAATGAAGAAGAAATCAAAGAATTCAGAGGGCTACACAATGACATACCTCTAGAGGATCATGAGCAAGGATTATCTTTTGACCTTGATGCATGCACATATTGTGGGGAAGAAGTTGATTCCTTTTTTTATAAAATAGAGGAATATCCTAGGATCATCAAACTTGATCTGTGTCTTGTTCTTCCATCTTCTCAGTCCTCATTACATAATGAAATAGACGGGTTTATCCTTGATCCATCTTCTATCCTATAATCACCCTATCATTCTTTACATATCTCAATTCCTCAATCACAATCTCACCTTGGGTCACCTCCTAGTAGCCCATCATCTTCTTATATATGTGGTCCACCTCTGACTAGCCCTTCATCTTCTATTTGTGGGTCACCTCTGGGTATCCCATTATCTTCTACTTTTGGGCCACATCCTAGTAGCCCCTCATATTCTATTCTTGGGACACATCCTAGTAGCCCATCATCTTCTATTCTTAGGACATGTCATAGTATCCACTCATCTTCTATTATTGGGCCATGTCCTTATATCCCATCATCTTCTATTATTTGGCCACATCCTAGTATCTCCTCATCTTCTATTCTTCAGACAAATCTTAGTAGCCATTCATCTTCCATCTATGGGAAACCTCCTAGTATCCCATCATCTTCTATACTTGGGCCATGACCTAGTCGTCCTTCATATTCCATCTATATGACACCTCATGGTAGCCCATTTTCTTCCATCTTGGAGCCACATCCTATTAGCCCTTCATCTTCAATCTATGTCTCACCTCTTGGTAGCCCATCCTATTTAATTCTTGGACCATATCCTCTTTTTCCATTATATCATCCTTCTATTGACAACTATGGTAATCCCACCATCATTCCTAACATTCATACCATTAATCCCAAACACCCACTTTCTTCTCCCACTTCTTGGGATCAACAAAATCACACATTAGCTTGTATTAAATATCAATAGTTTATTCATCAAGCTAAGATAAAAATCTAAAGATTTATAAAGATCCAAGAAATTCCAAAAATCACAAATATAAAAATCAAATGTGATTCAAGAATACACACCAATGAAAACTAGGTATGGTAAAAATGATATAAACCTAGGGATAGGGAACTCAAGATCCCACATACAAAATCCATGTTGAAAGATAAGTCACAATCACTTATCGAATATGATCTCATCAAGGTCATCGAGATTGGAGATAATATCACTCCTGATAAGCAATAAATCTTAGTATCCCTTATAAAAGAAATCAAAAACATTGTTGTTGGATCTTATCATGTAGAGTGAAATTTTTGGTCCCAACTTCCCAAACATTCAAAAAATTCAAAATTAAAAAAATGAGAAACCATTAAAAAATTACAAAAAATCAAAGGTACAAAGATCAAAAATTATAATTAGGTTATGCATACACATGTATGCTTTTTCCTTTCATTCTATTCCTCTGCAAGTCTCCCCTCATATTCATCCCTTCGATGATATTTTTCTTAGTCTATTTACACTCCTTGCGTGACATTGATCTCTATTGTATCTATTTGACCCTGGTCTTTCATCACCTTGGTAAATTAAAAAACGAATGAAATTTTAGAGACATATCACTATCTACATATAATACACTTGTTACTAAGAACTTTTGGGCATATTTGTTGACACTATCTAATATCGTCATCACAATCACTTCCACATCCTTCCATAAATACATATGTGGTTCTTAACCCCTTATTAAAACAATCGAGAGAGATAAAATAATTTTCAAAAAGCAAAAAGTAATAAAAAATCACAAAACAAAAAGCAAATCAATAAATATAACTCTCTCTTGGTGTTTTTCTAGTATCTCTATCAGGGCTATGGATGCTTGGTTAGAAGTAGAGAAATTATGTGACTAGAATCAAATACATCTCCGTTGGGGCTATGGATGCCTAGATGGCAGCAAAGCAATGTAAAACTTTCCTTCCACCCTCCATTTGCAAATCGCCTGATCAAAATCAATCATTTCTACACATTGGCTAGTTTTTCTTCACTTATTGCCTATCAAATATTCATTCAAGATGTAATTAATTTACACCTACACACATTGGATCTCAATGAGAAAACATTACTAGTATGTTACCAGGTTTTTTTTGGATCTTGTTCAGACTCTTGCTACAGTCTATATTTTGTCTCATGATTTGTGCATTGGGCTAATCACCTTTTCATCGCTAATCTTCTAGCTACATTTTCCATATACTTTCATAACATTTTATCTTCTTCTTCTTTTGGAACATCCATGTGTATAATATTTCCTTTTTACCATGTTTGAGGGAAACATTTGTCCCTTGTTTCAATAAAAAATATTCCATTTCTATCAATCATATATTTCTTGGCCATCCTGCACTAGGAGCTGAATTTCTCCTTCTTGGCACTTCATTGGTTTAAGTTCATCATCACATTGAACCTATCTATCTTGGCCTTGATTTAGATCATCCTCCTCTTGTATATTTGTGAAGATTTTCCTTTTTACATTCCCATGTAACGCCGGGGCATATTCAAATCTTCACTATCTTGCACATACACATGACATATACCATTGTACATTCCCATCTAACACTAGGGGCATCCAAGTTATTTTGTTTTCCTGTACATAGCTTTAGAAAACTTTAAAAAACCCTACAAATTCACAAAATCCTAGAAAATTCAAAAATATTAGTAAAACAAAATAAAAAATTCTAAAAATTTGTAAAAAATAAAAAATCCTAAAAATTGATAAAATTTTAAAAAATCTTAAAAACTGGTAAAAATATTCAAAAAACCTAAAAATTCACAAAATTTGGTAAACACAACATTTACTTAATTGAATTTTTCAGAAAGAATGTCCCCAAACATTGAAAATCATCCTACAAAACAATCTTTCTTTAGTTCTTGCCTGTTCTTGCACATAAATTACGGGTCATTTTAGTCTAACTCCATTAACAAAAGTTGTTTTTACTGCTATGTCTGTACTTCCTTGCATAAATGAGTTACATGGTACTGTTTCATAGGGAACATCTACTTTTTAATGGGAATTCCTTATCCTTCATTTATTCACCTTGCAATTTATTATTGCTTGGGGTGTCATCTTTAAACCTTGCTGTATAACTCAAACGAGTGGAATATGAAGCTAGATAACAAAAACATTGGTACAACTATCTTCAACGTTGTTTTTTTGAGTGAATTTGTCTGTACTTGTTTGGTCGTTTGTTTGCTTGTTTACTTTCTCATAAAGTATTGCATTCTGTATGTTGCTTTGAATTAATCCTGAAAGGAACGATAAGAATATTGTTCCAAGCCGCGATCTCAGATGATAATAGCACACCACATTACATTTGTAAAATAAAAGAGCTAAAATACCATATATGGGAATCCATCATAATCCATAATGATCAATACATCATAATACAATGAATTGAATTACTCAATAAGAAATATGTACATATAGAATGAGGGAAGTGTAACTACTACCTAAATTGGTGATGAATAACTCCCACTAATTGATACTGGTAGTTAAGTTAACTCCAGAAGACTAGTAAGGTAACTCCACACAACTAGTACACCTAAGCAAGCTAACCCAAAAAATGTAGGGCTAACATAAGTGTAAGAATTATCTTAATAAATAATAACCTACACTAACACCCTCCCGTAAGCATAGCTAGGTGGGCAAAAAATAAGGTCGGTCCCAGAAACAAGTCTTGATGAGGTACCCATGTATAATAAATGAGGAAATTGGACACCACAAGGTACCCAAAATCAGTAATAATAAAGTAGAGAGAGCAAAATATCCCTACAAGATATCCTAAGAAGCTCCACTCCAAAAAATCATACAATGCTAAAGAAGTTTGGTGCGCACTGTGGTCTGAATCCATTGCTCAATCATAGAACTCAAAAATAATTGATACTGGGCTTCACCAGAATAACTCCATGTAAAGAGACTATCAATGGAGTGATGTCGAAAGTGTAAAAAAATACCAAACATAATTTGATCAATTGCTACAAATAGGTGTGCCATGATCCAAGAACAACCAAGGCAACAAGGCAAGGACACAAGATCCAAATAAAGAGGAGTTCCATTATCTAAGAAAATCTAAGGTAACAAGGAAAGGAGACAATCCAAAGAAGAAAGATCAACTGCTACAAATAGGTGTGTCACGATCCAAGAACAATAACCAAGGAAACAAGGCAAGGACACGAGATCCAAATAAATATGAGTGCCACAGCGCAAGAAAATACAAGGTAATAAGGCAAGGAAACAAAACCTAAAGAAGCAGTATCAACACGTAACAAGGTAAGGACACAAAACCCAAAGAATCAGTATCAACACCACACCTACCAATACTGCTAAATGGGTAGAGTGACACCAGAGATTTGTACGAGTTGCCAAAATCAACTACTCGAACACTGAAAAAATAACAATGGGATTCACCAGAATAGCTCCCCCATAAAAGAGACTATCAACATGCCAAAAAAAAGTGTTGAAAATACAGATCCAAAATATCTCAACAAATAAGAGAGATATAAATGTAGACACCCATAGATATAAGAATGCAACACCCAAAATTTTAGGATGTCGGGTTCAATTGAAATTACGTCCACAAGTGATTACGACACCCTCCCAAATTTGGCACTTTATAATGGAGTGAATGTAAATATTACAATGAGTAAAAGTATCTTTTACATTTGAAATATGTGTATAACAATTTCACCAATGCGTAGTTATCGAAAAAATACACAATTTCAAAACAAAGATCACCTTAATATGAGCTACGGATCAAAAGTTATGAGCTCTAGAAGGTTTTACTATTAAAATAATATTTTAATGCTAATGTTTTTTTAAAAGGTACACGTGACAAAAAAATATCCAAAGGGTAAAAGAGTTCATCCACATGATACATGCTTGCGACCAAAGGATAAAAGCTTATGCCCAAAACCTAAATGTCCAAAGGGTAAATCATTGCATCCAGAGGGTACACATCTATATCTAATGGATAAAAGAATGCACCCAGAGAGTGCAGATCTGCGTCCAGTGGATAAAAGACTATATCTAAAACAAAAATATCTATATGGTAAAATAATGCATCCGGAAGGTACACATTTATATGCAATAGATAAAAGAATGCACCGAGAGGGTATAAATCTATGTCCAATGGATAAAAGACTACATCCAAAACAAAAATATCTAGAGGGTAAACGAATGCATCTAGAAGGTACATGCTTATATTGAATGGATAAAAGAATGTACCTAGAGGGTACATATTTGCGTCCAGTGGATAAAAGAATGCACCCAGAGGGTACATATCTGCATCCAGATCTAATTGTCTCAAAACATGGTTGAGTTTACAGTTGATTTTAGGGTTTGGGCACCTTATAAATCCAATGTCGCACTCTATTTTGCATAAAAATGCATGTTGCAGAAAAATGCTAACAAATTCCAAATACATGAAAATATTAAACCCTTGCTTGAAAAGAAATACTTAAAGATGGATGTCTACATCATCTATCACTCTGATACCATGAAAGGAATGATAAGAAGATTGTTACAAGCTGTGATCTCAGATGATAATAACACACCACATTATATTTGGAAAATAGAATAGCTACAATACCATATATGAAAATCCATCATAATCCATAATGATCAATACATTACAATACAATGACTTGATTTAATCAATAGGAAATATGTACATATAGGAGGAGGGAAGTGAAACTACTACCTAAATTAGTGGTGAAGAACTCCCACTAACTAATATTGGTAGTTAAGTTAACTTCAGAAGACTAGTAAGCTAACTCCACACAACTAGTACACCTAAGCAAGCTAACCCAACAAATGTAGGGCTAACACAAGTGTAAGAATTATCCTAATAAATAAATAAAAGGATAAATAATAACCTACACTAAAAAATCCTTGCATGTATATATATAATAAAGAGCTGATGATGTAGACCATTAAGAAAACTGATGAAAAAAATTTGTTCTTGAGCTAAGCTAGATGAAAACTATTTCCATTCTTTTCATCTCCATTCTTCTTCATTTCATTTTTTTCTATACTAATTTTTTCTTCAATATAATTTGGATTAATAGGGATTATATTTATTCCCCCCTCCCCCTCTTTGTTTCTTCTATCCATTTCCTTCATTTTTTTGATCGTCGATCGACCTCTTTCATCACCCCAGTGACACTCAAGGGGCATCCTTCATTCTAGTAATTTTTCTTCTATCCCTTCAAAATTTACTTGTCTATAATTGTCTACTATCTTTTAAATGGCGTCACTTACACCACCCCAAAGAGGGGCAAATGTAGGCACCTAAAATTCCACTGATTATCCTCTTTCTTGTCATTTCCATAATAATTAGCACTTTTCTGCTATTTAACAAACATCCCCCTTCATTTTCATTAATTAACAACCTTTCGTTAATTAATTAACCCTTCCCTCATTTTAGATTCCAATTAACAACCTTTCGTTATTTATATAACACTTATAAGTGATTAATTAACCATTATTACTTACTTATGCCTTCTATTTTAATCAATAAACCCCTTTTACTGGTCAAATTCCCCTCTACATAGCTTCTATAAGCTTATCCTTACCTATTAATTAATTACATTTGATTAATTAAATCCCTCTCAAATCCCATAAAGTGCACATCCTTTATTAAATTTGCATATCATTTGCATTCCTTCTTTGGGATTTATCCCATATCCACCAAATTGCAAGCCTTTCCCAAACAAGCAAGCTATATAAGGAACCCTCCTCCTCCCCTTCTTTCTTACACCTCATTTTCACTAGTGAAAACTATAGGCATTTTGATTTGATCCATTCTCCATTGTTGGAAATAGCTTCTCCATCTCTTGCATCCATTCTCTCAAATTAAGTAGCATGGGAAGATCCAAAAATAGCCTTGTAGTAATTTCTTGGTGAGATCTCATCCTCATTCTCGAGAAAAACAATAATAAATTTGATTTCTAAATGATCTAATGAGGTTCATGTTTTAAGTAACAATCACAAAAGATTAGGAATAGATTAGTATTTAGTTATTTTATCATGTTTATGTATTGAAGAAGTTATTTTCCCTTAAGCTCTTATCATGATGTTCTTGTTTGATTAACTTTTCTTTAAAGCTACTAGGTGTTAGTTTCATTTTAGTAAGCATAGTTAGTTTAGCATACATACATTTCCAAAAAATCATCAACTATGCTTACTAAAATGAAATTAACACCTAATAGGTTTAAAGAAAAGTTAATCAGACAAGAACATCATGAGTTTAGCATACATACATTTCCAAAAAATCATCAACTATGCTAAGTATAGTTATTTTAGCATGCATTCCTTTTTGGGGACTAGATTATGAAGACAAAGTAGATGAGTGCATTGATAAGCTAATGCAACTAGATAAGAGGTGTGCCATTATGAGACCAAGTCAAAAGAAAGAAAAAGAGAGACATAAGGCCTGACATGATAGCCAAACCAGGAATATGTTTTTTACAGTGGGTAAGATGGTGCTTCTATATGACTCCAAGTTTGTGCACCATCTTGGAAAGCTGAAAGTGCATTGGTTGGGACTATTTAAAGTAACCACAATACTGGAATCAGGCACATGTCAATTATAGGTATTGGATGGAATTATGTTACTTGATTAATTCAATGGGATTAGGTGAAATCCCTACTATAAATAGGCTTCTTTTGTTCTCATAATTAAGAAATATTGCCATTTAGATTAGATTTCCTTTTTTGTTGTGTTTTGATTTTTTTGTGTAATAAGTGTGTTCATGTGCAGGTGCTTATTACTCTATATTAGACCAATGTGCAAAGGACCGTACATATTTTTAGTGTGGGGTGAAAAGTTAAAGTGCATGATAGGAAAAATGGAACACTAATACTTCTTGATAAGCTAGTAAATGTGTGTAATGAGGTGAGACAAAGGTGTGTATAATAAAATTAAGATGCACGATTGGAACCAGGTACCTATATATGCAATAGTGTGAGAAAATGGTGCATGGTGGAAAAATATAGTGATGCACAAATGAAATTGTCATAAATGGTTGGATAAGGTGGGAAGGTGCTTGAATGTAAAGGAAGTGCTCAAATTAGAAACCATGTGAATGGAGAGGCGTGCAGTGTAACACGAGGGAGGAAATGATAAGGTAGACTACTTAGAAAGAGGTGCTGAGGAAGAATGTGTGTGGTGTAGGAAGATGCGTGTGAGAGGATCTAAAACCTAGGAAGTAGTGGTATACCAGAAGGTTACAGACCATCGTGTGTGGGAGAAAATAAAGGAAAATGTCTGGAAAAATAAAAAAAATGCTTTAAAGCTAAAAGTGGTGGTATCTTAGTGCAATAAATGTGGTTATACTTAAAAAAATCGAAGGGTTGTAGTCATTTCCACTTTTCTTTGAAGAGTTTGTGCGTAGAGAGTTAAATTGTGATCAAGTGCAAAGAAAATTATGAAGTATGAAAATTAAATTAGAGAGCTATGGACGGTGCTTGAACCAAAGTAGATTGCAGGAGGAATAAATAAAAAACTCTTATGGTAGAAGAGCTCCTTGGAGAAGTGGAAGCTAAGCGGGGGGTTTTTTAAGCAAGAAAATGGGCTAGGGTTCACAAGACATAGAGTAAGGGCACAAAATCTTGATGGTTTACAAGGTGAACTATGAAAATAAGTTAAAGTAAAAAATACAAGGGTTGAGCAAAAGCTTGGATAGTTGAGACCAAAATCATAGATTTGGAAAGAGAGTGATCGATTTCTAACACTTAGGGCATGTGTCGCATAGATTTGGAGGCCGAACTAGTTAGAAATAGAAAATGGAACTAAGTAAATCTATAAAGAACAAGAAACCAATCATGGAGTCATCTGAAGAGTGGTTTTTGGAGATGAAATACCCCGAAAAAGTGATTGTAGAAAATTATGGGAGTCAACACTCTCCAAGTGTCAGATAAATGAGTACAATCACCTAATGCAGGGGCATGAAATAGACATTTGAAAGGATTTAGTGAAGGAGTTGAGCCAGAGTACCATGGAGGGAAGGGTAATCTTGGATGACATGGTGCATAAGGTCTTAGAGACTTTAGGAGTCTTACAGTTTTTGAATTTCCTTATTTTGTGCGGCCCACACACATGTACCAATGGATGATGTCTAGGGTACATGAAGATTGATTTTAATTAGCTAGAAGAAGGATGTGATTGACATTACAAATCGTCCATAAGGTAACCATGTTACATTACATTGGTGAGGAGATAAATTTGGATTTATGCAATGAGAAGTCCATAAAATACACAATGAAAAATTTCTAGTATCAAAGGGGGATTCACACGTTCGACATCATCAATATAATCTATTAAAGGGCTAGAACAGTCGCATGCCTGGTCAGCTATAAGCTTGGGCTATCTGAGTTGTGGACTAAGATAAACAAGAAGTTCTTACACATCACACACAAGATGGAACAAAAGGCCCAATACAACATAGCCTTGTACATTGTTGAATGCATAATTAAGGAGGCAAGGGAACAAGTAGACATGTGAGACAAGATTAATTAGGGCTCCATTATTTTATTGAGTATATTCTAGGAAATAGGGGTACTAGATGGCCTTGAGGATAATATGTGGGAGCACCCCTTAGAAAAGAAATCACCAATAGAGAGGTTCATTGGATACACTTGCGAGGGCACAATTAAAAATCAATACAAGTTATGACTAGACAAGTGGTATATGAGAATGTTTGATGCATTCAAAATTGAATGGCCCATCCTAAGAGAACTCCCCTCACTCTTGGAAAAGTATGTAGAATTTGTTGTTATGTAGCACTTTTTCCAAGGAAGATTATTTTTAAATAATGGAGAAATGTGCCCATGGTGCAAGCTATCATCCACATTCACTGCAAATTATTTCAAGTGTGCAATAAGAAAAATAAAGGACATGCAACACTTAAATTTAAACATAGATAAGGTGGAATATTACTTGCACACTTTGAGAAATAAGTATGGCTATGCATCCAAGGAACCATACATGGAAACAATGGAATCCTATAATATGGACCTCAACCCCATCGTAACCATGGTGGTCGGAAAGGAGGATTTCTAGGTACACACACACACACACACACACACACACACACACACACACACACACACACACACACACACACACACACACACACACACACACACACACACACCTACACCCGAAGATGAAGGATGGAAAAAATTATAGATGTGCATGATATGACATTATTATAACCTCCAAGGAAGAAGAAATTAAATATTAACAAGCACCCGCATGAGGAAAATTATAAGGATGAGGAAGAAGATATAACTGAAGGGAAGTTAGATCATTGTAAGAGAAATAAGATGAGGAAGAAGTGTGGGGAGTTGAGCGCCTCACACAGCGAAAAGGATCCCTCAGCTGAAGAATCGTAAAATCCAAGTACAGTAAATTAAAATAAAATACCAGAATAGAAAGAGTCCCTAGTCATCCATGACTTGGAAGAAGGAGAAAAGGAGGAATTAGAGAAGAACGTGGAGGAAGAGATGTTGGTGTGCGAAGAGGAGCCTACACAGGAGGAAGAAAAATATCTTAAGAAAGAAAAATATATTTACAATGCGTGGGAAGAAAATTTCAAGGGAAATGGAGAGCATAAAGAGTAGCACAAGGAGGGACATGAGGAGGAAAAATGTGAAGATGATGATACAAGAATTGGGGAAAGCTTATGCACTGGAGGAGAAACAAATGGTGCACAATTCAACATTACGCAAGAAATGTGGAGGAAGTTATACGTAAAATGAAGGATCCAAATGAACCTCTATGAGCTACCCAAATGTCCTACATCAATGACCCTACGAAGGTGATAACAGCTAGGTTTTGAAACTCATAACCCATAAAGGAATTATTATGTTGGGGAATGTTTAACAAGAATGAATCCCTAGCGTGCACAAGAAAAAATCTCTCGTGGAATTACCAGAAACACATGGATGATATTGAATTTGAGGTGTGAAGAGATTCACTCTCTAATATGAGGTTGAAGAAAATTTTAGGAACAAATTTCCCTATCATTGATTCCACTCAGTTGACATATGAGAAAGCATGTGATGTGTTAAAAAAAATGGCCTCGAAGGTTAGGCAAAGAAACTTTGATAAGGGGGCACCATTAAAATACTGTGACAGGATGATGAGATAAAGGACAAGGAGAATCAAGGGCTTGTTGAAGAGATCATTGTAGAGAAGTGGATGCTCACTGCCTATAATAAAGTGGCTGATATTGTGAAAAATATCATGCACATAAGCCTGTACTTAGTCAACAAAGCTAAACCAAAAAATCACACCAAACTAGGATATTTGGAGGATCTAGTTCAGATGTTGTTAGTTAAGGTAAATAGTGGGTTGAGGCCAACATCAAAGTAATTTCAAAGGAAAATAAAGAGAAAGTAGAGAAAAAGAAAGAATAATACAAGGAACTAATTGCCAAGGTAAGAGAGGCTATGCAGAAATCAGAGCAAGTTTTTGACAACTACCAAGACTTTACTCCGATACTCAATGCATGCACCGTAATGGAATAGGAAAAATTAAAGTAGATACAGGGCATGATGAGAAAAATAAGGTCAAACAAAAAAGGGTGATGTAGGAGGTATTAGAGAATAAAGATTTAATATGTGTTATATGTGACACAATAAAAGAAAGGCTCAAGGAAATTCAGCCAATGATAATGTGCAAAATGGATAACCTGGAAGACTTGGCTGAAGATTTGAATGTGATTATTAAAGAGATAAAGGATAAGGTAGATGAGATAACCTTGGAGAGGGTTCTAGATATTGTGGAAGTTGCACCCAACAAGGCCACCAAAGAACTCAAAGCATGGAAAAATATAGAGGATGTACTAAATATGGAATTCCTATAACTCCTCCCTTCACCTAAGGCCTAAATTTTGGACGTGCGTATGGATAAAAAGTTCTTCATTCTCTGATTCATTGGGTTGATTACCCCATTGTTGAGAAAACAAGGTGTGATACTTAGCAGAAGGAACACAAGAATTTCACACATGAGAACATGGTGCAATCAAAGGTGAGGAAGGATAAGGAAGAACACATGCATGAAAGAAAAGGCAAGATTTGGGACTTACATTTACGGTATATTTTTGGAGATAGCATGTAGAGCACACAAATTGGATAACAAATTGTGCAACATGCATGGGACATTATTAGAAGAGAAGATACTAAGAACTTTACATGGGTGCAGGCTAAAAATAGAATTGCTACTGCCAGTTAACTAGAAGAGGTCTATTGTTAGCGCACTTACATGTGTGGCTATTATTGTAAAGGTGCATGGATATTTTCAGCATGCGACTTATTTTTGGAGTTATGAAAGTAGTGAAGGGAAAGTCCCCACCCTTATAAATATGTAATGATTTGCGTAGAATAGAAGGGATTTGTGAGAACTGAATTACTATGAAGTTATGCTACTAGATCTGTTACGTGCATAAGCTTATGGTATTACCTATTGTAATGAGCTTTTGTGTATTTATTGTGTTTAATATAATGGAGTGTATTGGCTAAAGAAGAGTTTAAATCCTGAGTATAATTGGTTCTTGCGTGGTTGACTTCATTATGGGTATTATTTAAATCTATTACTCTTCAGATCTAGATATGTAGACTGTTTTATTAATTATGGAACTGAATGCATTAAGTCTTCATCATGCTAACATTATACAAAAGCAACCCTAAAGAGGGGCTTAGAACATTTACACACTTCAGGTGAGCGTTTAGTCTAGGCTAAGTGATGTGCCAGTGCGCTTGGGTTATTACTGGTAAATTCTATGTTGCATCATTGGTTCCATTGCCGGGGCCTCTTTTTTTAGTTTTTTTCAAGATGGTTCATGATGAAGACATACCAATTGACCCTAGAGAGTGTTGAGGAGTGGATACATAATCTAGAAGAAGAATACACACGGAGGTTTAACACCGGATCTGAGTTTAACTCACACGCATGTGTGGAACATAATCTGTATGAAATTTTGTATGAAATCTTCTTCGCTATTTTTCCAATGGAACTGTATGAGTGGCTGGTTGCTTATACGTCTAAAAGGGGTTGGAGGTATTGCACACTTGTTTGGATGCAGGAAGAATTTTAGGCCCTCTATGATGCTGATATAATTTGGACATGTGCTATGGATACTTGGTTTCATGGTGTTCAGAACAACTATATTATGGAGTACTCAATTTCCACTTATTCTTGCCCAAAGGTATTAGAATTCCAATTTTTACGATATCCCAGGGGAACTTATGTGAAAGGAATTCCACTAGCGATCAAAATATTGATGGTAACCATGAACTTGGAAAGCAAATCAATGGCTAACTAAAACCCACTAGGCGCGGGGGCAAGAGTAGGTTTGGTGAAATATGGTAGACCTAGCGGTAGAATGACAGAGAGAAGAAAAGAGGCTTAAGTATAATGAGGTGCATGAGAGGGAGATGGAAAAACAAGGGGATGTTGTAGAGCGAATGACATTGAGGAGAGAGATGGATCACAAAGAATTTGAAGCTCATGTAGATGGCATAGAGCTAGAGCATCAGGAACTCCCCATTTGGGAAAACATGATAGGGAACCCCCCTTAACCTCATGAAGAAGCACGCCAGCCTAGACGACCTGGGCCTTAGGCACACATTTGAATCTACCTGACAACCTTGCCCTCGCACTTGGTTTTATAGTATCTATTACGAAAAATAGTCAACAAGCTAATTTAGGTAATGGGAGAGCAGGAGTAATTCATATAGCAAGTACATCGATGGAAACACAAATGTCTTCGTTATTTTTTGGAGGTACCTTTTTAGGTGTATCATCTACACAAAATTCAAGCGCGTAGAATTTTGGACTCACTTATGGGATTAGTAACACTTCGTAGACTGTAGGGGTGTAGTTTAGTACTACTATTGGGACACAGGGAAGTACATCATTTGGTCTATCTCTGGCTATAGGTGGAGGATCAGGAGGTATAGGTAGTTATAGTTCTGATGGTTATGGGGGAAGAGGAAACACAAGAGGTTCTAAATTAGGTGGGAAAGGTCTGCACCAACCTTAGAATATTTACATGGAGATGTATCTTCATCTTCTAGAGTATAGGTGCATAGAAGATTATACTAAACACGTGCACATGTGTGAAATAATGTGGCACACAAAAGGAATCACGGCTTATAAGTGTAGGGAAAGTCGATTTGCCACTACATTACAAGGGTGCACACATAGTTGGTACTGAAAGTTTGACCCTGATCAGACTTGGATAGACTATGTAGCTTAAAAAGATGCTTTCCTTAAAGAATTTCACATCACTGAATTTGAGTAGAAGAGTATAAATGCACTCAAGGATATTAATTAAGGCACTACTGAGAGTGTCAGAGAGTATGATGCCTGTTTCAAAATTATTTTATCTAAGCTTTCTTATGATATTCATGCAAAACATCATGCACAATGGTTCATTGGTGGTCTGATTACACCTTTTAGAAGGGTGCTATCACATAAGACATACATTGATTTGCGCAAGGCACTTGAAAAATATTTATGCACTGAGGTAGTTGAAAGTATAAACATTGGGGTGAGCCCATTTTTGGAAGCATAGATTTCAGCCAAGGCAAAGAAGTTGGAGAAGCTATCAGAAAATTCAACACATGAGACACGCACGAGGATTTAGTCTATAGATGGTGAGGTAGAAGGTCACACCAAGGATAGTTGTCCCCGCAGATCAATATTCTCATTGCTGTTAGACTGTGAGATATGTCATTTAAACCATGATGTTAGCCACTTCCCATTATTACAACGTGCAATAAGGAAGAACGTCTCTTGCTACTATAAAATTTGTAGTTCTACAACTCATGACATGGAAGACTACCAAGTACTTGGTCAGATCCATGATGCTATAGATATTGGTGTGCGACAAACAGGAGTCTTAGATAACTCTAAAGGTAAGAAAGAACATTAGGATCAGGATCACAATCAAGCATGCTATGATCAGAATGAAGGGCATTTTGAAGGAGGTATTGTAAGAGGTTGAGGATACCATGGTGGATTTGGAGGATGAGGCTGTGGTGGTTGACGAGGTGAGTTTCCTTGCGGAACATATTATACATGCAGATCTCTTGACCACTACAGGTGTGAATGTCCTCAGAATATTACATGTTCTTTATGCAGAAAGAATCATAGTTATGAGAAATGTCTGGAATTATATGAACATCTTAGTAAGAAACTTAAAAAAAAAACAAAGGCGCAGGGATGGTTAGGATACAACGCACTGTGAAAATAAATGGATGCCCAAGTTGGAACCAGAATCTCTGAGACATTTCCGGTAAATATCTCTACCCACGCTAAAGCAATACATGCCAAAGAAGCATTACAGCAAAAGCCTACCATCACCAAGAAGGAGGTTCTACATACACGGTACCTAGATCCTACCCATTAGAAGGAGGTTTATCAGGAAACCATGGAGTTACCCAAAAATATTCAGGGTGAAATACAATATTTAAAGGAGTAATAACAGAAGATGAAGAAAAAGAAAGCAACAGAAATGCTCCAATCTGATATGGATGACTTGAAAGAAGTCTACAAGGTGTTGCGCTAGGAGAATATAATTCCAATCTTAGGGAATTGGTTAAAGGGAAACACTCCACATGCAATTATTGAGACTGGATGATAGATCCTACATGCAAATCTTCCCCCTCATAGCTTAGATTATGACAAGGAAATGAATTTGAATGTTGTTGTGGATGGATGGCTTTTGAGTAATATATTGATTGATAGAAGCGCGGAAGTCAATGTTCTTAATCTAGATACATGGGTACAAATGGGGAGACCTCCATTAAAACCATCTTCGAATGTAGTGTTCATGGCTAATCGGACTAAGGCCACTCCCATTAGAGTTTTGAAAGATGCATCCATTACCATACAAGGAGCCAAGTTCACTGGGGTTTTTGAGGTTTTAGCCGCATGCGGAGGCAGATAGCTTCCTAGCTCTACTTGGGCATCCTTGGTGCTATGCAAATAATGCTAATATTTGGTTCAATAAGGGTTATATCAGTTTTGAAAACAAGGAGGAAAGAGTTATTATCCCTTTAACAGATGGAAAATTTGTGCCCTATGTTGAGCCTTTGAGTGAGGATGACCTAAATAGGATTTTTGTACATGTCATCCAGGACCCAAAGGTACTTGAGCCATCTAAAGAAGGAATCCTTCAGTGGGAAGATGCACAGTCTATTAGTGATACTACAAGTATTGCTTGAGATAATTGGGCTCATAATACTTATGATTTGGTAGGGCATGAAGTAAAGAGTACATTTTCACGAGACAATAGACCTTGTTGTATTAGGAGAATATGTAACAAATCGGTACCTCATTACACTGGAGAAGGATATTATATGGTAATTCTATGCTCCATGGAGGAACAATGGATAGACCATTTGGAGAGACAAAATATGCTAGCATATACCCTATGCGTGACAACAACGGGATGGTGAGTGGTTTACAAGGATAATCTTGTAGGATGGAATGAAATTATAATTGTTCTTTCTACTAGGTTCTTCCAGAGTAATGCACCTACTCAAATATTTTCTTATCATGGTAATCAACCTGTTCAGCACCACGTTCAACAGTGTGAGAGACTCTGGATAGAGGGGTAAGAAGCTTTACGACCTTCGCTCTAGGTACACAAATTTTATTCCACTTTACAAGGCTGTGCACATGCTTGGTATGTATATGCAAAAATCTATAGAGAGACTGGGAATTGGTAGGATTTAATTACAGGAATGATCCAGATGTTTGACTATTTCTCTACTAAACCTACAGTAGAAGAGGCATTAAGGGTTATAAAGTGCTTAACTATGGGAGATAGTTCCAAGGCAGAAGAAATAATTCAAGATTTATTTGATGAAGAAGACCCAGGAGTGTGTTTTTCTGAAGAAATAAAGATAAATGCCACACTACTTAGGTGCTCTTTCCTTAAGAAGGAAAAATGAAATATGGTCTACTTAATGGATGATGAAGAAGCAGAAAATCTGGATGTAGACCATTCAACAGGTAGGTGTGAGCTTTCAGATAGTGCAGATAAGACCACGTGTACCTATCATGAACCTATGAAGACAAAGAGAGTGAATATTGGATCAAATGCTGAGCCTAAGGAGACCATAATTGGGGATAACTGGTTTGACTCTGAAGTGGCAAAAATCATTGAGTTACTACGGGATTATAAGGAATTATTCCCTTGAGGATACCATGAACTCAAAGGCATGCATGAATCATTAGGAGAGATGAAGATAAATCTTAAGGAGGGTGTGTGCCCGATCAAAAAGAGACCCTACAGAATGAACCACAACTTATGTGAAAAGGTCAAGGAAGAAATTGACAAAATGTTGAAGTATAGAATCATCAAGCCCCTGGACGAGTCAGAATGGGTTAGCTTGATAGTGATCAGTATCAAGAAGGATGGTCAGATTAGGATTTGCGTGGACTCAGGGAGATGAATGCTATATGTGTGACTGATCCCTTTCCTACACCATTCACTGAGGAAATACTAGAAGGTGTTGTAGGGAATGAAATCTTTTCATTTACAGATGGATTCTATGGGTATCATTAGGTTAGGATTGCACAAGAGGATCAGAGAAGACTAATTTTACTACTGAATGGGGCAGCTTTGCCTATATTGTGATGCCTTTTGGTTTGAAAAATGTGCTTGCTATATTTTCGCTCATAGTTGTTCAAGCATTCAAAGATTTTATTCACAACTTCTTGTAGGGTTTTTTAGATGATTAGACGGTGAATGGACTTGTTAAGGATCATTGTGTCAATATACACTTAATGTTTGAAATATGCAGGCAATTGAGTATTTACTTGAACATCGAGAAATGTGTATTTTCTACACCATTTGGAATACTATTAGGGCACATCATCTGCAAGGAAGGTTTGTTGGTTGATCTAACTAAGGTTGCAATCATTATCATCCTAAAAGAGCCTACTACTCAAAGTGAGGTGTGCAGATTCTTGGGACATACTTGGTATTATAGAAAACTTATAAAGGGGTATGCTAAGGTTGATGCACCTTTGGAGGAATTACTAAAAGGAAAAGTGACGTTCTACTAGGGAGAACCGCAACAACGTGCACTCGAGACATTGAAGGAAAAACTTACTACAACACCTATTCTGCTCATTTGTTCATGGGACCAACCATTTCATGTACATGTGGATGCATCTGGCATGACCATTGGCATGGTGTTGGATCAGCCTGGAGAAATTATTATAGGTCATCCTATCTATTTTGCTAGTAGAAAGTTGACTCCTGCAGAGCAGAATTATACAACTACAGAGTGCAAAGATTTTTTGATGATCTATGTGCTATATAAATTCAGATAGTACCTACTAGCAACACCATTTTTATTTTATACCGATCACATGACATTGCAGTATTTGGTAAACAAGCCAATTTTACAGGGGCGCATATGTAGATGGGTACTCTTATTCCAAGAATTTGATTTCATAGTTGTGGTAAAACTAGGAAAAAGTAATTCTGGACCGGATCATCTATCTAGAATACAGTAAGGAGAAGAAGCACATGAAATTGAAGATACCATGCTAGATGCATAGTTATATAGGTTACAACATGTGCCATTGTAATTAGAGGACATTGTTGTCTTTCTACAAATAGGTATAACACCAGAAGGGATGAAATCCTTAGAGAAGAAACAACTTGCTATTCACGTGACACTGTTTATGTTGATTAGTAGTGACCTGTACAAGCTAGGCTGGGATGAAATATTGTGCCAATGTGTACTTGAACATGAGAACATAGATATCATGGAGAAGGCTCATAGTGGTATTACAGGTGGCCACTATGTAGGTGACACCACTGTGCACAAGATTCTTCTCACTGGATTATGGTGGGATACCTTGTATAAAGATTGTAAGGCATATTGTAAGGCTTGTGATCACTATCAACGCGTTGGAAAAATAGGTCAAAGAGATGAAATGCCTATAAGACCTATTACTAGTGTTGAACCATTTGAAAAATGGGCTATAGATTTTATGGGTCCTATTTCACCAACAGAATGTAGGACTATATCACGCTATATCAGCACTTGCACAGATTATCTAACAACATGCACAGAAGCAGCACCTACAAAGGATTATACAATGACTACAACAACCGGGTTTATATGGGAAAATATTATTACAAGGTATGGATGCCCTTTGAGTTTGACCAGTGATAGGGGTATACATTTGCTGAATGAGACAATCAAGATTTTATTGGATGAATTCATGATTGCACACCATAAGACTACACCGTATCATCCTTAAGAAAATGGGACTGCTGAGGCCTTCAACAAGATTTTGAGCCAGAAATTGACAAAAAATTGTGATGTTAGAAGAAAGGATTGGGATGATAAATTTTCTACAGTAATTTGGGCATATAGAACAACATACAAGCAGTTAAACAAGGCCACACCTTTTCAATTGGTGTTTGACATAGAAGTAGTTCTTCCTATGGTGTTCTTGTTACCTTCTTTGCATTATGCACGTGTTGTAGGTCTATCTGATGAGCAAGAATTCGAAGAATGAATTAACAAGTTGATTAAGTTGAATGAGCAAAGAACAATAACACACTAGAGTCAGAAGCAAGAAAAATCCAGGCATAAAGCATGGCATGATAGGCACATTAGGGACAAAAAGATCAAGATAGGATAGATGGTGCTTCTTTATGATTCTAATTTCTGTGATATCAAGGAAAAATAAAATTACATTGGTTAGGAATATATGTTATCACTCACATACTTGAAACATGAGCTTGTCAGTTAGAAACACTTGATGGAATACAATTACCTAGTTACTTCAATGAGAGTAGGCTAAATCCCTACTATAAATAAGTCTTCTCGGTGTTTGTAATAAGGAAGTATTGCCATTTAGATTAGGTTTTCAATTATGTATTCCCTTAATGTATTTCCTTCTTCGTCATTATGCTTTTTCAATTTAGTTGGTGTTTTATGTAATAAGCGCATGTGTGTGCCCGAATCTAATTACCATTTGCATTATTTTCATACGCAGAGGACTGCACATACTATTTGTGTGGGGTGGTTATTGAGAAATGGGTATACATAAAGGAATGACCTGCTACAGGTGCTATTCAAGTTTGAAGAGTTGGTGAATAGAATATTGCTTCCAAATAAGGACCATAGATGGAGATAAATGAAAGAACAATATAATGCAAAGTAAGCATCATTCATGGAGACTAGTAGTAGAAGGCACAGTGATGAGGTACTCAGGCACATGGAAGTACGTTGAAGAGAATCTTGTAGCTAGAAGGTAGGGAGGAGTGCTAAAAGGTTATAGCTGAGGTGTGAAGATTTTTTGTTGTGAAAAATGTTAGAAGGGTCAATTAATGAGGATTGTTGGTGGGTGAAGGAGCAATAAATTCACCAAATTTTTAAAAATATATATAAGGAAGGGATACGAGTTCATTTTTACCATTGTAAATCACAAAAATTTAAAAGAGTTAAGTGCGACCGAGTTGAGCGAAGAGTATTGAGGCGCTAAGAGTCTGAAACCAGACATGAGGAACATATTTGTGCGTAGGAGAAGCTCACATCCCTGTTGGTGAAGGGTTTGAGTGAAGAAAAGTGTTTAAAAGAGATAGGGAACACAATTACAACTAGGGAACATGGATTCAAGTTAGGGTTTGAGTTTTCACGTTGTAAAATCTAGAAGGAAAGCATTTGAGGACAAAAATTTGTAATTTATAGATGGCATCAAATAAATCACCTGCTGTAGGAGAAAAGGGGAAGAAGAAAGTGGAAGCAGAGGTTGAAATTTCTCTTGAGAGAAAATTTTCAGAGATGCAATACCCAGATGGCATGATAGTGGGACAAGAATGGGATTATCAGGCCTAGAAGTGCAAGATAAGTGACTACAACCACCACACATCAGATAACAAAAAGGAATTAGACGCATTATTGAATACAAAGACAAACAAGTACACAATAGAGGACATGTTAGTGTATGATGACGCTGTAGAGAAGCTTCTAAATAAAATTGGAGTTTACTAGTTGTATAAGCTTCCATATTTTGGCAAGTATGAACCTTTGTACCTATGGTTAATGAGCAGGGTACATGAAGACTTTTTCTATTTCACCAGATGCAGGGTAAGGATTACAACAACTTTTATTTTGACTATAACAGGATTCAAGGGCACATGAGTGGATCTAAACATTGACTTGACAGATAAGGTAGCCATCTTAGAGACACAAAAGGAGTTAGGGTATACCAAGGGCCTGCACAAAATGGATATAGACAAATTGAAGAAGTACTCAGTGGTACAGGCAGCTACACATTTACTCACCAAATTGAATGACCAAGACAAATGGTCCTAGGTGAATACCATGTGACTGCACATTACAAGGAGAATGTCATAGGGAAAAAATTACAACATATTAGGATACATTAAGGAAAATATAATCGAGAAAGTGCGTACAGGTGAGAAATCCAGTTTTGGTGCTATCCTATTATTCCCAGTGTTTATGGAAATTGGAGTGCTCGATGGGAAAAAGAACAAGATCTAGGAGTACCCCATGTAGAATAAGTCCCTTGTGGAAATATTTGAGAAGTAATTGTGTGAAGGGTCAATGAGTGGGCCATTCAAGTAGAGGGCAGAGATGTGGTATGATAGGTTCAACATAACATTCAAAGAAGAGTGGTGCATCCCCAAGGATTTGCCTTTTGTGGTGGGAAATGAAGTCTAGTTCGCGGTATATTAGCACTTCTACATCACATGATTTTTGATGAAGGATGGAACTTGGAGCCCCTGGTGTAATCTACCATATGCCTTCATAGCACACTACTTCCATGCATCAATCCATTGGTTCAATAATGCGCGAGACCTGAATTTTGTTGCAGACAAGGTAGACTATGACTGCCACACGCTGCGTAAAACTTATGTATATCTATGACATATTGCCTACATAGAGAGGATAATTTAAGACCTAATAAGCATGAAGCCTATGATTTTGGTGATTAGAGACAATGGGGCTGTGCTTATCTACCTTCATCTTAAACCTAGGTTAGAGGGTAACAAATATGTGGAGAACGTGTTCACACTCTCAGGGCCACCTAAGGGAAAACATACAATGGAGAATGTACTAGCTCTGAAGCCCACTGAACCTGTAGAGGTAGATGATGAGGAGGAAGATCGTGAAGATAGTGGTAACTTAGTACATAGAGGATGAAGGCAACCATCAGACATGGTAGGATTTGAGCGCGCAAGTACTTCACCCCAAGCAAAATAAGAATTGGAGGTAGGAGAAGACCCTGAAGAACACCAATTTAAGAGGGTTTTCACATAGAAAATAACTCAGGGTGCTACTCCCCAATCAATATAGAGATCACTATGACTCTCTCCACAGAAGGAGACAACTGAGAAGAGAAGGAGAAAGTTGAAATTGAATGAGGAGGCGAAGGAGTTTGAAGAGAGCGCACCTGAATCTCCTACAAAACTAGAGGATGTGGAAGAGCTGAGGGATGAATACATGAAAGATAAACATGTGAAGAATGAAGGAGAAGGGGTAAAGGAAGGGGAATCAGGACAAGATAATACTCAAGACATAGAAGATCTAGCTCCAAATCTTGGCACTCCAGTTCCTAAGGGGCCACAAACTAAAAGAACAAGTGGAGAGTATATTGTTTCATCTTTGGGATATGCTAAGGACAGATGTAAAATTATCTCCACTCATTTTCAAAGCAAGGTGATCCGTAAGAAGTTATATGGATGGGAGCTGATGGATGAGGACATGGCCACCACGTGCATAAGGAATCAACTATTTTGGTCTATTCACACACACATGGATGAGCTAGAATTCAACATATGCAAAGAATCATTTGTGTCAAGAAGGTTGAAGAAGGAACCTCGGGAAAGACAAATAATCATAAAACCCACTGTTATGTTTGATGAACAAGTTAGTAATACCTTGGTAAGAGTATCTATAGAGGTGGTGTGAAGGAACATAGACAAATTTGCCACTATCAAAGTGCTAAGAGAAGATATCAAGGCCAAAGATGCAGAGATTGCACCCTTGAAAGGAGAGAAGGACCTAGAGCACAAGAATAATGAAGTCCTTATTAGCATGGTATAGGAGATCAGAGACTACGTCCTAAAAGCAAGACCACAATTGGAGTCTAAGGTACCTGCAAGGTTCCCTTCGACTATGCACTATGTGTGTACCTTAGTTGATTTGGTGATTGAGGAGGGACTATTTTGGATGCCAACACAAAAGGACCTTGAGCAGGAAGTAGAGTGAGAAAATGATGCAGTAGTGTGAAATATTTCATCATACGATGCACTGCTTCAAACCTTGCGGGAGGAGCTGAAGAAAGCAGATCAAGCGTTGAATATTTTTACAACTCTTGAGGCAGTCATAAGAATAAGGACCATGGTAGAGGACAATGAGGTCATGAAGGTAATGAAGGATGAAACATTAGGGCATGCAGAGAGACTGGTACTGGTAAAGCAGAAGTGTGAGGCTATTACAGCAGCTCGGGAACCCCATAAGAACAGGTTGGATGAACTTGGGAAACTTATAGCACAGAAGATGGATCTCCTAGAAGGGAGAATGTCTGTAATGTATAAAATTATTTTAGTATTACAAAATGAAAAGGGAGACATTTCCCAAGATGAATTAGATTCTATTGTAGTAAATATTCCAGAAAAGACAGAGGTCACACTGAGTGAGTGGCAAACATTAGAGGCAGAAATAAAAGAAGAATATCTAGAACTAATTATTCCAGTTGAAGCAGAGGATGTTGAAAAGTAAATAATTATTATTTGTATAGTAATTCTTTACATTCATCCATTCCTTATTCTTTATTCATTTCATATCAAAATACACCCATTGTCGGGGCGAGAATGTAGTTTAGTGTGGGGTAATGTTGTGCAGACAAGGTGTGATACTTAGTAGAAGGCACACAATAGGTTCGCACATGAGAATAGGGTGTAGTCAAAGGCAAAAAAGGATAGGGAAGAACATGCACATGAAAGACAAGGGCATATTCGGGACTTACATGTATGGGCTATTTTTGGAGATAGCGTGTAGAGCACACAAACTGGATAATGACTTGCACGACATACATGGGCTATTATTAGAAGAGTGGCTACTAAGTGATTTGCATGGGTGTGGGATAAGAATAGAATTTCTACTACCAGTTAACTAAAAGAGGTCTATTGTTAGCGCACTTGCATGTGTGGCTGTGATTGTAAAGGTGCATGGTTATTTTCAGCATGCAACCTAATTTTGAAGTTATGCAAGCGGTAAAGGGCAAGTCCCCACCCTTATAAATATGTAATGATCCATGTAAAATAGAAGGCCTGTGTGAAAACTGAATTACTATGAAGCTATGATGCAAGATCTGATGCACACATAAGCTTATTGTAATGAGCTTCTATGTATTTATTGTGTTTAATATAATGGAGTGTATTGACTGAAGTAGAGTATCAATCCTGAGTATAATTGGTTCTTGCGTGATTGAATTCATTATGGATATTATTGAAATCTATTACTCTTTAGATCTAGATCTGGACATGCTTTATAGTCTATTATATTAATTATGGAACTGAATGCATTAATTCTTCATCATGCTAACATCCTACAATAACAACCCTAAAGAGGGTCCTGGAACCTTTGCGTGCTTCGGGTGAGTTATTACTGGTAAATTCTAGGCTGCATCACCCATATTATTTATTATTAAAATATTCATCAATATTTCATCCATTCTTTAAATAGGTATTATTTTATCCATGTTATTACCAAGGATGAATAATACTCCTAGTGTGGGGTAATGTTGGGCAGTAGAATTGGCTAAGTATAATCCATGCGTGGAGGGTAAAGGTTGTGTGTAGGAGGATGCATAGAGGTAAAAAAGAGGTGTAAAATATCAACACCATGTAGAAGTACACATGCAAGAAGAATAAAATACAAGTCAATACATGAAGGTGCACACAACATAAAGAGTGAGGTCAGTACACAAACATCCGCGCATACACACACAAGTTCAAGACTTAGCTGATTTCAGAGCTAAAGCTAAAAATAGGAAAAAAACACAAATGGTGTACCAAGTAAGGAAGGTCCTAAAATATACAAGGAAGAGTAAACTACATGCAAGATAAGATAAGGACAATGCATATAGAATATCTATTTATAGGAAAAGCATGGACAAGGTCTAGTTATTAACAACTTAATCTAGAGTTAAGTTAAAGTTGTAAAAGGCATTTAACCTATATTTAGGATGTGCATACTTAGGATTAATGCATGTAAGCAGTGAAGGGAAATTCCTCACCATGTATAAATAGATGTTACAATCCTTGTAAGAGAGAGATCACAATGTATGTGAGTGTTAAGTGTGATGTTGTGTGGATGTATGCAATGAGTATGTGAAGGGAATTTTGTGAACATTATGTATGCATGCATGGATCAGCACATGGATTTAATTAGAAAGTATAATAGAATGATATTTTTACTATGGATAATTTTGAATTATTTATGATAAATATGTTGGTTAATTTCCTTATTATATGGGTTTCCATTGCTATATTGTGTTATATCTTCATTCTTGTGCTATACTGTCATTTCACCTGCCATCATTATAAGTGAACAAAAAAGGAACTTGGTAGGTTAAATGTGCTTTAGGTGAGTGCCTAGGTGTTGGCCTAGGTGAAGTGCTAGTGTGCATGACCTTGGGATTTGTTGGATACTAGACTCTAACATGAGAGGATTTTGGAAAAGGATGCTATTGAAATTTTTGGGTATGCAATCTAACTAAATGTGGAGTGACCAATGTGGGCATCATCACACATCCTTGTTTTTGTTTCACCAAATGCAAAAAAAACAAGTCCCCAATTTGGTCAAGTCACCTACACCAAAATGATTCTAGCTTATGCTAAAATGGATCTTCCAAATAGGGCATGGATACCTTCCCAAAACATTAGGAAGCAGGAAATTTTGTTAGATATTGTGATTTCAAGAACTTGGTAGACAAGTATGAAATTTTGAAAGCATGCTTCTAGCATACAATTTTTTTTCAGGTGAATAGTAGTGACATTGTTGTTTATTTCTTTCCAGAGTGGAAAATGTGGGCACCTAGGAAAGGAACGTGGATTTTTTGGAAAATTCCTTGAGGGATGTGGTTATGTCACACTTATAGGTTACACACATAGTTTTTTTGAAACATGCTTTAGAAACTCTCAAGTAAAAATATATTGGCCGGTATTAACCCTAGACCCACAACATGTGCCAACACTTCCCCATCATGTCATGTTTATAATTTTACGAGACTGAGTTTGGTAATGGATATCATTGGAATTACATGTCTTTTTTATCTTTTTGTATGAAAATGTAGAAGCATATGCTTGGGATGTGAAGTATTTGACAAAATAACTAAGGAAATATGGCTAGAAGGGTAAAACGTGAACACACAGCCTTGTGAGTATCCACCCTACTTGTGAAAACAGGGCTATGGATCTTGGTATGGAAAACAATGTTGGTTGGAAAATCACAATTGGAATGGTTGAAAATCCTTTGGAAACTTATAAGAAAATGCTCCATTGACATATATACTAATGTGGGAGACTAGACAAGGCACATGAATTATTTGAAAAAATATCATGACACTGGATACACACAAAATAGGTTTGATAAAAAAGGAACTGAAAGCTTCGGGAAGATGCAAATTGACATGTGTAAATCCAAACACCACAACCTTGCATATGTTTTCCCATCCTATTCAAAAAATGGGATCCGTGGAATAAGGAATGGAGTTTTGAACCGTGCTTGAGGAGAGAGGAGATTGGTAGGTGTTGTAGTTACAAATGTGTTGTTGAAAAGTGTGTAAATGTGGAAATATTTCCAAGGCCCATGAATTATTTGAAATAATTCCTCAATGAGATGTCATCATGTGGATTACATTAATTGCAGGTTATCCACAAATGGGTTTCGTTGAAAATAATTTAGAATATTTCAGGAGAATGAAAGTGTCAGGAGTTGAGTTGACCCCCATAGTCCTTAGTAGCACCCTCCCAACCTGTGCCATGATGGTAGCTTTCAAAAAACATATAAAAATCCATCAAATAATGAAGAATAAGAGTAAATTTTCATATGTTTAGCTTCTTGCACTCCATTATATTTATATGCTTAACATAGACAACTGTGATAGGGTCATATGATTTTTTTAATACAATTTAGCCATGAAATGATGGTTTATAGTATGGTTTTTTTTAATTTCTCAACCTTACTTTGTATTTTGAAATGAGATAGAAGCTTGAATCCCAACTCGAGTTCAACCTGAACATGACTCACCATGTGTGCCTCACCATCTCAATCCAGGCATGATCATCTTACTCTTTTCTTGAATGATCTTAACATTTCTAGCTTTTCCTATTTTAATGGAGTTGAAAATAAAACTAATGAAGAATAATTTTTTGGTGAATTAAATGAGATGTAGTAGCTAATAAATTTTTTAACTCTTTTTGTATACAATTAAAAAGGTAACCTTGAATGTAAACACTACTCCCAATTTACCTAATGAGATGTTCAGAAACCTCTAAACTTAGTATTGGATACTGAAGTCACACGGTTATCTAGTCAAACTCAAAATTTAGTAAAAACTACCTTTTGACGAATTTGTTATATGTTAATAAAAACCCGTTTTTGATGGCATGTAAAATATCTCACTAAACACCCAAATGGGAAAGTAAATATTTAACCATGTTCCTTGTCACTTTGAGTGTTACACCAAACCATGGAATGTACTTGAATGGTTTTTGACCCATTTTTGTCATGGGTTTAGCAACCCAGTGGACCATTTCACAACTTTAGATAGTTATTGAAAGTTAAAAGTTCAGTTTTGTTTTGATCCGTAATTTAGGCCTTGGGTGGAGAAATGGAAATTGGCCTCTGCATACCTCTACTTTTTATCCGTGACAATCACCACCAACCCTTAGTTCGGAGAAAATCACCTTGAAAGATAGTTTTTCAAGTGGGTTTTGTAAGCATTCAATTGTTGGGCGACGAGGTCATTTGGGTGTAATTATGATTGATAGCTCCAGAAATACGGGCACCAAATTTGGGTTCTATCAGCTCTAAGTGTTTACCTATATATACAGGAGTAGGTGGGGATTTGAGTCCTTGTGTATTTGAGCTGAATATAATTTTTTTGAATGCATATTTTTGAGCTACTTGTCTAAATTTGAAGCTTTTTGTAAACTTGTAACATAATGGGGAAAACAGTCGTAGGAAATTATTCTAGAAAACTATCTATTGGGAAACATGTGGACACTAATATATGATTATGGAAACTTCCTTTTGATGTTTTTTTAAAAATAAACTGATTATGGAAAATTGTTTTTTCTCTCTCCTCTCTCTATCTCTCTCTTTAGCTTTGAAAATGAATTGAAATGGTATTTGTGTTTCTTATTCTCTCTAGAAATGTGTTAAGTATTGTTTCATTATGATTAGAAAACTATGAAATTATGAGTTGTACTATATAGGAGGAAGCAATATCTTTTTTACTATGTTGTAATAACATGTATTATTGTGATTAATTCATTGTATATTTTGAATGGTAACTCTAGTGAATGTAAACCATAAAATGACATTATTTTGTTAGAAAATAGAAAATTTTATCATATATAATGAAATGATAACCTTTCTTATGTGGATATGTAGATGATTTGAAATTTGTTGTCATGCAAATGTGTAACAAGGAAATTAACAATTTCAAAGCATGAGAACTATACCCCTTTCAAGTCCTATCATTCCAAGACACCTCGGGTCTGCCCAGTCAGTCCAAGTGACCTCTTGATTAATGTCATCTCATCCCCCTAGGTGATTTAGGAAAGTCCATTCATTCCCCCTAGGTGATTTTAGGAGTTCATTTGCAAAGCTACATGCAGTTGTGGGAAGGGCTATCATTGGCCTTCCTAGGGATGGAGAAACCCCATGGAGTGGAGAAGAAGAGCCTAAGTGGATGTGGAGGTGATTAAAAAGTCTTGGGACATCATGGAGATGATTCAGGAAGATTCTAGAAGGGCTCAGAGAATTTGGGGTAGTTTCACCATAATTAGGGCTCACGGGCCTAGTCATTGCACAAGCCTAAACAACCGTCTGAGCTTCAGAAGTTGATTCTAGGAGCTCTAGATGGAGTTAGGAGAAAAAAACATCACCAGGAAAGATATAATTCCAATACCTAAAAGATGGGGAAATCATATTTTTCACAACACTTTGGTGAATTAGGTCATGAGGAAGATTTTCTCAGGCACATGTGGAGTACTAAACCAAAAATATGATTTTTGCAGAGATCAAATAGATGAATCAAGACATGAGACCCTAACCATTGGATTAAAAATTTCATTTAAAGTCAGGATCATATAAAATTTTTATAAAAATGTCCATTGGGAGCTCAAGATATCATCGTCACAAGTTGTCCTCTCGAAGCAAGTTTAGGACTTAGCCAAATTTTGGGAGGACACCTGTCAGCTCCTGGAGCTTGGCAGGATTTTATGTCCCCGACGTCCTTGAGGGTCAGGTACATCAACCTTGGAAAAATGTGCCCAACCCTAATGTGAACTCTGGAACCCCATACAACCATCAGGATTGTTAGTTCAACCCCTAGGTGAAATTTAGAGCTCAAATCCCATGTCGTCGGATCTCTACCATGTGTCAGCTCCAGGACCATTGTGGAATTTGATGTCCCTCACGTACCTCACAGGTCAGGGACATCAAACCTTAAAAAATGTGTCCAACCCTCTAGGAGATATTTTTGGTCACCCATGTGACCCGCTTCCAGCCCCTCAGTGCTTTAAAGCTGATTTTGGAGCACTCATTCCCTACCGTCGGATCAATGCCACATGTCACCTCAAGGATCACATGGAAACTGATGTCCCTCATGTCCCTTTGAGGTGAGGGATGTTAGGGACATAAAAATGCATCCATCCCCTTGGCATGCTTTTTTTGAATATTTAAATTTGGCACATATCTGTTTTCCCCCCCTCATTTCTCCTTCACATCTCCTGACAATGCCATGGTCATGTTCTTGCTTGTCCAGACACCTGGTCCACCATTTTCACTCCAAACTAGCACGCCATGACTCAAAAATCCTTGAATTCCTAAAAATATGCAGGCTTCAGAGTAAAACGGATTGAAATGATGAAGAACAAAGAGACAATGAAGATTTTTCGCTAGATGACTACGAAGTCACTCGATCGAAAATCCTTATATCTTGCAAAATACAAGTTGGATCGAGATGCCATCTTTAAAATACTACCAAAATTTTCAAGGTGATCAAGATGTAACAAAGAGGAGTTCAAATGGTGCCCAAAATCATTTTTTCCAAAAAAATCCTCACTTCATGCACCGACTCACATTAGTTGGATTTCCCATCATTCCAGCAATGGAAACAAGCTAAAAACTTGCACACGAGCTCCAAATGAAAAACCTATTGCAATGGAGTTATTTTCATTGCAAATGAAGACAAAAACCAAACCTTTAAATTTTGAGCTCCATTAATGGCCACCATGGCAGCTCCGTGCCCGAAGCCACTGCTAGGTTAAAATTTCAAAATTTATTTCCAATCATTCTAGCAAGTGAAATCAAGTGAAATTCGGAGGACGTGACCGTGACAACAAGCTAAATCCAGAAAAATATACTCCATCACAAACCGAGCACCGGAAATCCACTTTCCAAAAATAGTAAGCTTTCCTACACATGCTTGCTATTTTTGGTAAGTCTTCATCAAAAGAGGCTATGGAAAAGGAATTGTGCACTAAAGATCTCCAAGAATCTGGAATGATTATCCGGAGTAGAAAACAATGAAAATGACCACTTACTAAAAATAGTAAGTCACCCCAAGAAGTGGTCAAAGTAAAGGAAGTGTGCGTAGGATTGAATGAATATTTTCATCACATCAAGATGATCAAGAATAAGTAAGAATCACCTCTTACTAAAAATAGTAAGTCTCCCATCTGGGCATTTACTAAAAATAGTAAGTCACACTCAAAGAGTAGTTTTGGCACAATGGGACAACTTTGTTGCATCAGAGATTTCCATCAACGAGGATCATCAGACTTCATCAGGGGAAACATATTCTCCTCTTCTCTCTCTTCCCTCTCCCCCAAATTTCTCTCCCTTCAAATGTTCTAATTCTTCATTGGGGTTTACACTTTTTGATATGCCTTTAAGTCACCTAAAAGTGACTTTAGAAACATAATGTAAATTAAGTCACCTTGATTTTATAAAAGGGACTTAAATATTTTGTAGGAATATGAATAGTCTAAAGTTAGAAATAAGGCATATGGAGGGTCATGAAGAAGATTAGGAGTCGAGTCTACTCTATAAATTGTAAATCCATTCCCATCTCAAAGGGTTGGTGATTAATTTTGTAAGCTCAAGAGTGCATTCTACCTTGAGAGAAAAAGGAGATAGCCAAATTCTTCCATTCCTCTCATTCTCAAATTTCCTCTATTTCCTACACTATGTAAAATTTCTACTTGAGAACTAATACAAGAAGAAGAAGTTTTTATCCTTTCTTGATGAGGGATTTCTTGAAACTTTGATGATCATCAATTCTTTTGGTCATCTGTTGCTAGTTTGTAGTAGTTGTTTCTTCTTAATTTCAATACATGTGATGTAATTTCTAACTAGTGTAATGCAAGTCTCTTAGTTCCTACTTACAACATTAATTTTCCCTTGTCTAATATTATCACTCCCATGCCCAATCTCCTTTAAAATTATTCTCTTGTAGGTATCTGCAAGCTTGCCGCAGGGTCAGTGGAATGTCCCTGTTAGATCCCCAGTCGAAAGGCCACCAAAGAAATCCACCATTACATAACACATGTATTTACGGTAGCTGCATTGGTTAAGAAGAGGGACTTAGATTCCTAGAGCATTGGAAAGAAATACACAATTTTGTCCACCCAAAATTTTTTCTCGCCAACATTTTTTGGTGCCCACCGTGGGTAGATTTAGTAACACCTGCACCCCAAATATGACCACAAGGTCTAAAAATTCAAAAAATATATATTAAAAAAAGCCAAAAAAAAGAGTTCATGAAAATCCATTGTTGAAAGATACACTGTCAATTCCTGAATGTGACCTTTGATATTCCAAAGCATCTTTTCATATTCCCAATTCAAGAATTTCTAAAAGATTGTTGGAGGAAGATACACCAAGTTGAACAGGTCGAGAGGTGGTGTTGATTCCAATTTCAAGGATTTGAAAATCAGCAAGAACGAATTAGAGATAATCCATACTTCTTCTCTCAAGCCTCCTCTTCATCTAGATCTTCAAGAAGTTCACTTGGAAATCCTATCCAAACTCCTGTTGATACCCCCCTTCAAATTCTCTCATTTTTCAATCACCCTTGAGAATTGAGTTCCCGAAAGAAGAAGAATTTGAAGAAGAATTTGTAGAATCCAGAGTTGAAGAAGAATCAGAAACGAAAATGGAAGATGAAGTAGAAATACCCCAATCCATTGTTTCGTGGGGAATAAATACATGCCCGCTTGCTCTTGAATCTAATCTTCATGATCTACCAAAAAGTTCTCGCAAGAACTTTCCAAAGTTCAAAGGTGATGGAACACAACTCCATAAAGAACACATATCGACCTTCATCACATCATGTGGGATTCTTGGTGTCCAACATGCAGATGTCATTTTTAGATTGTTCATAGAGTCTCTACAAGAAAAATCAGCAGAATGGTTCTACCTCCTACCTTCCCAATCCATCACTTGCTGGAATGACATCAAAAGGAAGTTCGAGGAAATATTCAAATTTACTGAGGACTTTCAAGACCTCCTTATTCAATTAGCACAAATAAAGAAAGGAGAAAATGAAACTATGAGAGACTTCATGGCTTGTTTCAACCGTTTGCTTCATAGGATACCTGAAGAGGATTCACCATCTGAAAAACAATGTCAAGATATTCTTCATCAATGCTCAATCACCAGAAGGTAGGATTTCTCCTATGAAGAGTTCAACCAAGGAACATTGTAGAAGCAAAAAGGATGGCCATTGAACTTGATGATGATCTCATCCTCTCTGGAAAGATAAAAAATACGTCAAATGGAAAGACATAACATCCTAGAGATGAGAGAACAAATCCATTGCTACAAAAATTGGTGAATGAGATGGCATCATTGAAGAGAAAAATATTTTAATGAGTTTCTTCTCAAAGAAGCAATGGAAATCAGATTGAAGGAGCACCCTAAAGGCTTGCCTTGGAGGCCCCACATATCAATGCAAATTGTAAAAGTAAGGGAAATGAAGAGGAGATTGAACCAAAATGTGAAGGTTATGATTTCCTAGACAGTGATGAGTTTGAGAATGATACAAAAATCAGATTATGTTAGTATTTTGGAGGTGACGAAGAAGACAAAAAATTTGCACCTAGTTTCTCATGTGTGGTATTCAATCGTTCTAGGTCTGATAAAGGAACATATCCCTCCACTACTTTAAAGAAAAAGAAGACTAAATATCCTCTTGTGGAAACTCCATAAAACAAAATAATCAGTCCAGGATCTCCGGTCCCACCCTCCATGGAGTCTGCATTGTTGAAGCCTAATCCTGTAGCAAGTAATAAGGATCCCGCAATCCCAAGTAAGTATTTTGATGCCTCTTCCAAGTCTAAATCTAAATCTTCCCCTGTAAAATCTAGTGCTTTGAAAGCTCCTAGTGTACCTTTCAAAATACCCTCCATTCCCCAAAAATATACTCCTGCTTCCAAACTTGTCCTAAATCCAAAAGAATTCTCTTCATCACCTTCACCCGCATTTTCTCCTTTTGATTTCATAGAATATGTAAACAAAGCAAAATTCCAAATTGCTGAAATTGAATATTTGCAGAATTATCCTAAACAATTTGAGAGGTTCGTCTAATATATCAAGAGTGGTAGTCTAACACCCAATGATATAAATTCTAGTTCCAAAGGCATGTTGAAAAACCCACCTACGCCTCCCTCATAGAACATTTTTTTTCCTTAAGTGCATCCAAGACTGACAAGTTCGATCCTTTCTACATCTCCCTTCTTGTTGGAGAATATGTACTAAAAAATTACATAATAGATTCTGTTGTCTCGGAAAACATGATGCCTTTTAAGGTCACCAAACCTCTCAAATGTACCATGACTCCACCTAGTGTCTTTTGTTACTCTTTGGAGTCAAAAGAGGTTCCACTTGTAGGGAAGGTCAAAGATGCGTAGGTGGATATCACCAGATTTCTAGACAACAAAATTTTAGTGATGATTTTGGTAACAAACGTCCCAACTTCATTCAGAATGTTGCTGAGCAGAAGTTTCTGTAAGGAATTAGGAGGGAAAATTTAGATGAATTGGTCATCCACAACCATACTAGTGAAGGGAGACATGGAGAAATTTATTCTCAAGAAGAATATGGGGTACACAATACAAAAGTTCAGAAGCCTAGAAGCTAACATTTTGTACCAAGATAGCAAGTAGATGAATCACTTTGTGACAACCGAGGAGAAATAAGATATTCATGTCTTGATAGGGCCAGACATGCCTTCCTAGAGAGGCATGGACCTCGAAGAATAATTGAGGAGATTTCAGTTACAAGAGGACAACCTCAAATTGTTGGATGATGAAAATCATGAAGAAGAGGAAATGGTTCTTGATGATTTTCAAGCAGAAAAATTAGCTTATGTGCTTATCCATGATGAGGAGTTATTCTCATTCCCACAGCTAGGCCATCTATGGAGAAAAAATACCATCTTGTGATGAACCTGTGAAAGGTTTGAAAGAACTACTTGTATAAGAACTACTTAGATCCACAGAAGAAACTAAAGATCCTGAGCTCAATATCAAACTCCTGATGCAATCCATGAACCTACAAGATAAGCACGAATCTGATTTGAAAGATTCAATCAATGTGAAGGTTAGCCATGTTGAAACAAAGAAAGATGAGAAATATGATGCCCCCTGAGCCAAGGATTGATGAATGCAATGATTTGCAAGATAATGAATTAATCCCTCTGGATAGTTTCCTTGAGATGCAAAATAAATATTCTTCTAAGGCATACGAAGATGATATGCAGGAAGGTAACAAAGGAGATCTTTGTGTAAGGAATATTAGATGAAGTGGAAGTTGCGGAAGACCCCAAGCTGATAATTGATCTCTTAACTCGTGTTGTGGCCATACAAGACAATTATGAGGTCACATCCAATCCTTCTGTTAGTACTCAAGCACTTCACAGTGGAGTAGAGAAAAAGGATAAGTCTGAGGTCTCTCATGGAAAAGAGGTCAAGGAGCATAGACATGGGAAAGAGGATAATCTGGAATGTTCAAGTAATTTGAATGAAAATAATCCTTGGGGTAGTGATAGGATGCTCAACGAAGAATCAGCTATGTTGATAAATACAGAAGGAAATTGACACTATGAAACATATTTCAAAGAACATGAAGGAAATGGAATTTATAAAAGAAGGCTTGAGCATCAAAAATCTCATGTAGGCTCACTCCTACAAAGTGTACATACAAATGTGAAAGCACCTAGCTTTCATAAGTAGCCGAGGAGAGGAGGATACTTTCTGGAACCAGTCAATGGCTTCGCAGAACATCATCATTCGGTGTTGCCTCTTTAGGGGTAAATTTTGAGGAATAAAAAATGATTCAGTGAAAGCAGGTTGTACCCCACTTTGTACCATAGGTAAATTTTAGTTGTGTTTCCCTTTTTATTGTGTGTCGTGTGTTTCATTTTTCCTCATTGTGTGTGTGTGTGTCTCCTTCTTTGTTATCCTTCTCTCTCATAATTGTACATGACTCTACAAGGTCCAATGGATAAGGCATTGGTCAATGGATTATAAGGTCTGAAATTGAAATTATGGATTCCTCATATCATGTCTTCGCTATACTCAGTCCATGTCATGTCCCCAGGCTAGATCCAGTTGTTGTCATGCAAATGTGCAACAAGGAAATTAACAATTTCTGAGTATGAAAACTATACCCCTATGTTAATTTTTTAAAGTCCTATCATTCCAAGACACCCCGGGTCTACCCAGTCAGTCCAAATGACCTCCCAATTAACATCATCTCATCCCCCTAGGTGATTTAGGAAAGTCCATTCGTTCCCCTTAGGTGATTTTAGGAGTTCATTTGTAAAGCTACAGGTAGTTTTGTGAAGGGCTATCACTGGCCTTCGTAGGGCTGGAGCAACCCCACATAGTAGAGAAGAAGAGCCTAAGTGTTTTGGGAGGTGATTGAAAGGTCTTGGTACATCATGGAGATGATTTAGGAATATTCAGGAAGGGATCAAAGAATTTGGGGTAGTTTCACCAGAATTAGGGTTCACAGGCCTAGTCAGTGCACAAGCCAAAACAACCACTGAGGTTCGAAAGGTGATTCTGGGAGCTCCGGATGGAGTTAGGAGAAAAAAAAACATCACCAGAAAGAAAATTCCAAGACCTATAAGATGGGGAGATCATATTTTTCACAACACTTTGGTGCATTAGGTCTTGAGGGAGATTTTCTCAGGTACATGTGGATTACCAAACAAAAAATATGATTTTTTAAGAGATAAAATAGATGAATAAATACATGGGACCCCAACCATTATATCCAAAAGGTCATTTAAAGTCAGGATCATATAATTTTTTTTTGAAAATGTCCATTGGGAGCTCAAGATATCATCGTCACAAGTTGTTCTCTTGGAGCAAGTTCGGGACTTAGCCAAATTTTGGGAGGACACGTGTCAGCTCCAAGATCTTTGCGAGATTTTATGTCCCCGACGTCACTCAGGGTCAAGTAAATCAACCTTGGACAAATGTGCCCAGCCCCCATGTGACCTTTAAAACCCCATACGATCATCAGGATTGTCAGTTCAGCCCCCGGGTGAAATTTAGAGCTCAAATCCCTTGTCGTCGGATCTTTGCCACGTGTCAGCTCCAGGACTTTTGTGGAATTTGATATCCCTCACGCACGTCATAGGTCAGGGAAATCAACCCTTAAAAAATGTGTCTATCCCTCTAGGATATTTTTTTAATGTAATTATATTATTATCCAGAAACTAAGTTACAATGGAATAAATTATTAATGTAATTGCTTGGGGTCATGAGGGTAATTAGGAAACAAATTTAGTCCATCCTTGAAAGGAAATAAAATAAGATTGAGTGAACCATGAAGTGCATTGATGCCTCACATTACTACCTTGAGGGAATCCTAAGATAATTTAAATGCAAAATTTATAATTATAATACATGAAATTTTGGGAGAATTTAGGGAGACACAGATAGGACCTATTTTATTTACAAGATCTCTTAAGAGGTTCAGTTACAAAAAAGTTTTAACTTTAATTCCAATAGTCAAAATGGGTTCTATAATGTGACATTAAGAGTTCAAATGTGGATGAAATTGTTATTATCGCTTAGAGTTTAAATTGAGTTCATGAGGTGTAAGTTTAGAAATAAAATACAACTTGGAACTGCTTATAACTTATTTTAGCCATATTATGAGGTTGGAAATGAATATAAATTTCTCCATGTGAGTTTAAGCTTTAGGAGAACATGAATTCTTAATTGAAATATGAATCTCATGATGAGTAAACCCTAAATTGACTCCATCCAATTATTGAATAATAGAAACTACAAGAAAATGGAAATTTATCCACCTTTAGACTTAATTTGCCCCTTCTTGACTTCTTATGAATTTCCTTCTTTTTGTAATGGAAGTGAAATAAAAAAATTCAAGTTAATATGATTTTAGTGGAAATTGAATCTCTAGTTTGAAACTGAGAACTAGGAGACTCGCATGAGTGTTATAATGTTTCAATCTAATATTTGAGTTATGGAGATTATTGTAATGGAGAAAAGAACCCAATTGAGTGTACTTATTATAAGTTAAATATTCAATGCAATAAATAATATGTAGCATTGAGAATGATAACATGTGCTTGCATGATAAATGATTTTGAAAAATATAAGGTTAAACACGGGAAATTAAATTGTTGATAAGATGTAACCAAGAAAATGGTGTGTGGGGGAGAAACATACATATCCTTGAGTTTGTATTATGGTTGGGTCATTACTTTTTTTACATCTATTTGAGAAAAGGTAATATTGAGGTGCATCATGTGTTATCACATTGTATGTGTGGGTTCATGTTTTTGTAAATGTCTCGCATGAAGTATTCAATGTGAGTCCAAGTGTTGTTGTATAGAAGTAATGAAACAAATAAATTATCCTAGTTTATTTTTCCATATGCCTTGGTCCTTCATGCATGGGTACTACACTTGGTATTAGAGTGAAGTTTCATACTCTTGAACCTATGGGATCTGGTGTTGTGGTTGTTAATCATGATGGTGGAGGATTTGGAAGATTAATGTGTTATTTTATTTTCATTTGTCAATTTTGGTACTTATGATAGTATGAATGCACTTATTATGCATACCACTTAGTGTGGAATTGTTATGATGTTGATGTGTTTCTTGATGAGAGTATTTTGTCTCTCTTTCTCTCGTGAATGAAACGTGGATTTCATGTGTGTTACCATATTTTTGTATAAAGGAAATGTTTTTTGAGCCATGAAAGTGTTGTAGTGTTTCATTATCTAGTGATATTGTATATGTGTACCAATGAATTTCATGATAAAGTGATTTGTAGTGAAATATGTCATATCATGTTAATTTCCACCATGTTGTGTTTTATTATGGTGTTATGTCCTAATGTAGTATGGTATTTGTATATATTCATGATGTAAAATCAATGTGTTCGTTATATATATGTATTCATACGTTATGTGACAAATTTTGATCATGAATTGGGGGCATATGGTGATTTAATGACCCCTAATATATTTTAATTGCACTCTTAGTGCAGTATGCGGGAACGTGATGTTTGGAATTTTTGGGATTATCATGTTATCTTACCTAGTAATTATACCATGTATATGACATTGTGGTTATTATGTGTATACATCATTGTGTTAGTAATGTAGTTATGTGTTATGTTGTGTAATCTACATTCACTGACCCTAAGGGAAGAAATTGGTAAAAGCATATGTGTAGAGAAATAAAATTGGACCATTGACCATTTTTTTCCTGTGTTTTTTCATCAGAAAAATTCACCTAAAAACAAGACAACCATACCCTAGTGTCAAATTTTTTTCTATGTCATACCTTTCTAGACACCCCCTAGATCAACCTACCCCTTAGTTTCATGTCCTATATTATTATTCCATTGGTCCATTTCTGAGTGTCATAAGTCCTCATAGGTGATTTAGGAAAAAACAATATCATTCAAGTGATTGTGGAGAAGTATATCTCAAAGCGCATTTTCAAGAAAGCTTAGAACGAGCTTCCATCATCCTTTCTAAGACAAGTACATAGTCATAGGAGCATTATAAAAGACCTATATTAATTATTGAGGTGAATCTAGGAGCTAGAATCATTTTACAATTGATTTAGGAAGATTTTGGAAATTTTCAGAGGTCTAGGAGCTAGTTCACTGAAAGTGGGTTTTTGACACCGAAGGAGCTTGCACCATAAAAGAGTACAGAGACTTTAAGAGGTGATTTTGGGAGATTCAGAATGAATTGTGAGTCCAAAAATATATCACTAAAAATAATTTTCAGTCCCCTACATGGTGGTGAAAGTTATATCTATCCAAAACACCATGCATTTTGCAAACCAACTCATTATTTTCAAACACATTTGGCGGTCCCAAGAAAAAAGGATTTTTTTGAAGGTGTTGTAATCAGAATCAAGGCATGGAACCCATCCCATCCTTCTCAAAATTCCTTTTCCATGTGAAATCATATAAATAAGCGTGTAAAAAACTCATCCATGAGCTCAAGATATTGTATTTCCAAGTTGTTGCCCAAGGTAAGCATTGGGATACTTAATCAAAAATTTGGATGCCACGTGGCAACATGAGGCTAAGGCACCTTTTTGTGTCATCTTCATCCCTCACTAAGGGGACAATAGGGGTAGAAAATGGATCCCTCCCCACTTTTGGAATGTTGGTCACCCCATGTGACCCCGATAACCAAATATAGCCCCTTAGACTAATATTTTAGCCCCCCTCTCATCGCATGCATGATGGACAAGTGGAAAAACTAGGATAAGGTAAATTTTTGTGTAGATATTTTATCAGAACAAGGAGACAATGGGGGTAGAAAAAATCACCCTACCCCCATGTCACCCTCGGGTCACCCACATGAACATTTTCTAACACCCAAGAGCTCTTTTTTAGCCCCCCTCTATTTTCCTCGTCCAATGAGCAAGTTTCAAGTGTCAAGAAAAGGATAAGGAACCTTTTATTGCACCCATTTTCCCATTACAAGGGGACAATAGGGGCAAAAAAATATGCCCCGCAAGCCCTAAAAACACTATAAATATGACACTTAGTGCATTATTTCTCATTCCTCCCATAAATCTCCATATGTTGTCAAAACTCTACCAAATTTTTCCCATATTTTTGCACTCGCCATATTCCTCCTCCATAAATTGCATTCATGCTCTAGTGATTCTAAAGAAGGAAAAATACAAAGAAATATAAATTTTTTAAAATAAAAAACAAGATTTTTTTTTAAAAAAATTCAAAACCCGCAATGGATATTTCTTCATATCTCAAAAATCAGTGCATTAATCTTTACGGGGTGTTTTTTTGTTTTGCATTCCCGGGCACCTTAAAGTTCTAAGATGAATTTTTTTCATGTATGCTCTATATTTTTTGTAGCAAAGAAACCCCAGTTTCCCTACAAAAACATTTTAAAATTTAAAATCTCACATTCCAGAGACCAAATCAAAGTGAAACTTCAGAGGTGCACTAAAATAAAAAACCCATATCAAAAATGTGGTTTCATCGAAAAATGAGGTCAATAACACCAATTTCTAAAAATATTAAGCCTCCTAAACATACACTTATTATTTTTAGTAATTCATCACAAAAGGTAGTTTTGGTGGAAACAATATGCACAAAGGTCTTCCAGGAGGTCAACTTGAGTGATTGAAGCTGAAAAGGGGTAAAATTTCCCACTTACTAAAAATATTAAATCACCCTTCTAAGGCATAGGAAAGCATCTCTTGGAACCATGAAATTCAAGTTCTTAAGAGTCAATCCAGTCAGTTCTCTTTCATCTAGAGTATGTGGAGGTGTGGGACAGTGATGTCACCCACATGGATCTTGATAATCTTAAAGTACGTGCATGCTCGACTACCCAAGGGAACCCATCGAAGATAAAGTTATTCATCACCAAGTTATATGTAGTAAGTGGTCACCCTATGTCTGTACAGAGCACTGAATTGTGTGTTGTCGTGTAATCTCACCACTATGAGCCTAAGACGAGGACCATTCAATTGGATGATGGTTTGGGTAATGGCATGTGACCAACTCCTAAGTACATCTTATATTCCATGTAAATCCCTACTTGGAAAAACACATTTTTCATATCAAAGGAAATGGTGGTGAAAGAATGGAATGACACAAAATCATACTTACAAGGCCTTGTACTAGGATCATGGTTGAAATCAGAAAGAAATCCCTCTAGAATGCCAAAATCCCTCTTGTAGAGCAAGTTTCATGAAGGATATTCCGATGCAATCACCCTTCTCATGCGGGTGATGGGAGAGTAAAACACGAGGGATTTACAAGATTGGATGACATTGTTCAAGTGATAATCATTGAAGGAAAATATATAATTTAGATTAGGTGCCAGATCATTAGCAACAACTTACATCACCAATTACTCCAAGTGCTTACCACAAGGAAGTTTTTTATTTCTTACCTGGTGTATCTCCTCACTAGCTTACAGCCATTCAAAGGGCTAGCCCTCGCACATAATATTTTATTGAAGGCTCCATCTTTTGGAGGACACCTGTAATTTATTTTGAAATAAAGCAACAGGCACTTCACCCATGTGAATGATGCCTTCACAATTTTCATCGTCATAACTATGGAAGGTAACTTGCATTCCAGGGTATCACCACAAGTGGCCTTCCTTGAGAAAAAATATGACTCATTCTTCATCTAACTCCCCACTTTTTCATACATCCAGGTTTCTGTTTTCAATCACACCTCCTTGAGGCTACTTTTTTACCTCACTGATCATATTACACTATTTGAGCTTTGTAGACAATTGGTACACGTGAAAAATAAACTTAGAAACTGGAAAAGGAATTTAATATCTTTCCATATCTCTCTAGGGATCTTCATTTGTAAAAGCACTAATGATGCAATGCACTTTGGATGAAGCCTTCACTCTCTTGAGCTTGAATTCATATACTTTTAGGACTTATTTTGACATTAAAGTAGATTCAAGCACTTTCCATCTTCTAAAATCACATCATGTCCCATGGGTCAAAGATTATTGGTCCAATTACATAGATGACTAAAATGTCTGAGAAAGATATTACATGTGGATGACCATTGGATAGATGAAGAAGTAAAATTTCTCCTGGTATGAAGATGGTATTCAAGATGATGGTATGGAGCTATATGACCTAGAGTAAAAGGTAGTGAAGGTTTCCTCTTAACCGCTAGTGAATTGGTGTGTGCGTGATTTAGGTGACATTGCTAAAATGAAAAAGATGGTGATCAGAATAAAAAGAGAGTGGTTTAAAAGGAAGAATTTTTCCTCCCTTACATCAAGAAATTTCCCTGCACTCTAGAGACAGACATCATTTCATTCATCACCAAGATTTGTGGAGGTAAATTCAAGCTCGATCCATTAAGGAGGAAGCTCGAAGCATAAGATTGCAAAATTATGAGTTCCCTACTATGATAGGTCACACAAGAAGATCCAAGTAACAAAAGAACCCATAGTAGAGGCACAATATGAAGAGGAAGAACAAGCCCAGAGTCCAGTTCCTAAATTGCCCTAATATTTTCAATCTCTTATTGTCACTCCTACTCCCCCCCTTCACAAGGAAACAACCCTTTCACCTGAGACCAAGAGATGACAAGTGTAACAATTACAGAGGCTAGAAATAAGTGAGATTTTTCCTTAGATGAAGGAAATGATTTCAAAGGAAACTTGTACCATCCAACAAGTCACAGTTCTTGATCTATCAATGATAGTTTCATTGGCCAAAGGAAAGAAGAAGAAATTTTCTCAAGCGACCTTTCATTTTTTCAGCAACATTATAAGTGAATAGTATATTGAAGTGGTATGACCTAAGGTGATCAAGCTCGTGGAAGAAATCACAGTGGTTGATTATGAAATGAGTACCATTCCTAAAACTCATGAAGGAGATGAGAATATGTTTTAGGATTCTTCCACTTGTCTCATTTCAAGGAATCAAGAGTACAAATAAAAGATTAAATATTTGAAATATAAACTACAAACACTCTCCTCAGACACGCAGTATCTCATAGACATGAGTACTTCATCAATTCTAATTGAATTAGCCCTAATAAATAGCATTGATCCAAATTCCATCACAAGAACTCAGGAGTTCACTATACAGGGATGATAAAATAGTAAGTGGATGAGTATGATCATGGAGAAAGGAAAAAAATTGATCCCGGAGGTAGTATCACTATTCAAATACATGTGTACAACTGCAATAAAATCTCATAATCTTAGGGAGGAATTGGAAAAATAAAAGGATAATTGGGATCTGATTCATCTATTGGTGGTAGAGATGGGGCATACTCATTCCTGAGTATTGATAAGAAAGAAGATCTTCAGTGTCCCATCTGAGGACTTGTCACATGTGTGGGCAGGGACTCTTGTCACTAGGTAAGAAATCATAAATCAAGCTATCAGTGAGTTGGAATTGAATGAGTGATGATCCTACAAAATGTAATATCATGTCAACAACAAAATTCAGAAATTTGGAGTGCCCGTTATGGAAGAAAACACCACTGTAAATGAGTTTCTGAGATAGTTTGAGGAGCATGTCAAAAAAGGAGCTGGAGACCCAAAATGTCTTTAAGTGAAAACACCTTGGAGTCTCTATTTGGGATTCAATCCACCATTGCATTCATTGTAGGAAAACATCAATCATGGTTTGAGAAATGTAAGGATATCAATTATGCTTCCGATGGTTAGAAAACATCCCTAAGTTATGTGCACATCCCTCATGTGAAAAAGGTTGCATCTACATTGGCTCAATTTAGTAAAGAGTTCAAATGAGTTGAAATTTCCCCAATGGATCTTGGTAGAGACCGATCATGAAGTGAGGTGGGATTGGTAGGAGCATCTTCTTCATTGGCTTAGTTCTTTCTCTCTTCTCCTCTCATCCCCCTCTTTCTCTCTCCTCCATGTTCTATTTCTTCATTGGGGGATGCACTTTTTCATTATGTCTTATTTTTTAATTTAAAAAGTGACTTTATGTTGATAATGTCATAAGTCACCCTTATTTCATAAAAGGGGACTTAATTCTCTCCTAGGATTTCGAAAAGTCACAAGTTGTGTAAAGGCATATGAAAGGTCATGTGGGTAGGTGAAGAGTCATCTCAAGTTCTATAAATTGTAATGGAAACCTCTTTTCAAAGGTTGTTAATTTTGTGTGTTCATGAGAGAGTATTCCTTGTGAAGAAGAAAAAATATAACACTTCCTCTATTTCTCATCTACATGCTCTTCCCACTTTCACTATTATACATTTTTTCTAGCAGCAATGAAGAAATAAGGAGTTCTTTTCCTTTTTCGATAAGGATGTTTTGAGACCTTTTGTTCTAAACTTCATATTGTCTTTTTACCCTTTGAAAATATTTTATTTTTTCTAATCTATTTGTGTTGAAATTTTCATGTTAATGGTTGTAGGAATTTTATTTTCTACCTCAACATTAATCCATATCTCCTTTTCCCACTCCCTTTCCTGATCTTCAAGTAAATTCCTCTCTAGTGAGTGATTTCTAAATTTTACTGTAGGGTCAGTGGAGAGCCCCTGTTGGATCCTCGGCCATAAGGCCATCTTAGAAACTAAATTTCATACGTGCATGTAAATATGGAGCTGCACCTTTCAAGTAGATGGACTTAGATTCCCAAAGCATTAGAAATAAGTCCATAAATTTCTCCACCCAACAAATTTTCTTGCCAACAAACATTTAACTCGAAATGAATACAACCCAGGAAGTGGAGTCTCCCATAGACTAAAAATACACTTCTATTTGTTTGGTATGTATGGAATTTTCTGTAGGAGTTTCATGCATATTGTGTTGTGCAGGCACCTTAAGCTCGGTTAATGTTAACCCATACCTCTTTCTCTCTCCTTAACTTGTTGTCTTATAGACGATCTTGTGTGATTATGACCGTGTTGAGACTTGTGGTAGTTTGGAGGTGATGCTTCTAATAGAGACTATGGAAATTACATAATTTTATCAGCTATTACAAGTATCTTATGAGTTGAGGCTCAATATCTGAGTTCTAGAGATTTTATGAGTACCCCTTTGGTGGCCACAGAAGGGCCATGTAGTGATTGTAATGTGAATTTTCTATGTTCATATTTTATTCATAAATTGATATTATTATCTTTTCTTTTAAGAACCAATAATTCTTCTTGCTTAATGCATCTTTAAATTTTTGGGCATTTAATTTGGTTTTGTGCTAACAAAGAGGCCTTTACTTTATTGTGGATATTTAGACATTTATTTTGCTTAGTTTGAAATTTAATTCTGGAGTTTAAATTTTTCTATCCTATCCCAAGGCTTGGGATTTGATGCCACTTGGTGATTGAAATTGATTGATACATTGTTTTTAATGTGAGTGATGGAATAGGGACATTGGATTCACCATGGAGTGGTAGGACCTTGTCAGGGCCAAGATATTAAAATGAAATAACATTGAATATTATTTAAACATTATAATGAATGAAATAAATAAGCAAGTAAATAAAGGAACACATTGACACATGATTTAATGTAGAAAAACTGTAAATGGGTAAAAAACCATGAAGAATAATCCACCAATGTGAGAAAAATTTACATCACAATCCAGTAACTCCTCCCTCCTACTCTTATTTTACCCGTGATCAATAAAGATTCACGTGATTATTTCGAATATATTTCAAATATGACCCATAGTCATATATAAATAACCTGAAGGGTTATGTCTATTAAGTGATGGGGCACACCCTGATTTTAATTAATAGTTAGTTAATTAATAACTAACAAAACCTAATCTAAAGTTTATATTTAAATAATAAGAATATAACTATTCTATATTATTTAACTATAAACTAAACATTATGATGCACTTAATATTATAGTTCTAACACTCCCCCTTAATATTAAGTGGGGATCCATATGCCAACATTACCTGTTTGTACAACAAGATTTACAAATCCATAAACCCTAAAGGTTTAGGCTAGCACATGTACTTTTGAAGGATTTATAACACCTTCATCATGCTCAACTTACCTTTTGGTACAAAAGGATTTGGAATCCATAAATCAGACATATGATTTAGGCTAAGCATGATTTGTGAGATTACATCTCACTTTTTCTCATGGAAATATTCTTATACCGCATATTTAGGAGCCTTTTATAACACAAGGACCTCCTTTACAATTAGATGCACACACTGGACAATATTTTCCATGTAAACTCTATCAGTTTACATGTAAACTCTATTAGTTTACTTTTAGATCATACAAGATCTTTTACAATGATTTTAAACCAGAGTAGAAGTATAGAGGAAGAGGATTCAATCAACCGGACAACCATTAGGAGGTGACATTGCATGCACACTCCCCTTCAATGGAAACTCTAAAAATCTGAGAATTGTACAAAACTTGCAGAACTTCGCAACACATAATGGCTTCTTGAATAAGTCTGCAACCTGATCTTTAATTGGGCAGTACTGGATATCTATATCACTGCTGAGAACTTTCTCACAAATAAAGTGTATATGTATCTCAATATGCTTCATTCCTTGATGTTGAACTGGATTCTTTGCAAGAGCAATACAACTCTGGCTATCACATAGAAGAGGAGTACTTCCTTTAACTTCCATTTGTATTTCTTCCAACAACCTTTTCAGCCACATGGCTTCTTTTGTTTCTTCCATTGCACTTTTGTATTCTACCTTAGTAGAAGAAATGGAAACTGTCATATGCTACATTTTACTACTCCAAGTAATGACACCTGCACCAAACTTGAATATATATCTAGTTGTATATTTATGATCTATCACATCACAAAAATGGTCAGAATCACAATATCCATGTAAATATGCATTATTAGATGAAACATAATGTAAACTATAATTATTAGTGCCCGTTACATAACGTAAAATTCTTTTTGCTATATTTTAGTGATCCTGATAAGGTTCCTGTATAAACCTTGAAGCAATCCCTACTGCATAAGAAATGCCAGGTCTAGTAATAGTAAGATAAATCAAACTACCTACAAGTTTCATATATAAAGTAGGATTAGCTTTTTCACATGCAGGTTTAGGATCAAGTTTACATCCTACTTCTATAGGAATAAAAACTAGTTTACAATCAAGCACATTAAATCTTTTAAGCAAATTAGTTGCATATTGTCATTGAGATACTACAATAGAATTTTTATCTTAAAATATAGCCATGCCTAAAAAATGATGTAATAATCCTAAATCTGTCATCTCAAAATATTGCATTAATTTCTCTTTAATTTTCATAATTAAAGTGTTAGAATTACTAGTGATTAGTAAATCATCAACATACAATACAATGAGAATAATAACATCTTCTTCAATTTTAACAAATAAATCATTATCAGATGCACAATTAGAAAAACCAATTTCATTAAAAAAACTATTGATTTTAGAATACCAAGCTCTAGGAGCTTGTTTTAAACCAGACAAAGATTTTTTTAATCTACAAACATATTTTTCTTTTCCTGGTTATTAAAAGCCTTTTGGTTGGGTCACATAAATTTATTATTGTAAATCAGCATTCAAAAAAGTATTTTTTACATCCATTTGATGGATTTCCCAACCATAATGAGCAACTATTACAGTAAAAATCCTTATTGTGCTCATTTTTGCAACTGGTGCAAAAGTTTCTACGTAGTCAATACCGGGTTTTTTAGTAAACCCTTGAGCTACAAGTCGGGATTTGAATTTATCTATACTACCATCTGCTTTATATTTTATTTTGTATAGCCATCTGGATCATACTATACTTTGTTTTTTAGGAGGAGGGACTAATTCCCATGTTTGATTTTCAATTAAAGCAGTGTATTCCGATTTCATAACATCCAACCATCTTTCGTCAGAAGAGGCTTCTTTAAAAGATTGGGGTTTAGGTTCATAAAAGGTCATCAAGGCATGGTATGTATAATGACTCTTTGCTATTTTTTGAAGGTTACTTGAATTAGAATTTTGAATAATAGACTCAACCCATCTAGGTCTTTTAGCTACAGAAGTACTAGGAAAAATTTCATTATTAACTATAGGTTCTATACAAGTTTCTTCATTACATATATTAGTTTCACAATTTTCTAATTTATTTTCATTTAAAACATCATAAGAAATAGAAGATGAAGAAAAAAAACAAAAAGGTTTTTCTAAGATTTTAACATTCCTATTTTCTATAAATTCTCTTTTAGAGGGATCAAATATCCTAAGACCTTTAGTTTTTATACCATATCCAATAAAGATGCATGGAAAATAATTCTGATCAAGCTTCTTTTTTCCGTTTTGACTTCAGAATAAAGAAAGAAGCAGGGCTACCATTTTTTTTTCAAATGAGATACACTGGGTTTTTGGTTTGACCAATTTTCTAAAGGAGTTGAATTTACCAAGGCTTTAGTGGGAACTCTGTCCAAGATATTAACATCAGTGTTCATGGTTTCTGCCCAAAGAAACTTAGGAATTTGAGCAGAATGAATCATGGTCCTAGCCATTTCTAGAAAAGTGTAGTTTTTCCTTTCCGCAATCCCATTCTACTGAGGAGAATAGGGAGTGGTTAATTCCCTTTGAATGCCACATTCAATATAAAATAAGTCAAATTAATGACTCACATATTCTCTCCCATTGTCATTTCTAAGCCTTTTAATTTTAAACTTAGAAGAGTTTTCAAATAAAGATTTAAATTCTTTAAATTTTGACAAGAAATCTGATTTCTTTTAAATAAAATATGACCAAATCATACGAGAGAAATCATCAATAAAAGTGATAACATACAAAGAACCATTAAGAGAGTGAACTTCTAGTGGTCCTCTAACATCACTATGAACAAGTTCTAAATGTTCTACAGATTTTTCATCATGATGACTATGAAAAGGGTTAGTAGATTACTTACTAGCAGGTTGCTTACCACATAAGCAACCTTCAAGGGTCTCATGATTTTGGGAAATGGGAGGCAGACCACTTATTAGGTTTAAACGAGACGTATCATACATAATCCTAAAATTAACATGACCAAGTCTCTTATGTCATAATTACAAGTCACTTTTATGAGTTGTCAAACAAGAAGCAAAAGGAAAACCAAAAAATACATATAAACCATCTCTTTGAATGCCTTCAACTATAGTTACATTATGTTTATTTTTAATAAACCATTTATCCTTTAACAATGTAACACTATAGTTATTTTGAGTTAATTGAGAGAAAGAAAGCAAATTCATTTTTAAATTAGGTACTAACAATACATTGTTAAGGAAACCATTTGCTACTTTTGCTTTTCCCTAACCATGAACATCAAGAATGAAATGATCTCCTAAATGGATGTTTTCATTACATTCATTAAGAATAGATAGAATATCACATCTAAATGTCATATGCCAAGAATCACCACTATCTAATATCCATTCATTTTCTTTTGCAGTAAAAAAAGTGGCATACAGAGCAATCACATTTTATTTTTGGTTATTTTTCTAATTTTGATTTTGAATAGATTGGTTACCCTTTTGAAATTTAGAATTTGTTTTATTTTTAAATTTACAATCATCTTTCTTATGTCCAATTTTACCAAAATTGTGACATTTTCCATCAAAGCTGACTCTTAGATTTCCAAGTTTCTTATCATTGCTAGGAGGTTTAGGAGTTTGCTTTGTGTTTTTGTTAAATCTAAAGTTTTTTTCTTTTGATTTCTAAGCAAGAAGTGCTTGAGAGGAATTCTCCTTAGAATCAAAATTTGACATTACTTGTTCTTCTTGTATACGAAGAGAACTTAGGGTTTGAAAATCTGGAATGTCTTGTTCTGTTTGGTATTTAGAATTCAAAATTGAAACGAAATTTCTAAATTTTTCATGGATATTTAATTAAATAATAAAATAAAATAATTTATCATGAATCAAATTACTGCCACATAAATCTAATTGTGATTTAATATTTTTGACTTTTGCTAAATAATTCATCAATTTTTTATCTCCCTTCATGGGAGTTGTCATAAGCTCTAAAATATATTTAATATATTTTGAAAAACATGTACCTTTGTGCATCAACTCCAGCTGTGCTCAAGTTTCACTAGGGATTTCAAGGTTTCCGATATGAAGTAGAACGTCATCTTGTACGCTACACAATATAATCAACATTTCCTCTTGTATTTTTTGTTGATATGAGACAACATTAATGATGCAGTCTATAATTTACCAGTAAAAGCCCAAGCGCATTGCCACACCACTCAGCCTAGACTGAGTGCTCACCCGAAGAGTATAAAGGTACCATGCCTCTCTTTAGGGTTTATGTTGCAGGATTTTAGCATGATGAAGACTTAATGCATTCATATCCATCATTAATATAACAGAACATATTCAGATCTATATCTTAAAGAATCATGAATCACACGATAAACATAGAAAAATCATTTATGCAGTAATAAACTATAACCATAATTAACAACTTGATTCAGCCAATAATCTCCATTAAATTAAATGCAGTAATACACAGAAGCTTCCTTACAATAACAATAGTATACGCTTATGTGTGTAACAGAACTTGACAGCATAACTTCACAGTAATTCAGTCCTTACATATCTATCTCTGTATATATCATACTACACAGACCATTACATATTTATAAGGGTGAGAAATTTCCCTTCACCGCTTATCTAATCCCAAAATAGGTTACATGCTATTATTAGCCACGTGCCATTACAATAATAGCCACACATGCAAGTGCACTAACAATAGACTTCTTCTAGTTAACTGTCAGTAGTAAATCTATTCTCAGCCTGTACCCATGCAAAGCACTTTGTAGTTGATCCTTAAAAAATAGCCGATGCATGTCATGCAAGTATTTAACTAGTTTGTGTGTTCGGAATGCTATCTCCAAAAATAGCTCGTACAGGTGAAAATGGATAAGTCCTAAATATATCTCTCTTATTTGTGTGTAATTATTTCCTAACCCTTCTACACCTTTGAATGCACTTTGTTAATCTGCACAAACCTTCTGTATGTTTTTTGCTAAGTATCATATTTTGACTGACCAACATTACCCCACACTAATTGCATTGCCACCTCGGACAATGGTTGTCTCCAAAATGAATCAAAGAATATGAATAGAAGAATAGAAATAATTTTTATGAATAAAAGAATTACTTTACCCTGCAGCATCTTCTGCTTCAACCGGAAGAATCAATTCTGGATATGCTTCTTTTATTTCTGCCTCTAAAGTCTACCAATCATTGAGCGTGGCCTCTTCCTTTTCTGGGATATCTACTGCAATTGAATCTAGCTCATCTTGTGCAATCTCTCCTTTCTCATTCTGCAAGACCAAAACAATGCTGGACATTGCAGTCATTCTTCCTTCTAATAAGTCCATCTTTTGCATGATGAGTTTCCCAAGCTCATCTAGCCTTTCCTTGTGTGGTTCTTTTGCCACTATAAGGGCCTCATGCTTCTGATTGACAAGTGATAATCGTTATGTGCAGCCCAAGGTCTCATTCTTCATGGATTTCAGGACTTCATTGTCTTCCATAATGGTCCTAGTTCTTATAACAACTTCTGGGGCTGTACAAATATTCAGTGCTCAATCTGCTTTCTTCAGTTCCTCCTACAAGCTTTGGAGAAATCCCTCATATGATACAATCTTCCTCATCACCAAAGCCTTTTCCCTCTCTACTTCCTATGTTGGATCCTTTGGTGCTGGCATGTGCATAGGTCCATCTTCAAGCACCAAGTCCACCAAGGTATGTACATAATGCATCGCTGAAGGAAAATTTCCTGGTACCTTGGATTCCAGGTGTGGTCTTTCCTTTAGGACAAAGTCTCTAATTTCTTCTGCCATGCTTATAAATGCACTATTCTTATTTTTCTCCAAGTCTTTTTCTTGCTTTAGGTGCACTATTTCTACATCCTTAGTTTTGAGTTCTTCTCTTAGTGCCCTAATTGTTACAGCCTTATCCACATTTTGTCGTGCCACCTCTGTCGAGACTTTTACCAAAGCATTACTCACTTGTTCATCTGACATAACAGTAGGCTTTCTTATTATGTGTCTAGCTTGAGGTGTCTTCTTCAACCTCCTTGATACACATGACTCTTCACATACATCAAATTTCGGTTCATCCATGTGTGTGTGCATAGACCATGACAACTGCTTCCTTGTGTGCATGGTTGCCATATCTTCATCCATCATCTCCCACCCATACAACTCCTTTGGTGTCACTGTTCTTTGAAAATGGGCACATACAATTTTACCTGTGTCCTTAGCATAGCCCATGACTGATTCAACATATTCTCCACTTTTTTATTTTTGATCTTGGCCCCTTAGGAACTTGAGCGTTAAGATTTAGAGCTTATTTTGCTATGCCCTGAGTAGTCTCTTGTATTGTCTCATCTACCTCCTTTTCTCCTTCTTCTCCATCCTTCATTTCTTCATCCTTTAGCTCTTCCACATTCTCTGGAGGTGTAGGGGATTCAGGTGCACTTTCTTCAAACTCTTCCTCATCCTCATCTAGCTTCAAATTTCTTCTTCTCTTCTCAGTTGTCTCCTTCTGTGGAGAGAGTCGAGGTGACCTGTGCACTAATTTTAGAGTAACACCTTGGGTTCTGGTTCTTCTAAATACCCTCTTGAAACAATGGTCTCCTTGTACTGCATCCAGGTCCTCATCATCTCCCTCCTATGGTTGGGGTGGAGTAGTCGCACGCTCATCTTCTACCCTATCTGTAGGCTACCTCCTACCTCTGTGCTCCAAACCACCACTATCTTCATGCTCCTCTTCTTCATCATCTACTTCTATTGTCTCTATGGGCTTAGGTGCTGGAACATTTTCCATTGTATGCTTACCTTTTGGCGGCCCTGGGAGCGTGAACTCATTCTTCACATACTTATTATTCTCCAACTTGGGCTTGAGTTAAAGGTGTACAAGTGCTGCTCCAACCTCTCTAATGGCCAAGCTTACCAGCTTCATGCTTATTATATCTGAGATAAGCCTCTCAATGTAGGCAATCCTTCTTAGATATACATATGTTTTTCTCAGAGTGTGGTAGTCACAATCTACCTTATCCACGATGAATCTTAGGTAGGGCGCATCCAAAAACCAGTGAACTGATGCCTAGAAGTATCATGTTTTGAAGGCATATGGTAATTTGCACCATGGGCTCCAAGTCCCATCTTTCATGGAAAACCGTGTGATACAAAAGTGCTGGTATACCGTGAACTGCACTGCCTTCCCTACTACCGAAGGTAACTCCTTGGGTATGCACCATTCTTCTTCAAATGCCGCATGGAGCCTATCATACCACTTCTCCACCCTTTACTTGAATGGTACACTCATTGATCCTTCACACAAGTACTTGCCAAATATTTTAGCAAGTGACTTGTTCTCCATAGGGTATTCCCAGATTTTCTCCTTTGGCCCATCGGGGACCCCAATTTCCATAAACACCATAGACAATAGAACAACGCCAAAACTAATTTGTCACCTGTACGCACTTCTTCAATGATTGTCTTTACTATGTGATCTGCGAGATTGTAGATCACTTCTTGAGACATCTTCTTTGCAATGTGCAGCCACATTGTATTCACCTATGACCACCTTTCTTAGTCATTCAATTTTTTTACAAGATGGGTAGCTTCCCACACTACTGGGTACTTATTCAATTTGTCGATGTCCATGTCGTGCGGACCCTTGGTATACCCCAACTCCTTCCTTGTCTCCAGGATTATGGCCTTATCAGTTAAATCACTGTCTAGATCTACCCTTGTGCCTTTCAACCCTGTTACTGTTGAGATCAACACGGATGTGATCCTTACCCTGCATCCTAAAGTAGAAGAAATATTCATGTACCCTGCTCATCAACCACTGGTACAAGGGTTCATATTTACCAAAGTAGGGGAGCTCATACAACTGGTAAACTCCAATCTTCTTTAACAACTTCTCCCCAGCATTGTCATACACTGACATGTCTTCTGTTGTGCACTTATTTGTCTTTATGTTTAATAACGCATCCAAATCCTTATTTTCAGGTGTACGATGGTTGTAATCACTGATATTTCTCTTCCAAATGTGGGAATCCCATTCCTGAACCACAATCACACCCTACGGATATTGCATTTATGAGAAATTACTCTCAGGAGTCATTTTAACCTCTACTTCCACTTTCTTCTTCCCCTTAGCTCCTGTGGTAGGTGCTTTCTTTGGTGCCATCTATAACCTACAATCTTCTAACTTCAAATACTCACCTTCTATCTCCTTTAACGTGAAAACCCAAACCCTAGCTCGATTCAGTGTGCCCTAGTTGAAATTACATGCCCTAGCTCTTTTGCAATGCCTTGCTTCACTCAAACCCTTCACAACTGGGGATGCAAGCTTCCTCTGCGCACAAATCTACTCGTCACGTCTCGATTCACACTCTTCACACCTGAATACTCTTCTTGTAGCTCGGTTGCACTTGGCTCTTTCAAATTATCATGATTGCAACTATAAGAATGAACTCACATCCCCTCCTTATATAGATTTTCAAAAATTTAGTGCATTTATTACTCCTTCACCTACCAACAATCCTCATTAATTGATCCTTTTTTTCCATTTTCCGTGCAGTACATCTTTGCGCCCCAGTCATAACCTTCTAGCATACCCTCCTACCTTTTGGCTGCAGAATTCTCTTCAGCGTGCTTCCATGTGCCCTCCTACCTCGTCGCTGTGCCTTCCATTGGTAGTCTTCACGGCCTCCACTTACCTTATGTTATATTGTTCCATCATTTATCTCCATCTATGGTCATCTTGTCTAGAAGCAATATCTTTTTCTAACAATTCTCCAACTTTGAATAACACCCGTAGCAGTTTGTTCCTTTCATGTGTACTTATTTTCAACAGTCATGTACTTGGATATCAATAACCACCCCACACTAAGGGTATGTGCAGTCCTCTGTGCATATAAATTCTTCAAATAGTAATTAGCTTCTGGCATGCAAACATGCTTATTACACAAAAACACCAACTAAATTGACAAAATATAACCACAAATAAGGAAATACATTAAGGAAAATACAAAATTGAAAACCTAATCTAAATGGCAACATTGCCTTATTACAAACACCAAGAAGACTTATTTATAGTAGGGCTTCAGCCTACTCCTGTTGAAGTAACCAGGTAACCGTGTTCCATCAAGCACCTCTAATTGGCAAGCACATGTTTCAAGTATGTGAGTGATAACATATGGCCCCAACCAATGTACTTTAAGCTTTCCTGGATGGCGCAAAAACTTTGATTCATAAAGGAGCACCATCTGTCCAACCTCAAGCTTCTTATCCTTCATATGTCTGTCGTGCCATGCTTTCTGTCTGGCCTTTTCTTTTTTTTGAATCCAACGTGTTATTGCTCATCGCTCATCCAACTTTATTAACTTTCCAATCCATTCTTCTAATGCTTGTTCATCAGCTAGACCTCCAGCGTGCGCAATACGTAAAGAAGGTAACATGAATTCCAGAGGAAGAACTGCTTCTGCGCCAAACACTAACTGAAATGGTGTGGTTTTGTTCAACCTTTTATATGTTGTGCGATATGCCCAAAGCACAATAGAAACTTTATCATCCCAATATTTCCTTCCAACATCACATATTTTGTCAATGTCTAGCTCAAAATTTTACTGAAAGCCTCAGTAGTTCTATTATCCTGAGGATGATAGGGTGTCGTCTTATGATGTGCAATCATGAATTCATCCAACAGTATCCTGATTGTCTCATTCAAGAAATGTGTACCCCTATCACTCGTTAAAATTAATGGACATCCATACCTTGTAAGAATATTTTCCCATAGAAACCTAGCTATTGTAGCTACTGTACAATCCTTTGTAGGGGCTGCTTCTACCCACCTTGTCAGATAATTTGTGCAAGTGATGATATAGCGTGATCCAGTCCTGCGCGCGGCTAGTGAAATAGGACCCGCAAAATCTATAGCCCATTTCTCAAACATTTTTGTACTAGTAATGGGTCTTAGAGGCATTTCATCTCGTTGACTTGGTTTCCCAAGATGTTGACAGTGATCACATGCCTTACAAAATTCCTTACAATCTTTATACAGGGTCTCCCACCATAATCCAATGAGTAAAATCTTGCGGGTAGTGGCATCACCTGCATAGTGGCCACCTGCAATACCACCATGAGCTTCCTCCATGATATATGTGCGCTCATGTTCCAGTACACAACGACATAATACTTCATCCTGACCTAATTTGTATAGGTCACCGCTAATCAACATATAGGGTGCTGCGTGTACAGAAAGTTGTTTCTTCACCAAGGATTTCATTCCTTCTAGTGTCATACCTATTTGTAGAAAGACATCAATGTCCTATAATTTCAATGGCACTCGTTGTAACCTATATAATTGTGCATCTAGCATGGTATATTTAATTTACCGTGCTTCTTCTCCTGACTATATTATGGATAAATGGTCTGGTCCATAATTACTTTTCCCTAGTTTTACCATAGCTGTGAAATCAAATTCTTGAAATAAGAGTACCCATCTACATATGCGCCCCTGTAAAACAAGCTTGTTTACCAAATATGTCAATGCCACATGATTTGTATAAAAGATAAATGGTGTAGCTAGCAGGTACTGTTCTGAATTTATGTAGCGCATAGATCATTGACAAAGCTTCGTGCTCTGTAGTTGTGTAATTCTGTTATGCAGGAGTCAAATTTCTACTAGCAAAACATATAGGATGATCTATAATACCTTCTCCCAACTGAGCCAACACCGCGCCAATGGCCGTGCCAGAGGCATCCACATGTACATGAAATGGTTGGTCCCATGGAGGAAAGTGCATAATAGGTGCAGTAGTAAGTCACTCTTTTAATGCCTTAAATGCGTGTTGTTGTGGTTCCCCCCAGTAGAACGTACCTTTCCCTTTCAGTAGCTCCTCTAAATGTGTGGAAATATTATCATATCCTTTAATAAACTTCCTGCAATATTCGGCATGACCCAAAAATATGTGCACCTCACTCTGACTGGTAGGCTCTTTTAGGCCGATAATGACTGCAACCTTAGCTAGATCAACCAACAAACCTTCCTTATAGATTATGTGTCCTAACAGTATTCCAAATGGTGTAGAAAATATGCACTTCTTGATGTTCAAATAGATACTCAATTGTTTACATATTTCAAACATTAAGTGCAAATTGTCACAATGGTCTTTGACTAGTCCATACACTATCCAATCATCTAAATAAACCCGAAAGAAGTTGTGGATAAACTCTTTAGAAGCCTGAACAACTATCCACAAAAACACAACAAGCGCATTTTTTAGACCAAAAGACATCACAGTATAGGCAAAGCTACCCCATTCAGTAGTAAAAGTAGTCTTTTCCTGATCCTCCTGGGTAATCCTAACCTGATGATACCCAGAGAACCCATCTGTAAACGAATAGATTTCGTGCCCTGCAATGCCTTCTAGTATTTCCTCAGTGAATGACATAGGAAAGGGATCAGTCACACATGCAACATTCAGCTCCCTGTAGTCCACATAGATCCTAATCCGACCATCCTTCTTGATACTGATCACCATTGGACTAACCCATTCTGACTCGTCCAGGGGCTTGATGATTCCAGACTTCAACATTTTGTCAATCTCTTCTTTGACCTTTTCATGCAAGTTGGGGTTCATCCTGTAGGGTCTCTTTCTAACTGGGTGTTCACCCTCTTTAAGATTTATCTTCATCTCCCCTAATGATTCATGCATGCCTTTAAGCTCATGGTACCCTCGAGGGAATAAATCTTGATAATCCCGTAGTAACTCTATGATTTTTGCCACTTCAGAGTCTGACCAATAGTCTCCAATTATGGCCTCCTTAGGCTCAACATCTAATCCAATATTCACTTTCTTTGTCTTCATAGGTTCATGATAGGCACGCGTGGTCTTATCTACACTGTCCAACACCTCATGCCTACTTGTTGAATGGTTTACATCCAGATTTTCTACTTCTTCATCATCCACTAAGTAGACCATTTTTCCTTTTTCTTTCTCAAGGCAAGCACATTGAAGTAGTGTGGCATCGGCCTCTGTTTCTTCAACAAAATGCACTCCCGAGTTTCCTTCATCTAATAAATCCTGAAGGAGTTCTTCAGCCTTGGCACTATCTCCCATAGTCAAGCACTTTATGAATTTTAATGCTTCTTCCACTGGAGGCTTGGTAGAGAAGAAGTCAAATGTCTGGGTCATTCCTGTAATTAAATCCTGCCAATTTCTAGTCTCTCTATGGAGTTCTGCATATACATACCAAACACGCACACAACCTTGTAAAGTGGAATAAAACTTGTGCACCCAGAGCGAAGGTGGTAAAGCTTCTTGCCCCTCTATCCAGAGTCTCTCACACTACTGAATGTGGTGCTGAACAAGTTGATTACCATGATAAGTGCATATTTGAGTAGGTGCATTGCTCCTAAAGAACCTAGTGGCAAGAGAAATCCTAATTTCATTCCATCCTACAAGATTATCCTTGTGGACCACCCACCAACGTGTTGTTGTCCCACGTAGGGTATATGCTAGCATATTCCTTCTCTCTAACTGGGTCTATCCACTGTTCTTCCATGGCGCGCAGGAACACCATAGGGTCTCCTTCTCTGGTGTAACAAGGTATCAAGTTGTTACCTATTCTCCTAATATAACGTGGTTTGTTGACCCTAGGAAATATGCTCTTTACTTCGCACCCTACCAACTCATAAGTGCTATGAGCCCAATTATCACAAGCAACACTTGTAGTATCGCTAATAGACTGTGCATCCTCCCACTGAAGGATTCCTTCTTTACATGGCTCAAGCACCTCTGGATCCTGGATGGCGCGTACATAAATCCTATTCAGGTCTTCTTCACTCAAGGCTCAACATAGGGCACAAATTTTCCATCTGTTAAAGGGATAATAACTCTTTCCTCCTTGTTTTCAAAGCTGATATAACCCTTGTTGAACCGAAGATCAACATTATTTGCATAACACCAAGGATGCCCCAATAGAGCTGGGAAGCTATCTGACTCTGCCAGTGCTAAAACCTCAAAATCTCTAGTGAACTTGGCTCCTTGTATGGTAATGGATGCATCTTTTAAAACTCCGATGGGAGTGGCCTTAGTCTGGTTAGCCATGAACAATACATTAGAGGATGGCTGTAATGGAGGTCTCTCCATTTTTACCCATGCATATAAAGTAAGAACATTGACTTCCACTCCTGTATCAATCAACATATTACTCAATAGCCACCCATCCACAACAACATTCAGAGTTATTTCCTTGTCATAATCTAGGCTATGAGGGGGAAGATTTGCATGCAAGATCTATCGTCCAGTCTCAGTACTTGCGCGCAGGAGTGTTTCCTTTTAACCAATTCCCCAATAGTGGAATGATATTCTCATGGCGCAACAATGGTGCACACTTCTCTCAAGTCATCCATATCAGTTTGGATCATCTCTGATGCTTTCTTTTGCTCCATCTTCTGTGATTGCTCCTTTAAATACTGTATTTCACCCTGAAGATTCATGAGTACCTCCATGGTTTCCTAGTAAACCTCCTTCTGATGGGTAGGATCTGGGTACCGTGCATGTAGAACCTCCTCCTTAGTGATGGTAGGCTTCTGCTGCAATGCTTCTTTGGCACGTGCACTGCTTCAACGCGGGTCGTGATCTTTACCTGTAATGCCTCAATTCCTGGTTCCAACTTGGGCATCCACTGATTTTCCACAGCTGCATTGTATCCTAACCATTCCATGCGCCTTTTTTTCTTGTTTATGTTGCATACTAAGATGCTAATATAAAGCCATGCATTCCTCATAACTATGATTCTTTCCACAGAAAGAACATGTAATATTATGAGGACATTCACGCATGTAGTGGTCAGGAGATCCACATGTGTAACACGTTCCATGAGGGAACTCACTTCTTCCACCACCATGGCCTCAGCCTCCATATCCTCCTTGAAACCCTCGACCTCTGCCACGACCTCCTTCAAAACGGACTTCATTTTGATCATAACACGCTTGATTGTGATCCTGATGCTCACTTTTTCCTTGAGAGTTATCTGATACTCCTATCTGTCGTACACCAATATCTATGACATCATGGATCTGACCAATCAACCTGCAGTCTTCCATATCATGAGTCATGGACCTACAAATTTTATAATAGCAAGAGACGTTCTTCCTTATCGCGCGTTGTAACAATGGGAAGTGGCTAGCATCATGGTTTAAGTGACATATCTCACAGTCCAACAACAATGAGTGTACTGATCTATAGGGGAAACTATCCTTTGTGTGACCTTCCACTTCACAATCTGTGCACCAAATCCCTATGTGTGCATCTCATGTGCTGAATTTTCCGATAGCTTCTCCAACTGCTTTGCCATAGCTACGATCTGTGCTTCTAAAAATGGGCTCACCCCAGTTTCTATACTTCCAACTACCTCAGCACGTAAGGCTACTTCAAGTGCTTTGCGTGGATCAATGTATGTTTTATGTGATAGTGCCCTTCTAAAAGGTGTTATTAGGCCCCCAACGAACCATTGTGCATGTTGGCTTGCATGAATATCATAAGAAAGCTTGGATAACAATGTTTTGAAATGAGCATCATACTCTCTGACACTCTTAGTAGTGCCTTGCTTAATATCCTTGAGCGCACTTATACTCTTCTGCTCAAACTCAGGGATGTGAAACTCTTTAAGGAAAGCATCTTTTAAGGCTGCATAGTCTACGCAAGTCTGATCAGGGTCAAACTTTCTGTACCAACTGTGTGTGTGCCCTTGTAACATAGTAGAAAATTGACTTTCCCTACGCTTAGAAGCCATGATTCCTTTTTGCACCACAAAATTTCACACATGTGCACGTGTTCAGTAACATCTTCTATGCCGCTATACTTTGGAAGATGAAGAGACATCTCCATGTAAATATTTTGGGGTTGGTGTGGACCTTGCCCACCTGATCTAGAACCTCCTGTGTTTCCTCTTCCCCCAAAACCACTAGATCCACCAGAACTAGAGCCACCTATACCTCCTGATCTTAACCCTATAGCTAGAGTTGGACCAGAAGATGTACTTCCCTGTGTCCCAACAGTAGTACTGAACTACACCCTGATAGTCTGTGAAGTATTACTACTCCCAGAAGAGAGTCCAAAAATCTACATGCCTGAATTCTGTGTAGATGATACACCTGAAAAGGTACTCCCATATAACAATGAAGCCATTTGCGCTGCCATCATTGTGATTTTTATATGACTCACTCCTACTCTCCCACTACCTAAATTAGCTTGTTGATTGTTTGTTGTACTAGATATTGGAAAACCAAGCGCAAGGGCAAGGTTGCCAAGTGGATTCAGATGCGCGCCCGCAACCCAAGTCGTCTCTACTGGCGCTCTTCTACGTGAGGCCGAGGAGGGTTCCCTGTCATGATTTCCCAAATGGGGGAGTTCCTGATGCTCTTGTTCCACGTCTTCTATGTGAACTTCAAACCCTTCCCAAACTATCTCTCTCCACAATGCCATTCACTCTGCAACATCCCGCTGCTTCTCTATCTCCCTCTCGCATGCCTCATTATACTTAAGCCACCTTTCCTCTCTTTTCCTTTCTATTGCTAGGTCTGCCATCTTTCACCAAACCTGCTCTAGCCCCCGTGCATGGTGGGGTTTAGTTCGCCATCAGTTTGTTCTCCAAGTTTAGGGTTACCATCAAAATTTTGATCGCCAGTGGAATGCCTTGTAGTAAGTTCCCCTGGGATATCGTAAAAATTGGAATTCAGCTACCTCTGGGCACAAATAAGTGGAAATTGAGTACTCCAAGATATAGCTGTTCAAAACACCATAGAACCACATATCCACAGCACGAGTCCAAATCAGATCAGCATCATAAAGGGTCTGAAATTCTTCCTATGCATCCAGACAAGTGTGTGATACCTCCAATTCCATTTAGATGCATAAGCAACTAGCCACTCGTACAATATAACGAAGAAGCTCTCATACAAATAGTCATATAGATTCTGCTCCACCCATGCGTGTGCATCGAAATCAGATCCAGTGCTAAACCTCCATGTGTATTCTTCTTCTAGGTCGTGTATCCACTCCTCAACACTTGCTAAGGTCAACTGGTATGTCTTCATTGCAAACCATCCTGAAAACAACTGAAAAAGAGGTCCCAGCAACGGAACCAATGATGCAACCTAGAATTTACCAGTAAAAGCCCAAGTGCACTGACACATCACTCAGCCTAGACTGAGCGCTCACCTAAAACATGCAAAGGTACCAAGCCCCTCTTTAGGGTTTTTGTTGCAGGATGTTAGCATAATGAAGACTTAATGCATTCATATCCATCATTAATACAATAGATCATATTCAGATCTAGATCTTAAAGAATCATGAATCACACGATAAACATAGCGAAATCATTTATGTAGTAATAAACTATAACCATGATTAACACCTTGATTCAGCCAATAACCTCCATTATATTAAATGCAGTAATACACAGAAGCTTCCTTACAATAACAATAGTATACGCTTATGCGCATAAAAGAACTTAACAACATAACTTCACAGTAATTCTCTCCTTACATATCTATCTCTGTATATCTCTCACTACACATACCATTACATATTTATAAGGGTGAGGACTTACCCTTCACCGCTTATCTAATCCCAAAATAGGTTGCATGCTATTATTAGCCATGCGCCATTACAATAATAGCCACACATACAAGTGTGCTAACAATAGACTTCTTCTAGTTAACTGTCAGTAGTAAATCTATTCTCATCCTATACCCATGTAAAGCACTTCATAGCTAATCCTCAAAAATAGCCAATGCGTGTCGTGTAAGTCTTTAACCAGTTTGTGTGTTCGGCATGCTATCTCCAAAAATAGCTCGTACACGTGAAAATGGCTAAGTCCCAAATCTATCTCTCTTCTTCGCACGTGATTCTTTCTTGACCCTTCCACACCTTTGAACACGCTCTATTTTCTCCTCGCGAACCTTCTGTATGTTTTTTGCTAAGTGCCATATTTTGACTGACCAACAATTAGCAACAGTTACATGTCTTCTAGTAGGAGCTCTCTCTGTTCCATTTACAACTACCCACAACTTTTAAGCCATGAATTTTGCTTTTAATCGGATTTTCCAAATGTTGTAATTGTTTCCATTCAACATTTGTGATTTGTCAATTGCAAATTGATTAGATCCTATTTGTGCATAAAATATGATAAATAATTAACAAACAAGGATTAAATAAGAGTTTAATAGATAAATCTCCCTATTGTATTTCAATCCTCATAATTGATCTCAATCACTTTTACGTCACAAAAAAATCTTGTATAAAAAGAATCTATACACGAAAAAATTAGTACGATATTAATAATTTGAACTGAAATGTGAGTGATTTTTTTTAGTTTCACAATAAATAATGAGGACAAATTCGTTGAATAGAAGTGATACTTTTATTATTTTTACAAAATGTTGTCATATAGATATGATAATTATGACGAAAAAAAGTCTATAATTTGTATATTTTGATAAAAAATTTCTTGTAATTTTTTTTTATAAAATGACTACATATAATTTTTTTACAAAATGACTATGTTGTATATATCTTCCCCCCAGGTAGATATAGACAAGCGGAAGAATATGGAAACCAAAGAAATTCAAACCTCAGCCCATGGCGCACAAAAGGGGCGCACGACAATGAGTGTCGACAGCAAAATGGATGCGCCCTTGGCGCACAGAAATGGCGCATAACAATGAGTGTCAACATGAGAATGTATGCGCCAAGGCGCAGGAAAGTGGCGCACAGAAATGGATGTCGACAATGTAAAGGATGCGCCCTTGGCGCACGGAAATAGCGCACAACAATGAGTGTCAACAGGGAAAAAGTTGCGCCTTGGCGCACATAAGAGGATGTCAACACAAATGTAAATGCGCCCTTGGCGCACAGAAGAAGATGTCAACATAGAAATAGATGCACCCTTGGCGCACAGAAAGGAATGTTGACATAGGAAAAGTTGCGCCCTTGGCGCAGGTAAAGTGGCGCACGTAAACATGTGTCGACATAAACATATTTGCGCCTTTGGCGCCCGAAAAGGATTGTCAACATGCATATGGATGCGCCAAGGCGCACCTTCAGGAGGCGCAACATTCTGAACGCTGACAGGAAGCAGACCCTGACCCAGATATTCAGATGGCCATAACTTTTGACTGGGAGCTCCGATTCACACAAGGTTGGACTTTTCGGAAAGCCTACGGCGTCCTCTACCTAACTACGACTGGATATCTTTAATTGGGTGGAAACAAGTTCTTAAAAATGCAAAATACAGTTTGCCACTTTTGGGGTTTGATATGGTCCTCACGTACCACCATAATGAGATGAATTAGATACAACCTGAGGTGGTTGGGGTAGATTTGGACTTTCTCTCTCTTCTCTCTCTCATTCTTCCTATAAATTGTAAGGAGGGGCTTCTTTCTAAAGGTTGGACATTCTTGTTTTGCCCCTCCCTTCTTCTCTTTGGCAGGTGAATCTGTGGAGTTAAAACCTCCCATTTAAAACTGTAATGCAGCTTTGCCTCTTGGCATTTTGTAGTGTGTTGTATCAATCTTTGGAGCAAATTAATGCATGTCTGTGGATGATTATCAACCCTCTCAGTGTTTATTTGCTTCTTCTTGATCTTTCACTGTAAATCTGGTTATCTGTGCATGATCTTGCATTACATTTTTTTGGTCTGTGTTTATTGGCAAGACAGGTGTTCTTCATTCCTCGGTGCATCACCTCTGTTAGTTTAGGTTTTATTTTCTGCATTTTCTTACCCCTGTCTCCTTGAAAAATTAGATTAGGTTTTGAGTAGACCCTCTGCATTTTTACGTGTGCATCTGAACAGAGGAATAGGAACCGGCCTTCATCCGGAGAGCTTTTCCGATTTCGCAAGGTCCCACACTTGGGAAAAGCTCCATGTTGTGCAATCGCACTGAGATTCTCAACCCATCGAGTTGCAGAGTCCCAGGGGTGCTGTGATTCGACATCAACAGACTATATATAAAACAATTTGGGCTCTTGCCCTTATAATAAAATTGATATGATATGAAAAGCTCTTAAATAAACTTGGTTGAGCTATTTAAATTATATTATTTAAACCATATAAACCAAATGCCACACATATTCAAACTAACCGAATGCCACATACCACATATTATTACCACTACCACATCAAAGAAGGGATCACAAGTAAGCCACATTTGTATGGACTAAGTTGCTAACCATGCCCGCGAGGGGAAAACAAAAAATGGGTTGTGTGACCTAAGTCACACCACCAAAGCCATAAGGGAAGGCTTATAAATCCTTCCCATTTTTGAGCCGTCCCCCATGTGGGAATAAACCCACGTGGAAACAAAGGAAGGGGAGTTAGTGGGGGTTGTTGTTTGGTGGATGGGCCTGGATAGACATGGCGCGGGTGTATAGGGCTGCACAGAAGCCTGCAACACATGCCACATGGCATGATTTAAGGAGGGATTGTTGTAGGAAGGGGCATGTCTAATAGATTTAGAGTTAGTTTTTAGATTTAATTTAATATAAGTTTTTAATATAGTTCAAATGTATATTGATTCAGTTAGGCTTAAATATTTAGGTTTATATATAGTTATATATATTAATATATATTAATATATATATAGTTGTATAAGAAACTATATATGATTTCATATAGTATGAATACTATACAATTTTTTTTTAGATAAAAAAATTCCGAATGAACTATTCAAAAAAATAAAATGGGGTTTCAGTTTTCAAAAATGTAAAAAGAACAATATTACCAGGGGACCATGGTTTCTACATGACCAATGAAAAAATTCAAATGGCCCATTTTCCCGAATCTTGTCTCCTGTGCACTTATTTTTCACTTTTGTTTTCTTGAATTCCTGTATACATTATAAACTATACAAAATATTTCAAATATTAATAGTTCTTACCTTGATTTTGCAGGTCGGGTAATTCGAATGAATTTTCACTTCGTTGTGGAGACTCAAATTAACTTCCACATATGCAACTAACATTCGAAAAGGAAGAGAGGGGGGGTTATATAATATTTCAACAAAACTGCCTAACTTCCCAATGGTTGCACCCTTCCATTTAATAGGTTAGATTAACTTTAATTATCTCACTCGTACCTCATCAGGGCCAAGATATTAAAATGAAATAACATTGAATATTATTTAAACATTGTAAATTAACATAATGAATGAAATAAATAAACAAATAGATAAAGGAACACATTAACACATGATTTAACGTGGAAAACCCGTGAATGGGTAAAAAACCACGAAGAATATTCCACTAATGTGAGGAACATTTACATCACAGTCCAATAACTCCTCTCTCCTTCTACTCTCTGTTTTACCCGTGATCTATAAAGATTCACGTGATTATTTCTAATATATTTCAAATATGACCCATAGTCATATATAAATAACCCGAAGGGTTATGTCTATTAAGTGACGGGGCACACCTGATTTTAATTAATAGTTAGTTAATTAATAACTAATAAAACCTAATCTTAAATTTATATTTAAATAATAAGAATATAACTATTCTATATTATTTAACTATAAACTAAACATTACGATGCACTTAATATTATAGTTCCAACAGACATATGGACCCACTTCATTGTACGGGGGTGCGTTCCAAGGAGGTCGTGTAACTTTAAGTTATAGGTTACTATTCCACTTGGGTGGATGCGACAGGGCTCTATGTTCCTAGGGCCATAAAGTGATATGACCTCATTTAATGGAGGAATAAGGTGATGGGGCTCTAATGTGAGTGACTTGACATGGTTTTGGCACTATGATTCTTATATTTAGGTGATGGGGATCTACGGTGAGTAACCCAACCTAGTCTTGGCACTATAATTCTTATATGCAGGTGACGATGCTCTATGGTGAGTGACCTGGTTTGGTTCCGGTACTATGATTCTTTTCTCTATTGGGAGGCATATGGAGTTTTTTTGGAGGATTATGGAGATTTAGGAGGTATATGGAGTTGGTATGTATGATTCATGAGTTATTAATATGAGTCATGTTATGTATTGTGATGTTTGAGGCTTGATGATCCTCTTTGTTGACATGTGCTATTGGATCTCATCTTGACATTGTGTGGATACATTCATGGTTTTGAGTTATGTGAAACATGTCGCATATGTATTACCATGATGTCATATTGTATGTTAGGTACGTGCATATGTGGGACCTGTGCATGGGGCATATGTGGTGAGTTATATGTTGTGTGGTAAAGTCATGAAAATGTGTTAAAAAGGTATTTTGTGGGTTACTAGTGTTGTGCTTTGGACCTTGTGTGACATTGTGATGTCAAGTGCTTTGGGCAACCTACTAGATATTTAAAACATGAAATTCTTAACAAGTAATAACATTGTGAACATTGAACAAGTGAATTGTGAAAACGGTAAAACAAATAAATTATGAATACACTTACACGAAACATAAGAGTAAACAAGTTTGGACAAGATTATCAAATTTGAATTAAATTCATTATGGTATAGAGAACTGCAAATCTTCACAGAACATCAAGAAATTGAGAAAAAAATAAAATGTGTTTATAATGTTAGTGGTTACATCTCAAGCAACAAAGCCCTTTTCGCTAAATGTAATTTTTCATTGTTGACTTTTCGTGCTTACTCATCCCTCTTAGTATCTTGGATTGTGTCGCATAGTGGACGATGATTTTATCAGAGAGGGAGAATGTAGTGCCACCTCTAGTTCATAGCAATTTTTTATTTTTTAATCATGATGGTTTTCTCAAAACTTTGAAATATGTTCATTCTTTTAGTAAATCCCCTTGTTCCCAGTGAAGATAGGGATAACTCTCTCTATTTTAAATTAAGGGTATTTAAAATATTTTTCCAAGCATCACAGGGTGGTTGATAAATTTTGTAATCATTTCAGTTTGTCATTTTTGACCACGTTTGGGGTGATCATCAAATTTTCTCAAAATTTTAAATACTCTATGGATGAAAAGACTTATTTTCTTCAATTTATCAATTTCATCCCGGAGGATGGCTTGAAGGTCATTCAAAGTAAAATAATAATAATAATAAAATAAATTAAATGTTTGAGATAATGGAAGGACTTTCAAATCAATATAAATAAAACATTAAATATTCTTGACATTCCTCAAGCTACTTAGGGCTTGGGCCAACCTCATTTCAAGAAATAATTATGGAACTTTTAGTTCGTGTGAGGATACACGTGTGAGAGGATTTTGGTAGAGGATATTGTTGCAATATTTGGGTATGCAGGAAAACTAAAGGTGGAGTGACCAATGTGGGCATATCCTCACGCAAACTTACTATTGTTTAACCAAATGCAACAAACAGGTCCGTAATATAATCAAGTTTCTTACACCAGCATGCTTCTAGCCTGTGCTAAAATGGATCTTCCAAATAGGGCACGGAAACCTTCCCAAAAAATTAGGACGGAGGGACTTTTTATTATTATTTTAATTGCAAGCACCTGGTAGATAGGTGTACAAATTTGAAATCATGCTTATGGAATGCCAACTGTTTTCCAGTGAATAACATTGGATTTTTTGTTTATTGCTTTGTAGCGTGGAAAATGTGGGTGCCTAGATAAGGCACATGGTTTGTTTGGCAAAATGCTTTGAGGGGATGTGGTTATGCCATAGTTGTAGGTTATTATTGAAATACCTAGGATTTAGAAATTCTCAAGAAAAATGTTGTTGGCAGGTGTTAACTCTAGACCCACAGCATGTGCCAACACCTTTCCCATCAGGCCACGTTTATAATGTTTCCACACTAAGTTTGGAAGTGGATGACATTGGCATTGTATGTCTTTTTTATCTTTTTGTATGCAAATGTGGAAGCATACGCTTGGGATGTCAACTGTTTGACAAAATGGGTTAGGAAATACTGCTGTCAGGGTAAAAAAAACCATTTAGAAACACGTCCCTTCCAGTATTCGACTTTCCTGTGAAAATGGGGGATATGGAGCTTGGTATGGACAATAATGTTGGTTTGGAAAGTACAACTGGACTGGTTGAAAATCCTTTAAAAACTTACGAACAAATGCTCCATTGACATGTATACCAGCGTGGGAAACTAGACAAGGCACATTAATTGTTTGAAAATATGTCATGGTGCTAGATATACACAAAATGGGTATGATAAAAAGGATCTAGAAGCTTCGGGTATATGCAAATTGACATGTGTAAATCCAAACATTAAAAACTTGCCTACGTTTTTCCATCATGTTCCAAAAATGGGAGCCGTGGAACAAGGAATGTTCTGTTCACCATGCTTGAGGAGAGGGGAGATTGGCAGGTGTTGTAGTCGCAAATGAAATGTTGAAAAATGTACAAATGAGGAAATATTTCCAAAGCCCATAAATTGTTTGACAGAATGCCTCAACGAGATGTGGTCGCATGGACTGTGATAATTGTAGGTTATGCACAGATGGGTTTTGTTGAAAAGAATTTAGAAGCTTTCGGAAGAAGGAAAGTTGTAGGTACTAAGCCGACCTCCACAGTCCTTACAAACATCCTCCAAGCCTGCGCCATGATGACATCTTTGGAACAGTGTATAAAAAATCCATTAAAACATGAAGGATAAGAAGAAATTTTCATCTGTGTAGCTGTTAGCATTCTGTTAGATACGTATGCTTAACACAGACAAATGTGATAGTATATTGTGCATTTTTGAATGCAATTTGGTCGTGAAATGATGGTTTGTAGTGCGCTGTTGTTGATTGCTCCACCTTACTTTGTGTCTTGGCATGAGATAGAAGCTTGACTCCCAGCTCGATTTCAACCCAACCATGACTCACCATGTGTGCCTCGCCAACTCGATCCAAGTATGGTCATCTTACCCTTTTCTTGTATGATCTTAATGTTTCTAGTTTTTCCTATTTTAATGGAGTTGAAGATCAAACCAAAGAATAATAATTTTTTGGTGATTTAAATGAGACTTAGTATCTAATAAAAAATTTACCTCTATTTTGTACACAACTAGAAAAGTAAACTTGAATGTAAACACTACTCCTAAATAATCTTGTGAGATGTTTGGAAATATCTTATATTAGTACTAGATACTGAAGCCACGCGGTTGGCGACTCAAACTCAAAATTTAGTAAAAAACTACCTCTTGATGACCTTGTGATACATTAATAAAACATGTTTTTGATGACACATAAAATATCTTGCTAAACCCCAAAATGGGAAAATCAAGATTTGATCGTGTTCCTTGTCACTTTGATTGTTACCCCAAACCCTGAATTGTCCTCAAATGTTCATTTGACCCTTTTTTATCATGCATTTAGGAGCCCAGTGGACCATTTCATAGCTTTGGACAACTTCTGAAAATTTAAAAATTTCAGTTTGGTTTTGACCCATTTTTAGGCCTTGCGTGGAGAAATGTAATTTGGCCTCTACATACCTCTAGTATTTATCTATGACAACCACTACCAATCCTTAGTTCTAGAAAAATTGCTTTGCAAGATAGTTTTTCAAGTGGTTTTTTAATGCCTCCAGTCATTGGACGACAAGGTCATTCAGGTGCGACTACAATTGGTAGCTCCAGAAAGACGGGCGCCAATTAAACCCAATTCACCAGTTTAGGGTTCTATTAGCTCCGAGTGTTTCCCTATATATAGGGGAGTAGGTTGGGATTTGAATTATTTTGTTTTAGAGTCTCAGAGATTATTTTTGAATGCAAATTTTTGAACTACTTGTCTAAATTTTACGCTTTTGTAAACTTGTAACGAATTGAGGAAGACTGTCATAGGACCTTATTCAAGTAAAATACATATCGAGAAACCTATGAAAAATAAAATATGACTATATATAACTTCCTTTTGATGCTTGTTTTGAAAAGAAATTGATTGTGGAAAAATGGTGTTTTCTCTCTCCTCTCTCTATCTCTCTCTTTAGCTTTGAAAATGAACTAAAATGGCATTTATATTTCTTAATCTCCCTAGAGGTATGTTAAGCATTGTTTCATTATGATTGAAAACTATGAAATCATGATTTGTGCTAGATTGTAGAAAGAGGTCATGTCAGCTCTTGTGTTGAGCATGTTGTGGTTGTAGGTACATGGAGAGGAGGAAGCAATAGCTTGTTTTCTATGTTGTGATAACATGTACTATTGTGATAAATACATTGTATATTGTGAATGGTAACTCTACTAGATGTAAACTATAGAATGACACTATTTTTTAGACAAGAGAAACTTTTATTGCATATAATGAAATGGTCTTTCTTGCATGGATATGTAGCTGAGAGACAATTGTATGTGCATTCTTGGAGTGTATGTAATCGTGGAAAAATTCAAACGAAACAACCATGCTCATGTATGATGAATTATATGGTTTAACATTATTAGGATGTTGCTTTAAAATACATCGGGATTACCCTAACCTAATAACCCTTGAGAATGTTACCTTTGAGCATTGTGTTAATCTTATGTCATTCACCTTAATAGGATGTAAGTGAAGTTCGATCTCTAGATGGTTCTCGAGGGGGATTGTCTAGAAAATAGGTGACTTCATTTTACAAACCACATTTTTCTTTGAGATATATCATAAAATCAATCTTCTCTTATAGTCTTAGAGTCTTAATAGTATTATTTAAGCATGTATGTAAAAAGGTCTTTTGTACATGTGGAAGTTTATGTATTAGTTGTAATAGTTAAAGGTATTGGTGTCACTTTTGAGATGTAAGGGACATGATGTCTAATGTAACGTAATTATATGGTTGTCTCGAAACTAAGTTACAATGTAAGAAATTAACAATGTAAAACCAGGAGGGTAATTAGAAAGGTACCTTGAATTGTAACCAAACAAGCTTGAGTGAACTGTGAAGTGAGGTGATGCCTCACATTAGTGCCTCAAGGGAATCCTGAGCTAATTTAAATACAAACTATATAAATTTATTACATGAGAGTTTAGGAGAGTTTAGGGAGACACATATAGGAGTTGTTTTATTTAAAATTTCTTGTAAGAGGTTTTGTTGCAGAAGAGTTTTACATTTAATTTCAACTGTCAAAATTGTGTTCCATAATGCAACATTAACAGTCCAAATGTGGATGAAATTGTTATTAGTCCTTAGATTTTAAATTGAATTCATGAGGTTTCAGTTTAGAAATAAATTACAAATTGGAGTTACATATTACTTATTTTAGCTATCTTATGAGGTTGGAAATGAATATAAATTGCTCCATGCGATTTTAAGCTTTAGGAGAACATGAATTCTTAGTTGGAAGATGAATCTCATTATTCGGAAATGTTGAAATGACTCTAACCAATTATTGAATCATAACAACTACAAAAAGTAAATTCATCCACCCTTAGACTTAATTTCCCCCCTTCTTAACTTCTTGTGAATTCCCTCCTTTTTGTAATGGAAGTGAAATAAAAATTTCAAGTAAATATGATTTTTGGGGAAACAAAAACTCTAGTTTGAGACCGATAACTAGGAGACTCGCATGTGTGTTAAAATGTTTCAATCTAATAATTGAGTTATGGAAATTATTGTAATGGAGAAAAGAAACCAATTAAGTGTACTTGTTATAAGTTAAATCTGCAATGAAATAAATAATATGTAGCATTAAGAATGAGAACATATCCTTACATAATAAATTATTTTGAAACCTATAAGGTTAAACAAGGGAAATTAAATGGTAGATAAGATGTAACCAAGAAAATGGTGTGTTGGGCAGGGGTACATACCTATCCTTGAATTCATATTGTGATTGGTTCATTACTTTGTTTTCATTTTTTTTTGAGAAATTGTGATAATGAGGTACATCCTATGTTATCATGTTGTATATGTGGGTATACATTTTTATAAATGTCTCATATGAAGTATTCAATGTGATTCCAAGTGTTTTCATATAGAAATTAATGAAACATAAATTTTTTTATCCTTGTTGATTTGGTCTTTGCCTTGGTCCTTCATGTATGGGAACTACACTTAGTATCAGAGTGAAGGTTCATACTCTTGAACCTCTGAGTCTGTTTGGTGTTGTGGGGGTTATTCATGATGGTGGTGGAGTTGGAAGTGTAATGTGTTATTTTTTTGTGATGTGATAAATGTGGTACTTGTGATAATATGAATGCATCTATTGTGTATACCACTTAGTGTGGACTTGTTGTGATGTCAATGTGTTTCTTGATGAGAGTATTTTATGTCTCTCATGAATTCAATTTGGATTTCATGCGTGTTACCACCTTGTTGTATGAAGTAAATGTTTTTGTGAACCATGATAGTGTTATAGTGTTTCTTATCTAGCGATACTATATGTATGTACCAACGTGTTTCATGACAAAGTGATTTGTAGTGAAATATGTTATATCGTGTTAATTGTCATCTTGTTATGTTATATAATAGTGTTATGTCCCCATGTTGTGTGGTATTTGTATGTTGTCATGATGTTAAATCACTATGTTTTTTGTATATATGTATTCATATGTTATGTGATGAATTCTGATCGTGAATTGCGAGAGTATGATGATTTTATGACCCCTAATGTGTTATATTTGCACTCTTGGCGTGTTATGTGGGAACGTGATGTGTGGAAGTTGTGGAATTATCATGTTGTCTTACCCAGTAATTATACCATGCATATGATGCTATGGTTGTTATGTGTATACATCATTGTGATAGTAATGTAGTTGTGTTATGTTGTGTACCCTACACTAATTGACCCTAAGGGAAGAAATCAGTAAAAGTGTATGTGTAGAGAGAGAAAATTGGACCATTGACCATTTAACTCGAGCTGAGCATGACACAGGAAGTGGGGTCTACCATAGATTGAAAATCCACCTCTATTCATTTGGTATGCATGGAATTTTCTCTACATATGTCATACACCTCAAGATTAGTGAATGGAAACCCATACCTCTTTCTCTCTCTCATTAACTAGTTGTCTTATAGACGTCCTTATGTGATTATGATTGTGTTGAGCCTTGTGGGAGTTTGGAGGAGGTGATTCTGATAGAGACTATAACAATTACATGATTTGATCAGTTATTATATGTATTTTACGAGCTGAGGCTCGATATCCAAGTGTCAACAACTCAATGAGTACCCCTTTGGGTGCCATGGAAGGGCCACATAGTGATTGTAATGTGAATTTTTTATGTTCATATTTTATTCAAAAATTTAACTTCTTCTCTTTTCTTGTAAGAACCATCGATTATTCTTGATTGATGCATCCTTAAATTTTTGGGCATTTAATTTGATTTTGTACTAACAAAGAGGCCTTTGCATTATTATGACTATTTATCCATTTATTTTACTTAGTTTGAAATTTTCTTTTGGAGTTTAAAAGTTTTCTAGCCTAACACAAGGCTTGGGAATTGATGCCACTTGGAAATTGAAATTGATTGATATGTTGGTTCTAATGTTTTGATGTGATGGAATAGGTTCATGGGATACACTATGGAGTGGTAGGACCTATGGACCTGCTTCATTGTAGGGGAGTACTCCCCAAGGAGGTCATGGAGCTATGCAAATTTGAGCTACAAGTTACTATTGCACTTGGGTTGAGGTGATGGGGTTTTATGTTCCTATGACCATAGGGTGACCCGACCTCATTGAATGGAGAAATAAGGTGATAGGTATCTATGGTGAGTGACCCAACCTTGTTTTGACACAATGATTCTTATATTCAGGTGACATGGCTCTATGGTGAATGACCTGGCCAGCGCTTAGCACTATGATTCTTATATTCTGGTGATCATCAAATGTTCCCCAAATTTTAAATTTTCCATGGATGAAGAGCCTTCCTTTATTCTCTTTATCGATTCCATCATAGAGGATGGCTTGACGGTTGTTCGAAGTCTCCTTTCGCAATCATAAAATAATAATAGCGATAAAATAAATTGAATGTTTGAGGTAATGGAAATATTTTAAAATGAATATAAATAAAACATTAAATATTCTTAATATTCATGAAACTACTTGGGGCTTGGGCCAACCTTATTTCAAGAAAGAATTATGTAATTTTTTTGTTAATGTGAGGATGCATATTGTTGATCAAAGAACAACTAACAAAAAGCACACAAGAAGTCCGCGCGGGGAAGTGAGTCATATTCAAAGGCATGAATGGATAGGGAAAATGCGCACACAGAACAAAAGTTCATCTTTTGGAACTTAGCCATTTTCGCTCATAAAGGTCTATTTTTAGAGATGGCGTGCAGAGCACACAAATGAGGTAGAGACATGCGCGCCACACATTGGCTATTTTTGGAGGATTGGATATGGAGCACTTTGCATGAACATAGGCCGAAAATAGATCTACCATTGCCAGTTAGCTAATAGTAGTCTATTATTAGCGCACTTGCATGTGTGGCTAGTTTTGTAAAGGCGTGTGGCTAAGAAGAGCATGCCTCCTATTTTGGGATTAGATAAGCGGTGAAGGGCAAGACCCCACCCTTATATATATGTAGTAAATTGTGTAATAAAATAAAAAGAGAGAGGAAGAGATATAAACATAGATATGCTGTTAAATCTGTTACGCACGTACTACTGTCATTATAATGAAGCTTCGATATACTTATTGCATTGAATATAATGGAGGATGTTGGCTGAATCTAAGTGTTAGTTCTGTGTTTATTTGAATCTAGTATGCCTTTGATCTCATCATGGTTAGTACTTAATTCTACTTTTCCTTAGGTATAAATCTAGTATGCTCTATAAAATGATGTGTTAGTAATGGAACTGTGTGTGTGTGTGTGTGTGTGTGTGTGTGTGTGTGTGTGTGTGAAGTCTTCATCATGCTAACACCCTGCAATAACAACCCTAAAGAGGGACCTGGTACCTTTGCGCGCTTCGGGTGAGTGTTCAGTCTAGGCTGAGTGATGTGCCAACACGCATAGGGTTTCATCGGGTTTGTAACACTAAATTCTAGGCTGTACCAATGGTTTATTTATCGGGACCTCTTTTTCAGTTATTTTCAGGATGGTTCGAGATGAAGACACACCAGTTGACCTTAGCAATTATTGAAGAATGGATACGTGATCTGGAAGAAGAATACACACGGCGGTTCAACACTGGATCTGAGTTTAACGCACGCACTTGGGTGGAACATAATCTATATGACAACTTATATGAGAGCTTTTTCGCTATCTTTCCAGTAGAATTGTACAAGTGGTTGGTTGCTTATGCATCTAAATAGAATTGGAGGTATCGTGCACTTGTCTGGATGCATGAAGAATTCTAGGCAATTCCAGGCCATTTATGATGCTGATATGATTTGGACTCGAGCTGTGGATACGTGGTTTCATGGTGTCTTGAACAGTTATATTTTGGAAAACTCAATTTCCACTTATTCATGTCTAAAGGTAGTTGAATTCTAGTTTTTACGACATCTAAGGGGATCTTACCGACAAGGCATTTCGCTGGTGATGAAGATCCTGATGGTAACTTTGAATTTGGAGAGTAAACTGATGGCTAACGAAACCCCACCATGCGCGAGTACAGGAACAAGATTGGTGAAAGATGGCATACCTAACGGTAGAAAGGAAAAGAGAGGAAAGGCAACTTAAGTATAATGAGGTGTGTGAGATAGAGATAGAGAAGCAACATACCATTGCAGAAAGTATGGCGTTGAGGAGAGAGATAGATCGTGAAGGATTTGAAGCTCACATAGAAGATGTAGAGCCAGAGCATCAGGAACTCCCCCATCTTGGAAAGCATGACAGGGACCCCCCCTCAGCCTCACAATGAATCCCGCCAGCAGAGACTACGTGGGCCACGGGCACACATCTGAATCCACCTGGTAACCTAGCCCTTGCGCTTGATTTTCCAGTATCTAGTACGACAAGTAATCAACAAGCAAGTGTGGGAAGTAAGAGAGCAAGCACATCAATGGAAGGGCAAATGAATTCATTGTTATTTGGAGGTGTGTTTTCATGCGCATCGTCCGCACAAAATATGAGCGTGCTAAATGTTGGATTCACTTCTAGAAGTGGAACTACTTCACAGACCATAGGGGTTTAGTATAATACTACTGTCGGAGCATAGGGGAGTACGTCTACATGACCTATTCCAGCTACAGGTTCGGGATCAGGAGGCATGAGAAGTTCTGGTTCAGGTGGATTTGGAGGTTCTCGAGGCAGGGGGAACACTGGAGGTTTTGGATCAGGTGGGCAAGGTCTGCACCAACCCTAGAATATTTATATGGAAATGTATCTTCGACTTCCAGAGTATAGGGGCATAAAAGATGCTGCTAAACATTGGCATATGTGTGAAGTATTGTGGTACGCGAAAGGAATCATAGCTTATGAGCGTAAGGCAAGCTAATTTTCTACTACATTACAAGGCCGCACGCATAGATGGTACATAAAGTTTGACCCTGATCAGACTAGCGTGGATTATGTAGCATTGAAGGATGCATTCTTAAAATAATTTTATATCCCTGAATTTGAGTAGAAGAGTATTGTATTCAATGAAAGGTTTTGCAAGATCTCTTGAAATGGGGAAAAACCCCAAAGATTTGTGCAAAGCCCCTCAAGGGACCATTAGATAAGAAATGAGCAAGGAAACCTACTTTGCATGCATTAAACTTGAAGCAAACAAGCAATCTAACAAATATAACTATCCTCTATTCTTGAAAGTTTGATAAAATGAGCCTAATAAGGATCTAAGCAATCAGTTTTGTTGTTTACTCCACGAGGGTGAATGAATCTCACTAAATGGCTACATGGCCAAGTTTAGCTATTCCATTACTAACCTATCATAGGTGCAAGATGAAGCTATTTTAATGGGGGATAGCCAAGATCAAATGCCTATTAGCTTGGCTAATGCAAATGAGGTCTAATGCCAATATCTACAAATGTGAGAGAGAAGGATTTGTGAGTGAAGTTGTAAGGTTGAGAGGTAGGGGTGACCCTTCTATTTATAGTTTTCCAAATGGAAGAGTTTGGAATTTGGGTGCATGTGGGACAAAAGATTTTAAATTAGATTAGGATAAACATGCTTTAGGCTAGTTAACTAGGTTTTAGGTTAGTTAAACTTGATTAGCAAGTGATTAGAGACTTATTGAGAGTTGAGAGGGGTCTGGTTAATCAATTGTGACTGATAGATAGCCTACGAGACCAATAGAAGTGGTCTAGAGAGAACTAGGGAGGTTCTGAATGGTTGAAAGGAGGAATGTTTAGCTAATAAGAGAGATTTTAGCCAAATAAGCCGATTATAGGAGGAATATGATTGAGAAGGTGTCGTGAATGGGCATCCGAGAGTGGGGTTCAGAATGGGGAATTAATGAAGTGTATTTAATTGAATGGATTGGATGAAATGCTAAGTATAAGCATACTTTAGGTGTTTACATTTGTCGCTCTTTGAGGTGGCATAAGTAACATCACTTCAAAGAAAGTAGACAAGCATAAACAAGTAGAAAATTTTGATGGGATGGAAGAAAAATGAATAGAATGGAGGATTCCCCCTTGATTGTCGATGGGGTGATAGAAGAACTCGATTGATGATTGAAAAGATGATAGAAAGAGAACAAAAGAAAGAATAGTGTGAAGAAGAAAGGGGATATAGAAGAAAAGGAGAGTGAGGAAGGGGGATTGAGCCAACATCCATCCAGTTCCTTTTAAACAACTTTATTTTTCATCATATTGCTAGTGACCTTCATCATCGGTCCTTATTAAAAAGAATGAACAAAAGTGTAGTATGACATGAAAAGCCATATACGAACAAATTTCCATTGCTAAAAAAACACAAACTCCATGCAACATACAAAATGCAATGCAATATGATAAAGTAAAAGATGCCTAACTCCATGCAACATACATAATGCAATGTAATATGAGAAAGTAAACAAGCTAACCTAACAGAGAAATATAATGTAATGTTTTTTTTTATCGATCTTTAATTCTAACTTATTAGAATTAATGACAAGGGTTAATGATGGTGCCCCAAGCAAGGATACATGCAAGGAGAATAATGGAGGACACTTTGGTCCTATGAAAAAGTAATGTGCACTACGAAACAATACTAGGTAACTCGTTGTGCCCCAGAGTACATAGGAAGTAATCAACCTAGCTTTTGTTGATGGAGGTAGATCAAGATGATCCGTGATTCGCACACATAAACATGTGAGAACCAAAGATTGACATTTTGTAGGATGATTTTCAATTTTTAGAAATTTTTTGAAACATATTTGAATGTTTTTGTGATTTTTGAATTTTTTTTGAAACTATGTACAGGAAGACAAAGAAACATGGATGCCCCCAACAATAGATGGGATGCACAAGGGCATAATGCCACGTGTGTATAATAAAGGTGAAGATGCAAAATGCCCCAGTGATTAGGTGGGAGTATTCAAAGGTAAACTCTTCACGAGTAGAAGTGGGACCCAAGGCCATTATGGATAGGTTCAACATGATGATGAACGTAAAACAATGAAGTGCTGGGAAGAAGCAAGGATGCCCCCAGCGTAAGTTGGCCTAAAAGCACATGATAGAAAGGAAGGAGAAGATTATTTTTGTGAAAGGGGAAAAAGGTGTCCGAAATCATGGCAAAAAATTAATCTTATACACATGGATGTTATGAACGAAGTAGAAGAACGATGTGAATGATATGAATGTAGCTTAGAAGCCTCACAATGAAGAAGTGAGTAGACAAAGGCACAAATCATGAGATAAGATAAAGACTAGAGTAAGAGTCTGAACAAGGTCCAAAAAAAGACACTTGGTAACATACTAATCCTGTTTACTCATAGAGATCTAGTGTGTGCATGTGGAATTTAATTACCTCTTGAAGGGAAGATTTAATAGACAACAATTGAAGATACCCTAGCCAATGTGTAGGAATGATTGATTGTGAAAGGTGATTTTGTGAATGGATGGTGAAAGGATAACCATACATTGCTTCGCTGCCAGCCAGGTGTCCATAGCCCTGAAGGAGATGCATTTGATTCTAATCGCAACATTGCTCTACTGCCAATCAGACGTCCATAGCCTTGATAGAGATTATTGGAAATACCCCAAGAGAGAGTTATTTATCAATTTGATTTTTCTCTTAGATTTTAGATTTTGATTTTTGATTGATTTTGATTCTTTTTATTTTTGAAAAATTATTTCATCTCTCTTGTTTGATAAGGGGTTAAGAACCACTGATGGCTTGATGAAAGGAGGTGGAAGTGATTGCGATGACGACATTGGCTAATGTTAACAAATATGTCCAAAAGTTCTTCACAACAAATTTATTAGATGCTGATTGTGATAGGATCTATAAGAGGTCAGTTGTTCTTTAATTTACCAAGGTGATAAAAGACCAGGGTCAAATGGATACCATAGATATAAATGTTGTAGAATGCATGTGAATAGGCTAACCACAATATCATTGAAGGGATGAAAATGGTAGAAAGACTTGCAGAGGAATGATAAGAAAGGGAAGAAAGAAACATCCATGTGTACACAATACCTAATTGCAATGTTTGATCTTTGTACCTTTGATTTTTCTTGTGTTTTCTCAATGTTTTTGTATTTTTGCATTGTTTTGATTTTTAGATTTTTGATAGGTTTTGGAGGTTGGGACCAATAAAATCACTCTGCGTGGTAAAATCCAACAACGATGTCTGTGACTTCCTTGATAAGGGAGACAAGGTGTGTTTGCTTATCAAGCGTACTATTTTCTCCAATCTCAATGATCGAGGTGAGCTCATACTCAACAAATGACTGTGATATATTATGAAACATGGATTTCATATGCGGTAGCTTGAGTTCCCTGTCCATAGGTTTCCGCACTTTGCGCCATACTTGATGGTTGCGTTGGTGTGTGTACTTGAATTGTGCTTGATTTACAATTTTGATATTTTTTGAGTTGTTGGGGGATTTCAAGCTCTTGGAATTTTTGACTTGATCTTGATAATGAACATGTTTGGGTTTCTTATAAGATGATGTGTGACTTTTCTGACCCCGAGAAGTGGGAGAAGAGAGCGAATGTTTATGATTGATGATAGAAACGATAGAAATGATGGTGGGATTGCCCCAGTCATTGGTAAAAATATGATGTGATGGACGAATAGGATATGGTCCAAGAATTAAAGAGGATGGACTACCAGGAGGTGAGCCACTGATAGAAGATGATGAATGACTGCTAGGATATGGTCCTAAGATGGAAGAAATTAGGCTACGAGGACATGGCCCAAGAATAGAATAATATGATGAAGGGATGCTAGGGTGTGGCCCAAGTATAGACGAGGAGGGACTACTCGGAGGTATCCCATAGATAGAAGAGGATGAAGGGCTACTAGGGCATGGCCCAAGAATAGAAGGGAATGAGATACCAAGAGGTGACCCAAAAGTAGAAAATGGAGGGCTACATGGGGGTGGCCCTAGGATAGAAGAAGACAATGGGCTACTCAGTGATGACCCAAGGAGAGATTTTGATTGAGGAATGGTGATAGATAATGAATGCTTTGGTAACGAGAAGATAGGCCATGGATCAATACTAGACCCTGACATATCATCATGCTTAGAAGAAGGTGAAGATGAAATAACAAAAGAAGAATCAAGTTCCATGACCTTAGGCTCTTCCTTTATGTTTTGTTGAATAGGATCAATTTCTTCTCCCCAATACGTGAGCACATCAAGTTCCAAAAATAATCCTTGTTTGCAATCCTCTAAAGGGATATCATCTTGTAGTCTAATTGTTCCTTCATTATGAGAGAAATCAATTAGTAGAGGTTGTCGTTCTTTAGCCATAACAGGTTGACTAGAAGAAATGGGCCCAATAAGTGGGGAAGATTGATTGATAGAAGAAGATGACTCAAGAGAGGAAGTAGGATTGGTGGTAGGCATCTCATGAATGGACGATTTGGATTTGGACCTAGATTGCTTTTCTAGAAGACGATGCAATGTAGGGGAGAAAATAGGATCACATAGCCATCTATTAAGTTGCGACGTAGGAGTTGAAATAGATGATTGAATAGAGGGAATCTGAGTCGTGGAGATCTTCGATGGAGAAAGGGGTCGTCGAGGTGACTGATGAAGGAAGTCTTGTGAAGAAAGGGAGGACCGCGACTCAAGAACCGAATCAGATGTATGATTGAAGGAATTTGGAGTCGCACGCGTATTCAAAGGAGGAAGACGTTGTTGAGGTGATTTGGAATAAAGGTCTTACAAAGGAAGGGAGGACAGTGATTCAAGATTTGATATAGGGGTATACGAACAATAGTTGGGATCCAAATCTTCAGAAGAAGAGTGGGAATCTGAATGGTAGTTTGGATCTGAATCAAAAGAAGAAGAGTGGGGGGAACCTAAATAGTAATTTGGATAAGAAGAATCCAAACTATACCGCTGAATATGAGATGAAGGTGGGGAATAGGGTACCTGAATGTGCTCTCTAGCACAAAGAACCAAACAAGGTTTAGTTGTAATGGGAATCTTTTGATTTGAATTGCTAAACCTTGGTTTCGTATTTTTTTAAGTATGAGGAACCACATGATAGTCAGTCATTTTTGGCATTGTTTTAAGCACAAATTTCTAGATCTAGATAGTGTGATGGAACTCCTTTAAAGGGAAGGAAGTGACATATCGATTCAAAGAAGTATAATGACATCCAACTAGACATTTCGTATGCATGCGTGATTTTCCAAAGAAGGTCTGAAGAAAATAGACATCGTGATGATGCAATATCAATGAGATCAAAAGGGATTGTCCTAGAAAATAAGTTTTCTAGATGAATGATCACAAGGAACAATCATGCAAGTGTAAAACACAAAGCCAATCAATAGGGAAATACACCCTAAAAATGTGTGCAAAATGATTGTTCGATGCAAAGATGATCAACACAATGTCAATATTTACGTCAAGCTCGAAATGAACAAGGAATAAATATTAACAAAGGGTAGATGTGACTCCCAATCAAAGGATACCATGAAAATTTCAACAACCAACAAGGCCAAAATGTTAAAGGGTGAGGTTTACAAATGTAAGCCATGTAACCACACCAATTGGACATGTCTATCAAGCTTCATGGAGAAGTGAGATATTAGTATCAAAGTGGTATCAAAACGACACAAACAAGTAAGCGACAATCTTCAAGATTTTGGACAATGTTCAAATTCAAACTAAGTCAAAGTATAATAAGGATTTGCTAAAATGTGGGCAATGTAATGCCACAATGCAAACACTTAAATTACATTTATGAGAAATGCGACATAAGTATCTTAATTATGTCGAGATAATGTAAACAAGGTAACATGTTAAAGGGAGATCAAATGATGAATCAATCCTAACTATGATGATGATCTTGAAATTAAGATCAAGTGGCCATCAAATATATAAGGATGCATCCACACACTTTAGACGTTTAACAACTCAGCCGCAAACATGGATGAGCGTAAATGGACAAAAAAGTGGTGAACACTATCTATGACAACACTCCCGAAAGATGCTTCCTCTTGTCCCAAATGGAAAACAAGAACACAAAGGTGTAGATAAAAAGATGAAAATAAACTAAGTGTCACTTGGGAAAAGTTTCTCCTCGTCCGAAGGTGAGAAAGAAACCAAGATAAACGATACATCGTTTAATTTTGTGATGAGACACACTTAGATCTAACTTAAATGGATTTGTTACCGCGTTCGAAAAACAAGGTTTTGAATCCAAACAAGTTATCACTGCGTGATGGACAAGATGCAATAATGGACTAGTAAAGTGGGCTCCTTGACAGAATGGCTTCCTTAATAAGATCTCTCAACTAGGTGTCACAAAATTGTCTTAAGTGAGCTCTATTTACCCAAAAATTCGTAATGACTGAATTGAGAGTATCTCAACTTTACTTTACCCCCTTTATGATACAATGATAAACTAGTGCATTTAATTGTACCCTCACTGGGGTCGCCATACGGACAACCAGTAACACTAACTTACAAGGAAAAAATAGTCAAGTGGGTAAGCGGAGCGCTTCCTGTTTCATCCACAAGGTTACACAGTGGTGGATTACTTTAGGGTTCTTGGAACCACCCCCATTGTTGTAGCTTAAGGCGTTATGCCAAAGGAGTTATGTTCCAGTTAAGTGGAGAGGGATGTACCCTTTTCCAAAACCTGTAATACAATGTGTTTTGTGTTTTGGTTTTGATGTCTTTCTTTGACATGCGATTTTGGTCCTACATACCAAGAGTTAGTAGTTTTCCACAAAAGATCATGATATCAAAATAGAGTTTGCGTGTTACTTTTGATTCCTAAGATTACCAAAAGGTGTGAAGGAAGAGCATACACAATGCAAAAACTCCAATAAAATACTTTATATGGAAAAAAAACTTGTAAGTGTGCCTTGCAAAAGATAGAGTTTGTTTTTAACCAATTTTGAAAGGTTAACCCAATTAACAAACGTAAAATAAGTGTGTTTGAAAGTGGAAAAAGGGTTTCCTAGAAGTGTTTTTGATCCCCAAGATCACCTAGACGGTGCGAGGAGAGAGCTTACACACTTCATGAAAGCCTTTTCTAACTAAAAAATAAAAACACTTAGACTCCGTTAGTTAAATAACCCAAAAGAAGCCTACAATTACCTATTAGAAAATGACTAGTTATATAATAATGTAAACCATAAATTCTCTATAACTCAAAATCCTAATTTTATGATTCCATTGCTTAGTTATTTTCAATACCTTTCCAATGCAACAAAAACAGAGTCGCTTCGAGCTCGGGAACAAAAGTTATGGCCAGCGGAAGATTGCTAATGATGCCTATGCGAAGGTTTGGGCGTGTGTGTCCAATTTAAGGTGCCTGCACTTCTCTATCAAAAAATGACAGTTAGTGGTACATGTGCTGGCAGAAAGGTGTATATGTGCCCTTCCTTGTAGGTGGCTAAAAAACATGAGATTTTTCAAAAAATCTCCAAAAATGTCAAATTTTTGTTATTTTGTTTCAATTTCAGCAGCACTTTACCTCCCTTAATCTTGCAAAGAGCACAAAAGTAAGACAAACCTAGCTTAAATAATTAGGAAGCCTGATTTTTATCCATTAATACAAGAAAGGTTAGTGAAATCAAAAACTTGAAACTAATCTAAAAAACTTTGAAAAATTAATCTAGAAAGCTTGAAACTAATCTAGAAAGATTGAAACTAAAAAAATTAGAAACTAAAATAAAAGCTTGAAAATGAATCCATTAATGGAGGATGGACTAAGTGTCCCACCGGACGTGCCAAATGTATTCAATGAAAGATTTTTCAAGAGCTATTGAAATGGGGAAAAACCCCAAAGATTTGTGCAAATCCCCTTTAAGGGACCATCGGATAAGAAATGAGCAAGGAAACCTAATTTGGATGCATTAAACTTGAAGCAAACAAGAAATCTAGCAAATATAAATATCCTCTATTCTTGAAAGCTTGATAAAATGAGCCTAATAAGGATCTAAGCAATCAATTTTGTTGTTTACTCCATGAGGGTGAATGAATCTCACTAAATGGCTACATGGCAAAGTTTAGCTATTCCATTACTAACATATCATGGGTGCAAGATGAAGTTATTTTAATGGAGGATAGACAAGATCAAATACCTATTAGCTTGGCTAATGCAAATGAGGTCTAATGCCAATATCTCTAAATGTGAGAGAGGAGGACTTGTGAGTGAAGTTATAAGGTTGAGAGGTAGGGGTGACCCTTCTATTTATAGTTTTCCAAATGGAAGAGTTTGGAATTTGGGTGCATGTTGGACTAAAGATTTTAAATTAGATTAGGATAAACATTCTTTAGGATTAGTTAAGCTTGGTTTAGGTAGTTAACTAGGGTTTAGGATAGTTAAACTTGATTAACAAGTGATTAGAGACTTATTGAGAGTTGGGAGGGGTTTGGTTAATCAATTTTGACTTATAGATAGCCTACGAAGCCAATAGAAGTGGTTTAGAGAGAACTAGGGAGGTTTTGAATGGTCGAAAGGAGGAATGTTTAGTTAATAAGAGAGCTATTGGCCAAATAAGCTGATTATAGGAGCAATATGACCGAGAAGGTGTCGTGAATGGGCATCTGAGAGTGGGGTTCAGAATGGGGAATTAATGACGTGTCGTTAATTGAATGGATTAGATGAAATGCTAAGTATAAGCACACTTTAGGTGTCTACAAGTATAAGTTCACTCAAGGATATTAAGCAAGGCACTACTGAGAGTGTGCACGAGTATGATGGCCATTTTAAAATGCTTCTGTCTAAACTTTCCTATGATATTCATGCAAACCAACATGCACAATGGTTTTTTGGGGGATTGATTACACCATTTAGGAGGTCACTGTCACATAAGACATATACTGATCTATGCGAGGCATTGGAAGTAGCCCTACGTGTTGAGGTAGTTGGGAGTATTGACACTGGCATTCGCCCATTCTTAGAGGCACATATTGTAGCTATGGAAAAACAAATAGAGAAATTATCGGAAAATTCAGCTCATGAAACACACTCAGGAATTTGGTATACAGATTGTGAAGTAGAGGGTCACACAAAGGATAGTTGTCCTCGTAGAACAATATGCTCATTGCTAATGGATTGTGAGATATGCCACTTAAACCATGATGCTAGCCACTGCCCATTATTATAATGCGCGATAAGGAAGAACGTTTCAAGCTACTGTAAAATTTGCAGGTCAACAACTCATGACACGGAGGATTGCCGACTGATTGGACAGATCCATGATGCTATAGATATTGGTGTACGAAAGATAGGAGTTTTAGATAAATCTAAAGGCAAGAATGAGCCTCAAGACCAGGAGCATAATCAGGTGTGATATGATCAGAATGAGGGGTGTTTTGAAGGAAGTCATGGCAGAGGTCAAGGATACCGTGGTGGATTCGGAGGATGAGGCCATGGTGCTGGAAGAAGTGAGTTTCCTTGTGGAACATGTTATACATGCAGATCTCCTGACCACTATAGGTGGGAATGTCCTCAGAATATTACATGTTATTTCTGTGGAAAGAAACATAGCTATGAAGAGTTCCTGAACTTATATGAGCATCTGATTTAGCAACATAAACAAGAAAACAAGGGTGCAACGATGGTTAGGATACAACGCGCTGTGGAAAATCAATGGATTCCCAAAATGGAAGCAAATTCCAAGGCACTACAAGTGAGAATCATGACCCGCGCTAAGGCAACACGTGCCAAGGAGGCATTACAGCAGAAACCTACCATCATTAAAGATGAGGTTCTTCATGCACGGTACCTAGATCCTACCTATCAGAAGGAAGTTTATCAGGATACCATGGAAGTTATAAGGAATCTTCAGGGTGAGATACAATATTTAAAGGAGCAGAAGATGGTCCAAACTAATATAGATGACTTGAGAGAAGTGTGCAAAATGTTGCGCTAGGAGAACATCATTCCATTATTAGGGAGTTGGTTAAAAGGGAACATTCCACGCGTAACTACTGAGACTGGATGGCAGATCCTGCATGCAAATCTCCCTCCTCATAGCCTATATTATGACAAGGAAATCACTCTGAATGCTATTGTGGATGTTGATTAATATATTGATTGATACAGGCGCGGAAGTCAATGTTCTTACCTTGGATGCATGGGTACAAATGGGGAGACCCCCATTACAGAAATCGCCTAATGTATTATTCATGGCTGATCAGACTAAGGCCACTCCGTAGGAGTTTTAAAAGATGCATCCATTACCATACAAGGAGCCAAGTTCATTGGAGACTTTGAAGTTTTAGCGCTGTAAGAATCAGATAGCTTCCTAGCTCTATTAGGGCGTCCTTGGTGCTATGCAAATAATGCAGATCTTCGGTTCAACAAGGGCTATATCAGTTTTGAAAATAAAGAGGAAAGGGTTATTATCTGTTTAGCAGATGGAAAGTTTGTGCCCTATGTTGAGCCCTTAAGTGAAGAAGATCTGAATAGGATTTATGTACGCGCCATCCGAGATCCAGAGATGATTGAACCAACCAAAGAAGGACTAATTCATTGGGAGGGTGCACATTCTATTAATGACACTACAAGTGTTGCTTGTGATAATTGGGCACACAACACTTATGAGTTGGTAGGGTGCGAAGTAAAGAGAATATTCTTTCAAGGCATAAAACTGTGTTATGTTAGGAGGATAGGTAACAAATCAGTACCTTGTTACACAAGAGAAGGGGATCCCATGCTATTCCTGTGCGCCATGGAAGAAAAATGGATAGACCCGTTGGAGAGGAGAAATATAATAGCATATACACTACGTGGGACAACAACATGATGGTGGGTGGTCCGTAGGGATAATCTTGTCGGATGGAATGAAATTGGGATTGCTCTTACTACTAGGTTTTTTAGGAGCAATGCACCTACTCAAATATATATTTATCATGGTAATCAACCTATTCAACACCACATTTACAAGCGTGAGAGACTTTGGATAGAAGGGACGGAAGCTTTACCACCTTCACTATGGGTGCACCGGTTTTATTCCACTTTACAAGGCTACGTGTGTGCTTGGTATGCATATGCAAAACTTCATAGAGAAACTGGAAATTGACACACTTTAACTGTAGGAATGACCTAGACATTTGAATTCTTCTCAAAAAACCTTTGGTAGAAGAGGCATTGAAAGTTGTCAAGCACTTAACTATGGGGGATAGTGCCAAGGCTGAAGAACTCCTTCAGGAGTTATTAGATAAAGAAGACTCAGGAGCGCGTCTTGCTAATGAAACAGAGGCTAATGCAACATTACTTCAACGTGCTTGCCTTGATACAGAGAAAGGGAAAATGGTCTACCTAGTGGATGACAAAGAAGTAGATAATCTGGATGCAAACCATTCAACAGGAAGGCATGAGGTATTGGACAGTGCAGATAGGACCACACACACCTATCATGAACCTATGAAGACAAAGAGGGTGAATATTGGAACAAATACTGAGCCTAAGGAAGCCATAATTGGATACTATTGGTCAGACTCTAAAGTGGAAAAAATCATAGAGTTACTAAGGGACTACCAAGACCTATTTCCTAGGGGGTACCATGAACTTAAAGGCATGCATGAGTCATTAGGGGAGATGAAGATAAAGTTTAAAGAGGGTGCACACCCAATTAGAAAGAGGCCTTACCAAATGAACCCTAATTTGCGCAAAAAGGTCAAAGAAGATATTGATAACAAGTTGAATTCTCGAATTATCAAGCCCCTTGATGAGTTAGAATGGGTTATCCAATGGTGATCAATATCAAGAAAGATGGATGGATTTGAATATGTGTGGACTACATAGAGCTGAATGCTATATATGTAACGGATCTATTACCTATGCCATTTACTGAGGAAATACTAGGAGTTGCAAGGTACGAAGTCTATTCATTTACAGATGGGTTCTCTGGGTATCATCAGGTTAGGATTGCCCAGGAAGATCAAGAAAAGACTACATTTACTACTGAGTGGGTTAGCTTTGCCGTTACTGTGATGCCCTTTGGTCTGAAAAATGCGCCTGCTATATTTTCGTGCATAGTTGTCTAAGTGTTCAAGGAATTTATTCAGAACTTTTTACAGGTATATTTAGACGATTGGATATTGTATGGATTAGTTAAGGACCATTGTGAAAATCTACACTTAATTTTTGAATGGTGTAGGTATTTGAGTATCTCTTTGAACATCAAGAAGTGTATATTTGCTACACAATTTTGGATACTTTTAGGACACATAATCTTCAAGGAGGGTTTGTTGGTTGATCCAACAAAGGTTGCAGTCATTATAGGCCTATGGGAGCCTACCAGTAAAAGTGAGGTGCGTGGATTTTTCCCGTAAAATTGGCAAGGGCAATTTTACAGATAACCCTACCAAAATTTTGTTCCGGTCCCTCGTCAGGGACTCCTTGCGTTCGGAACGTTGCAAAATCCCTTCCCGGGAAATCTAGTTTTCCGAACTTAGCCATTTTTGGTCTTTTTTGGTCGGGCGCACCTAATGTCTATGCAACATAAAGTGTTCATGCGCCCCCTTTAAATCCTTTGGCGCACTGTTTGAAGTGTCGACACGCATTTTGGTGCACCTTACTATGTTGCACCTTTCTTGCATGCGCCAAGGCGCATGCGCCTTCGTGTCAACAATACTTTTGTTGCGCCGCGTTTTGGTGCGCCTTGGGCGCACATATTTCTGTGTTGACAACACTTTTGGCGCGCCAAAGGTGCACATAACTTCATGTTAGCAGGTGTTTTGATGCGCCAAAGGGTGCATCCTTTCCGTTGTCGACAGGCATTTTGGTGCGCCACTTGAAAAAGTGGTTGGCGCATTTATTACAACCTCACCTATATATAGGCGCATCCGCCCTGTCATTTTCATCAGACAAAATCACGTGATTATTCTTTTCCCTCTGCACCTGTCAGCGCGCCTGTCATTCTCATATCACGTCGTGGACCCAGTTTCACCTCTGACATTATATATATTCTTGGTAAGTGGTCCTTTGCTCTTGTGTTTTGTGTTTTGGTTATTGGCTGCTTGTTTGTGGGGACTAGATTAAATAAATCTGTGAAACCATGAACCCTCCCCCTTGCTGTTTTTTCTATCCTTCCCCATGCACTCCCCCCTCTTTCCAGATCTGCTGGTAAAGAGGACTTTGTCTTGGAAAAAATTGCTTAAATCTCTGAGTTTTAGCTTCTTCATCACCCAAGGAACCCTGCAAAAGAAGCTTAAACACATGTAAACCCCTCAGAGAAAAGAATCAAGGCTTAAAAAAATAAGACTGTATTTTTTCCTCTTTTGGCGCATCCGCCACCCCTGCAACATGATATACAGTCGCACCAATGGCGCACCCACCATGCCTGTTGCATAAAAAATAGCTGCGCCCTCAAGGCGCACTTCCCTTGCTTGCAGCACCCGCTTTCCCTGCGCCCTCTTGGTGCACCAAACTCATGTGTAGCATTGATAAAATTTGCGCCATTGGCGCACCCTGCATCCATGCAACACCAACTTTATTTGTGCCAAGTACAAAATTGTTAACGGTGCAGGCGCATCCATTATTACAACAACATCATGTCATGCAGACCTTCTATGCGCCGTGCCAAGTTCCCCTATGGCGCATGAAAAAATGATGTTACACGCATTAAACCTGTGCCCTTTGGCACATCCTGTACCCGTGTAACATGAAAAATATCAGCGCCCGATATAAAATGCATACATATGGCGCAGGCGCACTTCTGCTTGCAAAAACAAAAAAAATGCAACCTGCAGTATCCATGCGCCCTGCGCCCTTTGGCGCTGATTTATCCCTTGCAGCACCCCTTTTCTATGTGCCATACTATTTAACCCTGCAATCTGCAGTATTCATGCGCCCTGCGCCCTGAGGCCTTAAAATTGCTAACTCTTCCTTCTGTCAACGCTTTAATGGAAGATCAAACAGCTAATATGACTTTCTTGCGTTGGGTTTCACTTCTTCTTCTTGCAGATCAGCAACTGAGTTCAGAATTACATATGTCAACATCAAGCAAGAGACCTACCAAATCTAAAGGCAAAGCCAAGCTCACAGAGGAAGAAATGAAGTACAAATATCAGAGGGTCAGGATGCCCGAATCCCAGGCAGAGTGTGACCTGGATATCAGAGACTCAGAACTTGGGCACATTGATATGGAGGATTTCTGGGCCAGAACCCGGAAGGTCACAGGAAGTCCGTGGATGGACAAACTGATGGGCAGTGGGCTGCATTTTGCTGGTGGGATCCCAGTTAGTGCCGTAAACAATGAGTTCATGATGGTAGTAGCCCGCTGCTACAACAAAGATACAAGATGTGTCCATAATGAGAAGGGCGAGGTCATAATCAACCTCACTGCCTGACACTTCGAAATAATGCTCGGCATTCCTCATCACCGGCACTTTGTGGCCGTAAGCCGGGAAGATTGCATCAAGGCTTGGGACGATAATGAGGATCAGTGTATGCAGTTGATGAATGAGGTATACCTGAAGAATAAGAAGGTGGTGACCAGATGGCCACAAGTCATTCATCGAAGTGATTTTTCAGAGGAACTCAGTGATACAATCACGTTCCTGAGCAGAGTATTTGGGCTTCCTGATGCCCACTACTTTCACAAATGGATGCTGAGATATTTAGAGACAATGAACAAAAATGTGCCAGATCAACGCTTTGAGTGGGCAGAGATCATAAGCAGCACCATATCTGAGCAGCTCCAACAACTTACCACAATGGGGAAGTTCTATATGAACTCTTACGTAGTTTATGTTGCGGCCTCAGAAAGGGATTATCCAGCCTTAATGCGGTGCGGGGTTTGGCCCCAAGTTAAAATATATGAATACTATCCAGAATTGAAGCTGGAAAATAGTATCCCCCAGTTCACAAAGATTAATGATGCCTTCTTCTACGGCATCATCTACCTTTTAAGGCCAAACATGACTCACGGTCGTATGACCAAGAGCATTGTTGCAGCTACAGAGAAATGGGGAGCCTTGTTCACACAATTCCCCACCTTTACCTATCTAAGGGCAGCCAACTTCTTGGGGGAACCAACCAAATTGCCGAGATATGCCGGCCCCAAGTTGATCCTGTTGGAGCTGTCGAGGTAGCTTATAACCTACCACGAAAAGTGCCTAAAGAGAAAGAAGGGTGGAACTCCTTTCCCCCTCACAGTGGGCAGGTATACTTGTCTCTCTCACCACAAAGCAAAGGATATGTTTGCAGAACTGGAGCTGCTAAATCTGAAACATAACTTCCCGGCAAGGCCCAATTTTGACCCAAGGAATTGTCTGCCCAGGGCCAAACTCGATCCGATCCACATCCCACAGATCGAGGATATTTATATCGACCTATATCATGAGGTCGAGCTCAGGAGGAAAGACCATTCCCACTTGGCTTTGGCTGAAATCATCCAGTACGGTGTGGCCATCATCCCAAAAGGTTATCAAACTACTGATCAAGAAGTTGATCAGGTATATCTTGACACAAATGGGGATGATTGGCCTTTCGCTGTAATTGATAGAACCAAAGTGCCTCAGACCATAGAAGAAAGGGTCAAGGAAACTCTGCAGAGAAAGGAGCATTGGTGCAGAATGAATGGCCTCATTTACCTCGGAGTTGATTTCACTACATCTCCATTGGGCAACGCACCTTCCCAGGAAAAATAGCTGCCAAAGGGAAAAGGGAAAGGCAAAGAGGGTGAGTCAAGCTCCACCCAAGAGGAAGCTCCTGAAAGTCCTCCTTCCGCTTCACAAGAACGGGTTGTAATCCCGGAAAGCTTAGAAGAAGAAGCAGCGGAAGATGTTCCGATAGGCACATCCACTCAGGATGTTGCCACTACTGTAACTATTGAGGTCCCTTCTATCCCTTCTCCTTCTCCTCCTTCCCCTCCTCGAGTGACCCAAGCGACCATTCCTTTGGTCGTGTCCTCTCCCCCATCTTCTACTGTTCCCCCTTCTTCATCATCCATCTTCTCTTCTCTCGCGGAGTTGTCCCCCACCATTTCTTCCCTCATCTCTCAGCTCCCTTCCATTCCTATGTCTACCTCCCCTGCAGTATCCCTTCCTCCCGTGAGCACTTTCTCGGCTTCCCTCTCAATGCCGCCTCCAAGTGTCTCCACGTTTTTTCCTTCTACTACTGCAGCTGCTCCCTTTTCTATTTCTGGTCCTTCTCCCATAAGTCCAGCCTGGATCTCCCAGCACCTGAGTCAACAAAAGAGGAAAGTTCCCATCGCCCTGATGGACTTCTCCGTCATCCCATCAAAAGGGGTCAAGAAGCAAAAACCTATAACCCGCTTCTCTCAGAGTGCATCAGGGGAGAGAGTAATGGAGATAGCATACCCCAATCCTTTAAAGGATAAAAAGGATCTGTCTTCGACAGATTACATAGTGACCCAAGTCACGATGGGGACATCTTCAGAAAGCCTTCAGGGAGAGGCCCTATCTGCAGTGGACGCCCTTTGCAAGAAGCTCCAGGAAGCAAAGGAAGAGAAAAGGCTGTTAAAGGAGAAAAATAAACATCTTCTCCACGCCTTGCAGAAAATGGGCAGTGCGCCTCCTACAACTGCCACCGAAACTCCTGAGCCTCTGAGCCAGGATAAGATTAATGAGTATACCAAAATCGGCGAGCAGGGCATGGCAGTTTCCACCTGGAGGAGCCAAATCCTCAAGGAAAGCGAGGGAGTAATCGCCAAGTTCACCAGTTTGTATCAGAATATCAATCGGGTGAACAAAGAGCTCCAGGCGATAGCAGGACCCATCTCCGAAGAGCTGGACCATGCCAAGATGCAGCATGAGACCTTTCAGAAAATGTTCGACTGTTCAGTCAAAGATCTGGTCAAGTTTGGCATCCTTGGTCACCCCAGAGCCCTCAACAAAATCCTTTCTACTCTGGATTATCGGGTTGATCAGCTGGAGTTCGTCCTGGAGAAGATCGACAAAATAAAGGAGGAAGCCCTGGATGCAATGCATCAAATGGAACAGATTGTCCTAAGAATGTCTCCAGGCTTGCTCACTTCTTCTTTCACCTTAAGAAAGGTTGAGGAAACTATTCAGATCTTCAAGGAGATCGTTTCACAGGGGCTGGGACCAGAGGTCACGTTCGACGCCGAATCCATCAACAACCTGTTGGCATGTCGTGACTTCATTGGGTACCTGATAGAGGTGGAAAATGATTATTCCAAACTCCCAGAAAAGCTCACAGACGAGCGGGAGACTTGCGAAGCTATCAGCGATCGACACAAGGATCCTTCCCAGGATCAACTTCAACCCATGATCAGCAAGTTCATGGAGTATCGTGCCCAGTTCCACATCTCATCTCTCCTGAGCAGCAGCAAAAGCAGGATACCCCCTTTCAGCCGCGGGACGACGATGAATAGTTTCCTTCTTCCCGACTTTCTCCTTGTAAATTATCTAAAGTGTGTTGACACAAATGATGACATCATCCATGTTGCACCATGGGATGATGTCATCCACCAAAGTTGTCAAAAAGTCAACAAATGACTTTGTAATCTATTGTAAGATATTTTTGTAATTAAGTGGTTGGTTTGCTTTTGTCTTCTTTTCTTCTCTCCTTCTATATATACTTGAATACTTGTTGTATTCAAGGTGGTGGATATTTTTTAGATGAAAAATAGAAGTGGGAAGAAAAGGCTTTGTACTTTTTGTAACAGAAGAAAATATTAATACAAATATTAAGACTTTGTGCTGAATATGTGTGTTATGGGCATCTGATCTTTCTTATGTCAGATCTATGCGTTTATTCTGTTGGATCTATCTCTACTTTTTTGTCATTTATTCATCAGTATTGCTTTATTCGTTTATGCAAGTAGGTTTGGCTCTGTTTACTACCAATCCCAAAACATAAACCCTCTGACCTTTCTGCTTTGGAATTCATTTCTTTTCTCCCTTCGGACCTGATCTTTCTTCATCCTCTCTTTCATTCCTTTCTTTTCGCAGTTGGAAACACCCCTACTGGGATGAGATCCCAAACCCCCGAAGGTAGAATATTGTGAGACTTGCACAGATTCCTGCTGGTAGAATAGCAATAAACCAGTTTCACTTTGCTGACTCAAAGAGGGGCTATGCCCTGCACACTGTTGGCTCGTCTATCCATAGATCTGCCCAAGTGACAGATTTTCAAACCAACAGTTTTTGGCGACTCCGCTGGGGATCGAACAGATCTATCAGATCTATGATAGTGGTATGATAGAAAATCAGTAAAAATCAGAAAAATCACTACCTGTTTGCAAATTTTAACTTTTGTTCAAAATCCAAATTTTTTGCAAAAGTAACCCAAATTGAAAATTTTCTTCTGAGATCCATAGATCTGGCCTAGTTGGAGATCTTTAGTTCGCTGAGTTTTTATAAAAATCTGTATTTTTCCGTAGATCTGAGTTTTTGACAGTTTACCAAAATTTTCAAACTCTTTGAAAAGTCAACTCTAGATCTGAAAATCAGCTTACTAAGCTTCACCATCGTTTTATCCTCGTTGTTCTTTGTCATTAAACCGCAATCGGTTTTCAAAAGAGGATAAAATTAAATATTTAGAAAAGTACATGCTGCTGGTTTTTGTCAGAAAAATCAGAAAATCAGCAAGTACAACCAAAAAGAGTTTTAAATCTGATCCAAAATATTGCAGTTTTGGAAGGTACACTGGCGAGTGAACCATTTACTCGCAGCAGGAGAGCTCGTGGAGAAGTTGATCCCACTTTCGATCTGCTTCAAAGGCACAACTTCAGTATAACACCAGCGCGCTTTTCATCACTAAGTTCAGCTGATCGGTTAGCCAGAAGCGCCTCACCTCCACGAAAGAACCGGTTTTCACAAGGAGCCTCCACATCCCTTTGTAGTGCCTTGCTGCTCAGTGGAACTGCACTTCCAGCCCGTGTTCTTTTTCCACCCGTCCAGATGGCGGTACCATGGGGAAATGCTATGGGTCCCCTGGCCTTGCCGCATCCTGTTCACGCGCTCCCACATGGAAACCGAAAGAATTTTCCCAAATTTGACAGGAGCGGAAACCAAAGCACAGATTCACACATATCTGCATTCATCATGTCATGCAGTATCCTAGATGTGACCCATGAAGATGTGTCGGTTCACCTTTTTCTGGAAACTTTACAAGGGCCCGCAGCAGAATGGTTTCAGCATTTGCCGGCCGGATCTATTACCAGTTGGGCCACCTTGCGGGATGCTTTTGAAGACAGGTATAAGCCTTCGAAAGATGCATTTGCATTGTTATCACAGATCACTCACCTAAAGAAGGAGGCCAATGAGACCATGCATGATTTTATCGCCAGGTTCAATGCATTAATCAACCGTGTGCCTGTTGCCATGCTTCCAACACCGGAAAATCAGAAGTGTTTCTTCGTGAACGCTATGAGCTCGAAAGTAAGTTTCTTACTCTTGCAAGAACAAGTAGCTACCTTGATTCTCACCCAGGCCGCTGCCATCCGAATCGAAGATAACTTGCTAATATCTGGCGAATTAAAAAGGGAATCATCCAAGCTTAAATCTTCGGGCCCTTCTCCCACTACTTCGTCTGATCCGGCATTTCAAAAGATGGCGAATGACTTACTTGCATTAAAGAAGCAGTTAGCCCAAGCTTCCCCCAGTTCCTCATACCGGGATATCCCACGGAGGAATTTCATTTCCAACAATGTCCCACAAAGGTCGCGCTTGCCTGCAACTGCTCCGCGGTTGGCGCTTGAGGCTCCTCCGGTCAACGCTTTGGTCGAAATCGAAGAAGAGGAACAAAATTACGAAGAACCTTCATCTCAAGGCGAAGATGATCAAGATGTCGGTGAACCGACTGGCGACTCTACTATCGGGTATATGGAATTTGAAGATGAAGAATCCGACGAAGAAGAGGGTACACAAGGGTATGCAAGTGGACATTCATATGTTGTTTTCACCCGCTCACAAGGAAAAGAATCAGAAGTTGCTGCCAGGATACAAAAAGAGAAGGCCGTGTCAAACACGCCTCCAACCATTGCTAAAAGAGGTAATCCTCTTCCTACTCAACCCCCTGTTAAGTCTTTTACAAAGAAATATTTTCCCCCCATCTCTCCTCCAAATCAGTCTTCTTCTATTTCCATGAAGACCAGTAATCCTATTCTACCATCGCGAAGTGAAGGACTCATTCCTTCACCAGTGCAACCCTTGGCCACGTTTGACATCATAGATCATGCTAAAAAGACTAAGATCCAAATGTCTGAAGCTGAGTATCTTCAGTCAAACCCCGAACAACTTGTAAGGTTGACCAAGTATATTCAAAGTCAAGCTGTCATATCTCCCCAGATCTCCCCAAAAGGAATCCTTTCCACTCCTCCTGCATCCCACATAAATGTTGCCTCGACTTCTGCATCAGGCAAGATAGAACCTTTCTACCTCTCCCTCCTAATCAATGGCCACAAACTAAGTAACTGCATAATTGATTCTGGAGCTTCTGATAACGTCATGCCGGAAAAAGTCACCCATGCTTTGGGCCTTACCCTTACCAAGCCTTTTGGCAGATGTTATTCCTTGGAAACCAAGCAGGTTCCGCTGATTGGTCAGATCAAAGACGCTCAGTTCGCATTTGCGGCATTCCCAGAGAAAAGAGTAAAAATGACCGTCCTCGTTGCCGACATTCCAGCAGCCTATGGAATTTTTCTGGGAAGAAGTTTTTGCAGTGAAGTTGGTGGGGAGATTCACATGGACTGGTCTAAGGCTAGAATCCCTGTCAAAGGTGTAATGCAAACATTGGAGCCAGAATCACAAAAGAAGTACTTGGTTACTAACTCTGAGGACCCCAAAGCCCAAATTCTTTTCGAATCATCAGGAATGGGGAACTATTTCTTGTCTACCGAGTCTGACAAAATGGTTGTCCTCGTCCAAGAAGAAGACCTTAACAAGATCTGGACTTTGCAGTTTGATGGCAGCTGCGCGACTAGTGGATGCGGCGCTGGAGCCGTGCTTATATCTCCTGAAGAGGAGATTATTCCTCTCTCTTTCAAGTTGCAGTTTTTCAACACAAATAATACTGCTGAGTATGAATCTCTGCTACTTGGCATGCAAGCCGCAAAGGAAAGAGGGATCAAAAATATGAAAGTACAAGGTGATGCAGAGCTAGTCGTAAATCAAGTTAAAAGGATATATCAAGTGAAGAATGAGAGGCTCAGGCATTACCGCAATGCGGTGTGGGACAACATCGAAGAGTTTGACACTTTTTCAATAGGATCCATTCCAAGAGCTCAGAATGACATGGCCGATTCATTGGCCGTTTCAGCATCCCTCATGCTCCCTCACCCAGGTTTGAAAATAGACAAATACACCATTGAAGTGGTCTTCCGCCCAAGCGTGCCGGACAATTCTCAGCATTGGCAAGTATTCAACGATGACAATCAACTCATTTCCTTTCTAGAAAAGGTGGAAAATTTTAAGGAACTTCATTTTGAAGGATCCACTTCTACGTGCCGTGAATCAGTTACCGGTCAAAACGGGGAATCCGAAGGGAATGACGACATATGTCAGCTCAAAGGAAATAAAATTCTGAAAGGCCTGGTTTCTTTAGAGCAGTTGTTCGACAGGCATGATCATTTTGTAAAAAAGAAAAGGTGAGATGATACTGGCTCCTCCCCAGAAACCGAACCGGTTAATTTAGGTTCGGTAGAACGTCCGCAGTTTGTAAACATCAGAAAATGTTGCACACCTGAAGAGAAGCGGAAGTTTGTCAAACTGCTGAAGAAATACATGGATGTATTGGCATGGTCCTACGCCGATCTAAAGTCTTTTAAGCCAAAGGACGTCCAACATGACATCCCATTGAAAGAGGACGTCAAACCCTTTCGCCAAAAGTAGAGGCATTATAACCCTAAGATCTCAGGTACTATCCAGGCTGAAATTCAGAAAATGCTGGATGCGAGAATCATTTTTCCTATCCATCACAGTACTTGGGTAGCAAACATTGTGCCAGTGCGCAAGAAAAATGGTGAAATACGCATATGCGTAGATTTTCGAAACCTGAATCAGGCATCCTTAAAGGACAACTACCCACTTCCTATAATGGATCAAGTTCTACAAGCAGTAACTGGATCAAAAATGTTGTCCATGCTTGATGGTTTTTCAGGCTACAATCAGATTGAAGTCTCACCTGAAGACCAATTTAAAACAACATTCACTACCCCCTGGGGCACGTTTGCCTACAGCAGGATGCCTTTTGGCCTGACCAATGCTGGCGCCACCTTTCAGCGGGCCATGGACCTTGCATTCAAAGGTATGATGGGGAAGGTCATTGTGGTTTATCTAGATGACTTAACTGTGTTCTCTAAACAACGAAATGATCATTGTGATCATTTGGAGCAAGTATTGGCCAGATGCCGAGAGCATGGGATTTCCCTGAACCCAAAAAAGTCTGTTTTTGGAGTCACAGAAGGAAAGTTACTAGGACATGTTGTTAGCAAAGAAGGAACAAAGATAGATACCGAAAGAGTTAAGGCTATTCAGAGCCTTACTTTGCCTACAAGCAAGACCGGCGTCCACTCTTTCTTCGGAAAGGTGAATTTTCTCAGGCGCTTTGTTCCCGACTTTGCTGAAAAGACTCGTCATATATTAGACATGATGAAAGGGTCACCAACTTTCCGATGGAGCGAAGAAGGGAAGAGGTCGTTCGAAGAAATAAAAGCTTCCGTCGCTCACGCACCAGTCCTGGTATGTCCCGATTTCTCCAAGGATTTTATCATGTATAGCTATGCATCTGAGCATACTGTATCTGCCATCTTGATGCAAAAGAATTCTGAGAATGTTGAATCCCCAATTGCGTTCATGAGCTCTCCCCTCAAGCCTCATGAATTAAAAATGTCTCAGTTGGAAAAGCATGCCTTCGCCGTTGTCAAAGCAGTCAAAAACTTCAGGTATTACATTTTAAATTCTCATACAGTGGTGCTGGTCCCTGACACGGCAGTCAAGTCAATTTTAACTCAACAGGAGTTAGGAAGCTTGCGAGGAAATTGGATTGCAAAGGTCCAGGAGTATGATCTAGATATAAAACCAACTAAGTTGGTAAGAGGCAAAGGCCTATGTCAACTTATGGCCGAGAACCAAGGGTCAGAAGTTTCCGGAGGAAAAGATGATTGCACCAATGAAGCACAAAGCCAGTTGGAGAAACCCGATTCACTGCCTATGGTCCTGTTTGTCGCAACCAGCGATGAGTGGTATTCCGATATTTCTTTCTTCCTCACCTACGGCGAATGCCCAGCTCACCTAACTGCAAAGGAGAAGCGCGCTATAAAGCTCAGAGCAGCCAAATATGTCATCTGGGATGACAGTTTATACAAACGCGGGATAGATGGCATCTTCTTGCGATGTGTTGACAGGCCACAGCAGGTGAAGTTACTTGAAAGTTTTCATAATTCGGCCTGTGGGGGCCATTTCTCCTCTTCCGTGATGGCCCACAAAATCATTCGGGCCAGGTACTATTGGCCGACGCTTTTTCAAGATACAGCTACCTGGGTAGCAAAGTGTGAGCCTTGCCAGCAGTTTGTCGGCAAGCCCAAGTTGGCTGCTTTTCCCCTCAGGCCGGTCATTGTCGACGAACCATTCAAGCAGTGGGGAATTGATTTTATCGGTGCACTCAATCCCCAATCGAGTGCCAGACATAGTTATGTCCTAACAGCAACAGATTACTTCACCAAGTGGGTGGAAGCCATACCTGTCAAACATGCCACTTCCGAGGTTGTTTGCAGTTTCATCAAAGAAAATATCATTGTCAGGTTTGGCATTCCAAACAAGATTGTTGCTGATAATGCTTCCAACTTTTCTTCATGGGAAGTTATTAGTTTTTTCTATGAATACGGAATAACTTTGGCTCACGCCTCAGATTATTACCCTCAGGGAAATGGTCAGGCAGAATCCAGTAACAAAAACTTAGTAACCATCATACGAAAGCTAGTGGATGAGAATCAACGAATGTGGCACAAGTCCTTATACGACGCTTTGTGGGCAGACCGCATTACTCCCAAGAGATCTCTCGGTATGTCACCTTTTCAAGTGTTATATGGCACCGATGCCGAGCTTCCCATTTCCGCTGAACTCCCTGCTCTGCGCTTGGCACGGGCAATCGAAGATGAGACTTTCCAAAATTCCCTTGAAAAAAGGATCATGTATCTAGCAGAGCTCGAAGAGAAGAGAGTAAGGGTGGTCGACAAGATCACCGAACATCAGAATCAGGTCAAAAGATTGTTCGATAAAAAAGCTAAGCAAAGAAATTTCCAGGTGGGAGACCTCGTCCTTTTGTGGGACAAACGAAGAGAGCCAAAGGGCATGCACGGAAAGTTTGATTCCCTGTGGAGAGGGCCTTTCAAGATCAAGCAGCTCAATGGAGAGAATAGTTTCTATCTCTCGTATCTGGACGGAACTGAGCTCCCGCTTCCCTATAGCGGGCAACATCTGAAAATCTTCAGGAAGTAGAGCTTGCTCTCTTCTTTGTACAGTTTTCTTTTGTTGTGTGTTTGTTTTTGTCGTGTGTTTGCTTTTGTTGGTTGTGTGTTTCCCTTTCCGATCTCCCTTGTTTTTGACTCTGTTACCCAATGGATAGGCACGTGAAGATCTGGGATTCTCTACCCCTGAGGTTCGCTCAGAGATAGTCCCCAGAAAGAGCCAGCTGTTATCCTGTAAAATTGGCAAGGGAAATTTTACAGATAACCCTACCAAAATTTTGTTCCGGTCCCTCGTCAGGGACTCCTTGCGTTCGGAACGTTGCAAAATCCCTTCCCGGGAAATCTAGTTTTCCGAACTTAGCCATTTTTGGTCTTTTTTGGTCGGGCGCACCTAATGTTTATGCAACATAAAGTGTTCATGCACCCCCTTTAAATCCTTTGGCACACTGTTTGAAGTGTCAACACACATTTTGGTGTGCCTTACTATGTTGCACCTTTCTTGCATGCGCCAAGGCGCATGCGCCTTCGTGTCAACAATACTTTTGTTGCGCCGCGTTTTGGTGCGCCTTGGGCGCACATATTTCTGTGTTGACAACACTTTTGGTGTGCCAAAGGCACACATAACTTCGTGTTAGCAGGTGTTTTGATGCGCCAAAGGGTGCATCCTTTCCATTGTCGACAGGCGTTTTGGCGCGCCACTTGAAAAAGTGGTTGGCGCATTTATTACAACCTCGCCTATATATAGGCGCATCCGCCCTGTCATTTTCATCAGACAAAATCACGTGATTATTCTTTTCCCTCTGCACCTGTCAGCGCGCCTGTCATTCTCATATCACGTCGTGGACCCAGTTTCACCTCTGACATTATATATATTCTTGGTAAGTGGTCCTTTGCTCTTGTGTTTTGTGTTTTGGTTATTGGCTGCTTGTTTGTGGGGACTAGATTAAATAAATCTGTGAAACCATGGACCCTCCCCCTTGCTGTTTTTTCTATCCTTCCTCATGCACTTCCCCCTCTTTCTAGATCTGCTGGTAAAGAGGACTCTGTCTTGGAAAAAATTGCTTAAATCTCTGAGTTTTAGCTTCTTCATCACCCAAGGAACCCTACAAAAGAAGCTTGAACACATGTAAACCCCTCAGAGAAAAGAATCATGGATTAAAAAAATAAGACTACATTTTTTCCTCTTTTGGCACATCCGCCACTCCTGCAACATGATATACAGTCGCGCCAGTGGTGCACCCACCATGCCTGTTGCATAAAAAATAGCTACGCCCTCAAGGCGCACTTCCCTTGCTTGCAGCACCCGCTTTCCCTGCACCCTCTTGGCGCACCAAACTCATGTGTAGCATTGTTAAAACTTGTGCCATTGGCGCACCCTGCATCCATGCAACACCAAATTTATTTGCGCCAAGTACAAAATCGTTAACGGCGCAGGCGCATCCATTATTACAACAACATCATGTCATGCAGACCTTCTATGCGCCGCGCCAAGTTCCCCTGTGGCGCATGAAAAAATGATGTTACACGCATTAAACCTGCGCCCTTTGGCACATCCTGTACCTGTGTAACATGAAAAATATCAGCGCCTGATATAAAATGCATACATATGGCGCAGGCGCACTTCTGCTTGCAACAACAAAAAAATGCAACCTGCAGTATCCATGCGCCCTGCGCCCTTTGGCGCTGATTTATCCCTTGCAGCACCCCTTTTCTGTGCGCCATACTATTTAACCCTGCAATCTGCAGTATTCATGCGCCCTGCGCCCTGAGGCCTTAAAATTGCTAACTCTTCCTTCTGTCAATGCTTTAATGGAAGATCAAACAGCTAATATGACTTTCTTGCGTTGGGTTTCACTTCTTCTTCTTGCAGATCAGCAACTGAGTTCAGAATTACATATGTCAACATCAAGCAAGAGACCTACCAAATCTAAAGGCAAAGCCAAGCTCACAGAGGAAGAAATGAAGTACAAATATCAGAGGGTCAGGATGCCCGAATCCCAGGCAGAGTGTGACCTGGATATCAGAGACTCAGAACTCGGGCACATTGATATGGAGGATTTCTGGGCCAGAACCCGGAAGGTCACAGGAAGTCCGTGGATGGACAAACTGATGGGCAGTGGGCTGCATTTTGCTGGTGGGATCCCAGTTAGTGCCGTAAACAATGAGTTCATGATGGTAGTAGCCCGCTGCTACAACAAAGATACAAGATGTGTCCATAATGAGAAGGGTGAGGTCATAATCAACCTCACTGCCCGACACTTCGAAATAATGCTCGGCATTCCTCATCACCGGCACTTTGTGGCCGTAAGCCGGGAAGATTGCATCAAGGCTTGGGACGATAATGAGGATCAGTGTATGCAGTTGATGAATGAGGTATACCTGAAGAATAAGAAGGTGGTGACCAGATGGCCACAAGTCATTCATCGAAGTGATTTTTCAGAGGAACTCAGTGATACAATCACGTTCCTGAGCAGAGTATTTGGGCTTCCTGACGCCCACTACTTTCACAAATGGATGCTGAGATATTTAGAGACAATGAACAAAAATGTGCCAGATCAACGCTTCGAGTGGGCGGAGATCATAAGCAGCACCATATCTGAGCAGCTCCAACAACTTACCACAATGGGGAAGTTCTATATGAACTCTTACGTAGTTTATGCTGCGGCTTCAGAAAGGGATTATCCAGCCTTAATGCGGTGCGGGGTTTGGCCCCAAGTTAAAATATATGAATACTATCCAGAATTGAAGCTGGAAAATAGTATCCCCCAGTTCACAAAGATTAATGATGCCTTCTTCTACGGCATCATCTACCTTTTAAGGCCAAACATGACTCACGGTCGTACGACCAAGAGCATTGTTGCAGCTACAGAGAAATGGGGAGCCTTGTTCACACAATTCCCCACCTTTACCTATCTAAGGGCAGCCAACTTCTTGGGGGAACCAACCAAATTGCCGAGATATGCCGGCCCCAAGTTGATCCTGTTGGAGCTATCAAGGCAGCTTATAACCTACCACGAAAAGTGCCTAAAGAGAAAGAAGGGTGGAACTCCTTTCCCCCTCACAGTGGGCAGGTATACTTGTCTCTCTCACCACAAAGCAAAGGATATGTTTGCAGAACTGGAGCTGCTAAATCTAAAACATAACTTCCCGGCAAGGCCCAATTTCGACCCAAGGAATTGTCTGCCCAGGGCCAAACTCGATCCGATCCACATCCCACAGATCGAGGATATTTATATCGACCTATATCATGAGGTCGAGCTCAGGAGGAAAGACCATTCCCGCTTGGCTTTGGCTGAAATCATCCAGTATGGTGTGGCCATCGTCCCAAAAGGTTATCAAACTGCTGATCAAGAAGTTGATCAGGTATATCTTGACACAGATGGGGATGATTGGCCTTTCGCTGTAATTGACAGAACCAAAGCACCTCAGACCATAGAAGAAAGGGTCAAGGAAACTCTGCGAAGAACAGAGCATTGGTGCAGAATGAATGGCCTCATTTACCTCGGAGTTGATTTCACCACATCTCCGTTGGGCAACGCACCTTCCCAAAAAAATAGCTGCCAAAGGGCAAAGGGAAAGGCAAAGAGGGTGAGTCAAGCTCCACCCAAGAGGAAGCTCTTGAAAGTCCTCCTTCCGCTTCACAAGAACGGGTTGTAATCCCGAAAGCTTAGAAGAAGAAGCAGCGGAAGATGTTCCGATAGGCACATCCACTCAGGATGTTGCCACTACTGTAACTATTGAGGTCCCTTCTATCCCTTCTCCCTCTCCTCCTTCCCCTCCTCGAGTGACCCAAGCGACCATTCCTTTGGTCGTGTCCTCTCCCCCATCTTCTACTGTTCCCCCTTCTTCATCATCCATCTTCTCTTCTCTCGTGGAGTTGTCCCCCACCATTTCTTCCCTCATCTCTCAGCTCCCTTCCATTCCTATGTCTACCTCCCCTGCAGTATCCCTTCCTCCCATGAGCACTTTCTCGGCTTCCCTCTCAATGCCGCCTCCAAGTGTCTCCACGTTTTTTCCTTCTACTACTGCAGCTGCTCCCTTTTCTATTTCTGGTCCTTCTCCCATAAGTCCAGCCTGGATCTCCCAGCACCTGAGTCAACAAAAGAGGAAAGTTCCCATCGCCCTGATGGACTTCTCCGTCATCCCATCAAAAGGGGTCAAGAAGCAAAAACCTATAACCCACTTCTCTCAGAGTGCATCAGGGGAGAGAGTAATGGAGATAGCATACCCCAATCCTTTAAAGGATAAAAAGGATCTGTCTTCGACAGATTACACAGTGACTCAAGTCACAATGGGGACATCTTCAGAAAGCCTTCAGGGAGAGGCCCTATCTGCAGTGGACGCCCTTTGCAAGAAGCTCCAGGAAGCAAAGGAAGAGAAAAGGCTGTTAAAGGAGCAAAATAAATATCTTCTCCATGCCTTGCAGAAAATGGGCAGTGCGCCTCCTACAACTGCCACCGAAACTCCTGAGCCTCTGAGCCAGGATAAGATTAATGAGTATACCAAAATCGGCGAGCAGGGCATGGCAGTTTCCACCTGGAGGAGCCAAATCCTCAAGGAAAGCGAAGGAGTAATCGCCAAGTTCACCAGTTTATATCAGAATATCAATCGGGTGAACAAAGAACTCCAGGCGATAGCAGGACCCATCTCTGAAGAGCTGGACCATGCCAAGATGCAGCATGAGACCTTTCAGAAAATGTTCGACTGTTCAGTCGAAGATCTGGTCAAGTTTGGCATCCTTGGTCACCCCAGAGCCCTCAACAAAATCCTTTCTACTTTGGATTATCGGGTTGATCAGCTGGAGTTCGTCCTGGAGAAGATCAAAAAAGTAAAGGAGGAAGCCCTGGATGCAATGCATCAAATGGAGCAGATTGTCCTAAGAATGTCTCCAGGCTTGCTCACTTCTTCTTTCGCCTTAAGAAAGGTTGAGGAAACTATTCAGATCTTCAAGGAGATCGTTTCACAGGGGCTGGGACCAGAGGTCACGTTCGACGCCGAATCCATCAACAACCTGTTGGCATGTCGTGACTTCATTGGGTACCTGATAGAGGTGGAAAATGATTATTCCAAACTCCCAGAAAAGCTCACAGATGAGCGGGAGACTTGCGAAGCTATCAGCGATCGACACAAGGATCCTTCCCAGGATCAACTTCAACCCATGATCAGCAAGTTCATGGAGTACCGTGCCCAGTTCCACATCTCGTCTCCTGAGCAGCAGCAAAAGCAGGATACCCCCTTTCAGCCGCGGGACGACGATGAATAGTTTCCTTCTTCCCGACTTTCTCCTTGTAAATTATCTAAAGTGTGTTGACACAAATGATGACATCATCCATGTTGCACCATGGGATGATGTCATCCACCAAAGTTGTCAAAAGTCAACAAATGACTTTGTAATCTATTGTAAGATATTTTGTAATTAAGTGGTTGGTTTGCTTTTGTCTTCTTTTCTTCTCTCCTTCTATATATACTTGAATACTTGTTGTATTCAAAGGGGGTGGATATTTTTTAGATGAAAAATAGAAGTGAGAAGAAAAGGTTTTGTACTTTTTGTAACAGAAGAAAATATTAATACAAATATTGAGACTTTGTGCTGAATATGTGTGTTATGGGCATCTGATCTTTCTTATGTCAGATCTATGTGTTTATTCTGTTGGATCTATCTCTACTTTTTTGTCATTTATTCATCAGTATTGCTTTATTCGTTTATGCAAGTAGGTTTGGCTCTATTTACCACCAATCCCAAAACATAAACCCTCTGACCTTTCTGCTTTGGAATTCATTTCTTTTCTCCCTTCGGACCTGATCTCTCTTCATCCTCTCTTTCATTCCTTTCTTTTCGCAGTTGGAAACACCCCTACTGGGATGAGATCCCAAACCCCCGAAGGTAGAATATTGTGAGACTTGCACAGATTCCTGCTGGTAGAATAGCAATAAACTAGTTTCACTTTGCTGACTCAAAGAGGGGCTATGCCTTGCACACTGTTGGCTCGTCTATCCATAAATCTGCCCAAGCGACAGATTTTCAAACCATTCGTCTTTTATACAGATCACATGACATTGAAGTATTTGGTAAATAAGCTTTTTTTACAAGGACACATATGTTGATTGGTGCTCTTATTTCAAGAGTTTAATTTCATAGTTGTGATAAAACCAGGAAAAATTAATTCTGGACCAGACCATTTATCATGAATACAGTGAGGAGAAGAATCATAGGTAATTGAGGATACCATGTCAGATGCACAGTTATACAGGTTACAATGAGCACCATCAGAACTAGAGGACATTGTTGTATTTCTACGCACAAGGATGGCACCAGAAGGAATGAAATCCTTGGAGAAGAAACAAATTGCTATACGCGCTGCACCTTATATGTTAATTAGTGGTGACTTGTACAAAATGGGCCTGGATGAAGTATTATGTGGTTGTGTATTGGAACATGAGCACACGGGCATTATGAAAGAATTTCATGGTGGAATTGTAGGAGGCCACTATATAGGTGATTCCACAATGCGCAAGATTCTACTCGCTAGATTATGGTGGGAGACCCTTTATAAAGATTGTAAGGAATTTTGTAAGGCATGTGATCATTGTCAACATCTTGGAAAACTAGGTCAGTGAGATGAAATGCCTCTGAGACCTATTTTTAGCGTAGAACCATTTGAGAAATGGGCTATAGATTTTGTGGGTCCTATTTCACCAGATGCACACAGAACTGGATCACGCTAAATTATAACTTGCACAAACTATCTGAAAAGTTGGGAAGAAGCAACACCTACCAAGCACTGTACAACAGCTACAACAATTCGATTTCTATGGAAACATATTATTACAAGGTATGGATTTCCTTTGAGTCTGACCAGTGATAGGGGCACACATTTTCTTAATGAGACAATAAGAATTTTATTGGATGAGTTCATGATTGCACACCATAAGACTACACCCTATCATCCTCAGGTAAATGGAACTACTGAGGCTTTAACCAAAATTTTGGGCCACACATTGACAAAAATATGTGATGTTGGAAGAAAGGATTGGGATGATAAATTATTTGTAGTAATTTGGGCATATAAAACAACATATAAAAGGTTGCAAAAAGCCACACCATTTTAGTTAGTGTTTGGCGCAAAATTCATTCTTCCTATAGAATTTATGTTACCTTCTTTACGTATTTCATGCACTGGAGGTCTAGCTAATGAGAAATATTTAGAAGAATGGGTTGAAAAATAATTCAGTTGGATGAGCGACGAGCCATAACATGTTGGAGTCAGAAGTAAGAAAAGGCTAGGCAGAAAGCATGGCATGACATAAACATAAGGGATAAGAAGTTTGAGATTGGACAAATGGTAATTTTCTATGACTCTAAGTTCTTGCGCCATCCACGAAAAATCGAGGTACATTGGTTGGGGCCGTATGTTATCACTTACATCCTTTAAAAAAATGCATTTTAGTTAGAAGCACTTGATGGAACACGGCTACCCAGTTACTTTAACGAGAGTAGGCTGAAGCCCTACTATAAATAAGTCTTCTTGGTGTTTGTAATAAGTTAGTATTTCCATTTAGATTAGGTTTTCGATTATGTATTTCATTAATGTGTTTCCTTCTTTGTCGCTATGATTTTTCAATTTAGTTGGTGTGTTGTAAAATAAGCATGCTTGCATGCATGAAGCTAATTACTACCCGAAGCATGTTTATGCACAGAGGACTGCACATACTTTTTGTATGGGGTGGTTTTTGATATCTAGGTACAAGATTGTGGGAATTGAAAGGTGAAAGGAATATGCTGCTACGGGTGCTATTTGATTCAAAGGATTGCCTCTAAAAAGTGACCAAAGATAGAGATGAATGAAGGGACAATATAACGGGAGGTAAGCAGAGACCATAAGAACTACCAGTAGAAGGTGCAGTGATGAGGTACTCGGGCGCAAGGAAGTACGCTGAAGAGAAGTATTTGACCATAGGGAAGGAAGGCGTGCTAGAAGGTTATAGCTGAGGCATGAAGATGTAACGCGCGGAAAGGATGGAATTGGTCAATTAATGAGAGGATATTGTGTAGGTGAAGGAGCAATGAATGCATCAAAAATTTGGAAATCTATATAAGGATGGGATATGAGTTCATTTTTACCATTGTGATTAAGAGTATTTAAAAAGGAGCCAAGTATAAAGAGTCGAGTGATTGTATTGAGGTGCGAGAGGTGTGTAACCAGTCATGACGAAGAAATCTATGTGCAGAAGGAGCTTGCATCCCCAGTGGTAAAGGGTTTAAGTGAAGCAAGGAAAACGAGAGGAGATAGGGCACATAATTTCACCTAAGGAATGTTGAATCGAGCTAGGGTTTGATTTGCACATTTCAAAATTCAAGGGGCAAGGATTTACAAAGGATTACAAGGTAGAAATGGCACCCAAGAAAGTAGTTGTAGCAGGAGTGAAGGGAAAGAAGAAGGTAGCCGAAGAGGAAGAGGAGATGGCTCCCGAAAATAGTTTTTCAGAAATGCAATACCCAGAGGGGGTTATCGTAGGCCAGGAGTGGGATTCTCACATAAGAAGAAGAAAGGTGAGTGAGTACAATCACCATACCATAGAGAATAAGAAGGATCTTGATGCCTTGTTGAACACTTAGACAAATAAATGCACGGTGGAAGACATGCCAGTGTATGACGATGCTGGCGAGAAGCTCTTGAAGAATATTGGAGTTTACCAGCTATACAAACTCCCTTACTTTAAGAAATATGTTCCTTTTTACCAGTGGCTCATGAGTAGAGTGCACGAAGATTTTATCTACTTTGGAGGACATAAAGCCAGAATTTTAGCCGCACTCATCTCCATGGTAACAGGACTGAAAGGCACAAGAGAAGATTTGTGAGATGATTTAACAGAAAAGGCTGCAATATTGGAGACCAGAAAGGAGTTGGGGTATACAAAGGGTCCACACGGCATGTACATCAATAAACTGAAGAAGTAGCCAGTGGTGTAAGTCACCGCACATATTGTTACAAAGCTAAATGACCAGGAAAGGTGGTCACAAGTGAACACCATGTGGCTGCACATTGCCAAAAATATGTCTGAAGGGGTAATCTACAACATTTTATGGTATATTACATAAAATATCATTGAGGAAGTGTGCATAGGAGGAAATATTAGCTTTGGAGTTATTCTGTTATCACTAGTGTTCATGGAGATCAGAGTACCTGATGGACCAAAGGAGATGATATGGGAGTATCCCATGGAGCACAAGTCACCTACAAAATGCTTCAAAAAGTACTTATGTGAGGGATTCATGAAAGAACAAGTCAAGTAAAGGGTTGAGAAATGGTACGATAGGCTCCGTGCGGCCTTTGAAAAAGAATGGCGCATCCACAAGGACTTTCCTTTGGTGGTTATAAAGGCAGTTCAGTTCGCTGTATACCAACAATTTTGCATAGCACGATTTTCCATGAAAGATGGAGAATGGAGCCCTTGGTGTAAGTTACCATATGCATTCATAGCAAGGTACTTCTAGGTATCAATACACAGGTTCTCAGACGCGTGATGATTAACATTTAATGCAGATAAGGTAGATTGTGACTACCACACACTAAGGAAGAAATATGTGTATCTAGGGTGGGGTGTATATATTGAAAGGCTCATTTCAGATGTATTGAGAATTAAACCAATAATTTTGGCTATGGGAGATATTGGAGCAACATTTTTGTATCTTCAAGTGAAGCCCAAGATGGAGAATAACAAGAATGTGGAAGATGATTTCACACTTCCAGCACCACGAAAGGGAAAGCATACGATGGAGAAAATCCGAGTGCCTAAGGCCATAGAGCCAATTGAAGTGGAGGATGAGGAGGATGGGCACGAGGATAGTGGTAGTTTGGAGTATAGAGGTAGAAGACATCCTATGAACAAGGATGAAGTTGAGCCCGCCACTACACCACCTCAACCATAAGAGGGGGATGTTGAGGACTTAGATGTAGTCTAAGGAGAGCACATATTTAAGTGGGTGTTTAGGAGAACAAGGACTCAAGGTGCTACTTCGTAAACAATGTGCAAATCACCCAAAATCTCTCCACAGAAAGAGAAAACCATGAAAAGGAGAAGGAAACTGAAGTTTAATGAGGAGGTGGAAGATTCAGAGGAAAGATGGCCTAATTCTCCTACATCTCTAGTGAATGTAGAATAGAAAGATGAAGAAATTAAGCCAGGAGAAGAGGAGAAAAAGGGAACCAATGAGATAGCTATAGAGACTGTGTAAGACATGGAAACACACGTCCAAAATCTAGAAGCTCAGGTTCCTAAATAGCCTTGGTCTAGAAGAACAAGTGGATAGCACATTCCACCAGCCATGGGTTATGAGGAGGACATAGATAAATTTATCTGCACCCGTTTCCAGAGCACACTATCACAAAAGGAATTATATGGCTGGGAATTAATGGATGAAGATATGGCTATAGTGTGCACAATGAAGCAGGTATCATGGTCCATGCACATACACATGGATGAGCCAAATTTTGATATATGTGAGGAGTCATGTGTATCAAGGAGGTTGAAGAAGACACCTCAAGCTAGACACATGATAGTAAAGCTTACTGTCATGTTAGATGAACAAGTGAGAAATGCATTGGTGAAAGTCTCAAAAGAGGTGGCGAGGCGGAATATGGACAAGGTTGCCACAATTAGGGTGATTAGGGAAGAGATTAAAACTAAGGATGGGGAAATAACACACCTAACACATGAGAGAGACTTAGCAAAGAAAAAGAACGCCATATTTATTAGCATCGCAGAGGAAATCAGTGATAATGTCATAAAAGCTAGGCCACGCTTGGAGCCAAATGTACCACAAACATTTCCTTTAGCAAATACCACTATGTAGGAAAGTTGGTGGACCTAGATGCTTGAAGAGAGCCTATGGTGCATGCCGCAACCAAATGATCCAACACAAGAGGTTGAACGAGAGAAGGCTTCAGTGATGCAGAAGATTGCATCTTATGAAGGAATGTTGTAAGGGCTGCAAGAAGAACTAAATAAAGAAGACCAAGCCTTGAACATTTGCATAGTTCCAGAGGCACTCATCAACATAAAAACCATGGAGGAGAAAAATGAGGTCCATAAAGTGATGAAAGAAGAAACATTGGGCCACGTAGAAATATTATCAATGGTTAAATAGAAGCGTGAGGCCCTAGAAGTAGCACAAGAACCACACAAGACTCAGTTGGAAGAGCTTGGGAATATCATTACGCAAAAGATGGATTTTCTGGAGGGAAGGATGACCTCAATGTATAGCATTGTGTTGGTTTTGCAAAATGAGAAAGGGGAGATTGTAAGGGATGAATTAGAGTCCATTGCTATGGAAATTCCAGAAAAAGTAGAGGAAGAACTCGCTGAGTGGAAAACTTTGGAGGCTGAAATAAAACAAGAATATCCTGAATTAGTTGTTCAGACTGAAGCGTAAAAACATTCTTTCATTCTTTCCATTCTTTCCATTATTCTATTCTTTACTTTAGTTTTTGGAGATGACCATTGTCAGGGCGACAATGAAATTAGTGTGGGGTAATGTTGATCAAAGAACAAATGAAAAAAATCACACAAGAAGTCTACGCATGGAAGTGCATCATATTTAAAGGCGTGAATGGATAGGGAGAATGTACGTGCAGAATAGAAGTTTAGCTTTTGGGACTTAGCTGTTTTCTCTCATAAAGGTCTATTTTTAGAGATGACGTGAAGAGAACACAAATGAGGTAGAGACGTGCACTCCACACATTGACTATTTTTTGAGGATCAGATATGAAGCACTTTGCATGAACACAGGCCAAAAATATATTTGCTATTACCAGTTAGCTAATAGTATTTTATTATTAACGCACTTGCATGTGTGGCTAGTGTTGTAAAGGCACGTGGCTAAGAAGAGAATGCAACCTATTTTGGGATTAGATAAGCGGTGAAGGGAAAGTCCCCACCCTTATATATGTAGTAAACTGTGTAATAAAATAAAAAGAGAGAGGAAGATATATATACAAAGATATATTGTTAAATCTGTTACGCACATACTACTGTCATTGTAATGAAGCTTTGTTATACTTATTGCATTGAATATAATGGAGGATATTGGCTGAATCTAAGTGTTAGTTCTGTGTTTATCTGAATCTAGTATGCCTTTGATCTCATCATGGTTAGTTTTTAATTCTACTTTTCCTTAGGTATAGATCTAGTATGCTTTGTAGAATGATGTGTTAGTAATGGAACTACTATATATATATATATATCTATATATATATATATTATATATATATGTTAAGTATTCATCATGCTAACACCCTACAACAACAACCCTAAAGAGGGACCTGGTACCTTTCCGTGCTTTAGGTGAGTTCTCAATCTAGGATGAGTGATGTGCTAACACACATAGGGTTTCACTGGTTTTGTATCTTTGAATTAGAGGCTGCATCACATATGTGAGAGGATTATACAGATTTTGGCAGAGGATCTATTGTAATTTCTAGGTATGCAGTATAGATAAAGGTGGAGTGACCAATGTGGGCATCCTCACTCATACTTCTTGTTGTTTCACCAAATTCAGAAAATAAGTCCTGAATCTAATAAATTCTCCTACACCAATATTCTTCCAACCTGTGTTAAAATGGAGCTTCCAAATAGGGTTTCGAAACCTTCCCAAAATATTAGGAAGGAGGGAATTTTGTTAGATGTTGTAATTGTAAGTTCATGGTAGATAGGTATGCAAGTTTGAAAGCATGCTTTTGGCATGAAAATTATTTTCTAGTGAATAACATCAAAATTTTTTATTTATTGTTTTGTAGTGTGGAAAATGTGGGTGCCTAGATAAGGAACATGGGTTGTTTGGAAAAATTCCTTATGGGGATGCGATTATGCCACAGTTTCATGTTACACACATAGTTCTTTTGAAATAGAATTTAAAAATTCTCAACTAAAATGTTGTTGGTAGGTGTTAACTCTGGAACCACAACCTGTACAAACACCTTTCCCATCAGATCACATATATAATGTTGTGAGACTGAGTTCGGTAGTGGATTGCATTGACATTGTATGTATTTTAATTTTTGGTATGAAAATGTGGAATCATATGATTGGGATGTGAATTTTTTTGACAAAACAGTTGAGGAAATATGGCTGATAGGGTAAATCAGACCCACACGACCCTATCAATATATTCCTTTCCTATTAAAATGGGGGCTATGGATCTTGGTATGGATAGAAATGTTGGTTGGAAATACACAATTGGACTAGCTGAAAAGCCTTTGGAAAATTACAAGAAAATGCTCCATTGACATGTATGCCACGATGTTGGATACCCACAAATTTGGTTTGATAAAAAGGCTCTGGAAGCTTTAGGTAGATGCAAATTGACAGGTGCAAATCTAAACACCTCAACATTGCCTACATTTTTCTAGTATGTTCCAAAATGGGATCCATGGAACAAGGAATGGACTGTCCACCCATGCTTGAGGAGAGAGGATATTGGTAGGTGTTATAGTTGCAAATAAACTATTGAAAAGTTTACAAATGTGGAAATATTTATGAGTCCCATGAATCATTTGATAGAATGCCTCAATGATATGTGGTCATGTAGACTATGATAATTACAAGTTATGATCAAATAGGTTTCCTTGAAAGACTTTAGAATATTTCGAGAGAATGAAAGTGGTAAGTGTTAAGCCAACCTCCATAGTCCTTACCATCACCCTCCCATCCCGTGTCATGATGGAATCTTTGGAGCAACATATACAAATCCATCAAATCATGAAGGATAAGAGGAATTTTTTTAGGTGTGTAATTTTTAGCACTTTGTTATCACGTTGTATAAGTGGGTTCACATTTTTGTAAATGTATCATGTGAAGTATTCGATGTGAGTCCAAGTGTTTCCGTATAGAAAGTAATAAATAAAAAAATATTATCTTGGTTTATTTTTTCTTGTGTCTTGGTCCTTCATGCTTGGGCACTACACAGCCTAACATGAAAACATACACAACAACTAATATAGGTACATTACGACTCCAAAATTAGCTCTTGGAAATTATAGAAAAATCAATAATCAAGACATTAATGTTCTTATATATTCAAGTAATAGTTATAGTTTTATTTCTCCCAAATAGTGTCTAAACTTTAGTTATCTTCTAAAACCATCAAACCTATCAATTTAGTGTGTCAAAATAATTGGCACACTTAGTGAAGATTTAACTTTCTACTTATATAAAATTAAAATAAGTGATCATTCTCATGTCTTAAACTTAGCTAGTTATGATGCTATTATAGGTATGGGATGGTTATAAAAGAATAAAGTCTATATTGGATGTGAGAATAAACACATACTTTTAGGAAACCAAATAGTGACATTTAAAGTCTCATAAGGGGATAAGTGGCCCATAACCATTAAAACTATCTCAACCATATAATTAAAACATAGTATGGAGAAACATTATAATTTTTTTTCCCTACGGTAACTCAAAAAGGTGATAAATTCAAGTTAGATATTAATATAACACCAACCTCGAATACAAGTTACAGAGCTTCAAATACAAGTTCACATCAATACCACCATTAAACTAACACAGAGAAAGTTTCCTAAAACCTATCATTGTCAGCAATGGATTTGCATTCCATAAACCACAAAGATTTCCTAAAACATGCAAGTAAATAACCAGACAAATCAAACAAACAATTATCTCATGGGAGCAGAGTTGTTTTAATGATTCATTTAGAAGAAATATAGAAACCTTAATGGGTAGAGCCTATCATGCCTGATAGTGCCTCTGCCAATTCAAAGGAGACTTCCAGTCGAGCTTCCAACCCTTTTTCTTCTCCACGACAAATCAACAACCAATTTTTTTTCTTCCAATGCCTCTTATACATTCCCTTGATAGAAAATAAACAAGAGAAACCAAAAATAGCCAAGAAGAATAAGAATTCAAACTGTTGGTTAAAAGAACCAGATAGCTCCATGCAGAGTGAAATTCACGAGGCATGTAAAACCAAACAACCTCCCACAAATCCACCTCCCTTGTTTCCAAGATGGGTTGCACACAAAAACTGAGATCCATTAATGCCACAACTCCTAATTCTACCATTTCTCTCTCCTTTCCACCATCTCCCAAAACTGGTGAATGCCATTTCCAAGTTAACATGCGATTCCATTTTTAGTGAAGCCTCCACGTAAGCCTCCACTAGAGTTAACTAGCCCTTGTCAAACTGGCAGTACCTCCATGCATTTAAACCCAATCAAATCAAATAAAATCCATTGGATCCATTTCTGTAGTGCCATGTGACCCTAGGTCCCTTTTAAATAGTTTAGGATAGATGTACCCAAAACTTAGGTTAGTATAAAATCATTTCCTAAATAATTTCCTTAGGTCTAAAAACATTGCCATAGGTAATACCACCTTAGGATAGATTAGTTTCATAACCATTAGTATTAGGCATTAGGTTAACATAGTCTAGTATTACCATAGTAGTCTCCCATTCCCATATTCATTTAGCACAAGAGCTTAGGTTAGGTCACCCCCCCAACGTAAGAGAATAAGAAGCTTAGGTTAGATTACAACCCAATTGAATAGACCTAGCTAAGAAGTAGGTGCTCTTACCTAGTTTAGGATACCATTAGGATAGTCCTTTTTTTTAGGGTTCTGATCCCCTTCATAATATTGAATAAGACTATTTTGTCACGCCTTTAATGTCCTACAAAGATCAATCCCAAAGACCCAAGCACAACATATAACCGAATGAAGACATGATCACTCAAGCCAAAAGAACTTCTAACATACAAGGTTCAGTCCACTATGTCTCTCAACCAATGAATGTAAATTTATCATTCAGTCTGATTAAGAGTTTAAAAACATTCCTTAGATCACTAAAATTGATCCAAGGATGAGTCAGTACATGAGATAAGTTTGCAACTGTCAAAACTAGATTGCAGCTTATCAATAAGAAGTGAAAGTGGATTCTTATAAGTCATAACATTTCAGTGCAATGAATCTAAGAGCAGAAATGATTTACCCATAACAAACATGATTTTCAATAATAAAGAAAACACACCTCATAAAAATCAAATGTTAATGCTTGTAATGCAAAAGAGGAGTATAACAGTTTATCCAAGGTGTTACATACTTCCCTCCTAAAAAGATTCACCGTCTCGATGATTATCTCATTTTGATCATTATATTAAGGATAATCAATTTATTCACTTTCTTAACAAATGTTTCCAACAATATTAGAATTTAAAGTTCCAGAAATTAGCATTCACATAGCTGTTTATTCAAAAATAAATAGCCATCTACCCAAAATTGACAGACTTATTGAAAAATAAAGATAAAAGCACAAATCTTTATTAGTCATCATAGTCAATTCTGATCAAATAAATATGGAAAAGTAGTTTTCATATCTTCCAAGTTTTCACAGGTTGCACTTTCTTCATTAAACTGGTCCCACTGGACCTTACATTGACTTATTTCACGATTTCTTAAATGCAACTGGCAAGTTTCTAGCACTCGTATGGGTTTAACCATGATTATTCCTGGGTTTTGGACCTGCAAGGAATTCTAATTTAACACATGTGATAAATCTGAAACATATTTCTTAAGCAAAAAAATATGGAAAACATCATGCATTCGTGACAAAGCAGGAGGTAATGGTAAATGGTAAGCTACAAGGTTGATTACTTCAACTATCTCAAAGGGTCCCACATAACTTAGCAGCCTTGCCAAAATTTATAGAGCTCTTTCTCGGTTTAACCTAAAGAAAGACTTTGTCATCAAGTTCAAATTTCCTGTCAACCCAATTTGAATCAGCATAACTCTTTTGCCTATCTGCTACTTTTTTCAAGTGCTCACGAATCATTTTAATTTGCTGTTCCATTTCCGTAAGGATTTCAGGTTCAATTACCTCTCTATCCTCAATGTTGTCCCAACTAACAGGGGTTTTGCATTTTCTTCCATATAATGCTTCGAAAGGTGCCATCTTAAGAGAGACATGGTATGTGTTATTATATGCAAACTGAACTAGTAAAAGGTGCTCTTCCCACTTATATTGTTGATCCATGCAATACATTCATAACATATCCTATAAAAATTTATTAACTCTTTCAGTCTGTCCATCCATTTCTGGGTGATACGTAGAACTGAAATTTAGCTTAGTTCCTAAAGCTAGATTAAGTGTTTAGCAAAAACTTGAAGTCATTCTAGGATCTCTATCCAATATGATTAATTTAGGTACTCCGTGTACTATGAAAATTTAGTGTACAAATCTTTTAGCCAATACAAGAGAATCATCCTTCAGATTATCAACAATAAAATGTGCTACCTCCGTTAGTTCATCAACAACTAATAAAATAACATCATGTTTATTTCTTAACATAGGCAACCCTTGTACAAATTTCATTCTTATCACTTGCCACTTGTACTACAGTATGCTATGAGGATATAATAAGATGAATGGGTGCATATGTTCCACTTTAACACGTTGACATTCAAGAAAATGTGTCACAATATCATTAACATCCTTTTTCTTTCCTTTCTAGAAATATTACTGTTTTAAATTAGCAAGCATCTTTGCAATACCAGGATGTCAAGAAAAAGGTGAATTGTGAAATTTTGCTAACAATTTCTTTCTTAAATCATTTAGCGAAAGTATGTATACTTTGTTTTCAAATCTTAAGATTCCTTCATTATCAAAGTGAAAAACTCTATACCTCAAATCATTTGGATCTGCAGCAAGTGTTGTCTTTACTTGCTGAAAGTAAGAATCAGACTCCATAACACTTTTTACTTCATCTTTATACTGAGTTCTTAGTGTTATAAGAGCATAAATGTGCTTCCTACAACTTAGAGCGTCAGCTACTCTATTTTCCTTACCCTTGATGTAATTGATGTCAAAATAATATTGAGATAAAAAATCTAACCATCTTCGTTGTCTTGCATTCAGATTTGGCTGAGTGAAAATATACTTCAGCCCAAGATGATCAGCTTTCAATTCAAAAGGTTTACTAAGCAGGTAATGCCTCCAAAATTGTAGTGCATGAACAATGACAACAAACTCTAAATCATGTCAGGCATGATTCAACTCATGTAAATTTAGTTTTCTACTTTCGTAAGCTATAACATGATCATTTTGTAACAAAATACCTCCTTGTCCTTCACCAAATGCATCAGTTACTACCGTAAAGTCTCTATTAGGATCTGGTACTACTAGAATAGGTGCTAAAGTTAACTGTTCTTTCAAAGTTCTAAATGTAGTTTCATATTTCTCACTCCAAAAAAAATTCTTATCCTTCTTCTGTAAAGAAGTTATTGGTGCAGCCACCTTAGAAAAATCTTTAACAAATTTTCTATAGTAACCAGCAAGCCCCATGAAGCTTCTAACTTCATGTACATTCTTTGGTGCAAGCCACTTAGTTATAGGTATAATTTTAGAAGGATCTACAACTATTCTATTCTTACTTATTACATGACCCAAAAAGTGCACTTCTGTGTCATAGAAAGAACATTTAGATAACTTACCATATAACCATCTCTTTCTCAAAATTTCTAAAACTATCTTCAAATGCTCAAGGTATTCCTCTATGCTTTTAGAATATATGAGAATGTAGTACAAGAATATGAGCACAAATTTGTCCATATATTCTTGAAATATATTATTCATTAAATTCATAAATGTTGTAGGTGCATTTGTTAATCCTAAAGGTAAAACTGTGAACTCATAGTGTCCATACCTTGTTTTGAAAGTTGTTTTATGAATGTCCTCATCCTTAATCCATAATTGATGATATCTAAATCAAAGATCTATCTTAGAATATATCGATGCTCTATGCATTTGATCAAATAGATCATCAATTCTAGGGAGTGGGTATCTATTCTTGATTGTTGCTTTGTTTAACATTCTTTAATCAATGCACAATCTAAGTGTTCCATCTTTCTTTGTCACAAAAATTACTGGTGCTCCCCAAGGTGAAACACTTGGTCTAATCAAACCTTTAGAAAAATTTTCTTGTAACTGAGCCTTAAGATCTACTAATTCTATAGTAGTCATTCGATATAGTGCCTTAGAAATAAGCTCAGTTTCAGGCTTGATCTCAATTATGAAATCAAACTCCCTTTTGGGTGGAAGACATGGTAACTCTTTTGAAAACACGTCATTGAAGTTTCGTAACAACGGATATTGTTCCATGACATTACTGCTCTCCTCAGCTATTTCTACAATATTTACTGCATATGAGGTACAACCTTTATTTTTGGCCTTTTTAAGTTATATAGCTGACAGTTTCCTAACTGAAATCTCATGTTTCACACCTTGAATCTGTGCTATTTTCTGTAGGTCATCTAAACAACTAATGTTTTTTTCAAAACAATCCATTTTAGTCTTATGTTCTGCTAACCAATTAACACCTATGATTACATCATAAGACCCCAAAGGTGCAACATAAAGATCAACTTCAGTGGAAAATTTAGGTAAATCAAGGACTGCTCCAAAAATACACATACTAATTGTATGAACAACATTGTTTCCATAATGTACATTTCATGTTTTATCCATGTTTCCAGCTTTTATTTTTAGTTTTGATGCTAATTTACTAGAAATAAAAAATTTAGTAGCTTTGGGGTCAAAAAGAATAGTTATAGGTAATCCAAATAACTTACCTAGAACCTCTATGGGTGTGGCATGTTTCTCAGCTTGCTTGTCAACTACTGTAGCGTATATCTTGTACTGCTGATTACAATCATCCTTTTTTCAAAGGGCATTAATTTACGTAATGATCTTTTCCATAGTTATAATAGCCTCCTACAGGTCCCTTTCTAGGCTCAAGTTTATTTCCAGCCTTAGAGTTATCATTCTGACCTCCATAGGACTTATGTCCATTATTATTGTTCTTGACAAAGTTGTTTCGTGCATTTCCAACAAACTTGTTTGTTGCTGATTTCTTATCAGTATCAGATGAAAACTTAATTTTCATTCCGAATTATTCCATGGTGCTTTCTTAGGTGCAAGAGATGATGAAGAGGAGTTGGGGATTTTCTTCCTTACTTCCTCCTTATGAGTAGAAATTGCCTTCAATTTCTGTTCCTACCTTATGGCCTTTTCAACAACCCCTTCCACCATGGTTGGGATGTGAACATCCACCTCTCTTCCTATAATGAGATTTGATCCCATGATGAATTTCCATATCTTGAACTTCTCATCAGTTTGGTACTGAGGTACATACTTAAGGAGTTTAGTAAACCACTCCTAATACTTAGTTACAATTAGCTTTCGTTGAGCTAGGTTTTGCAATTTAGTCATTTTCTGATCATAGTAAAGTTGTAGCAGCCAACGTTGCCTAAAGTAACCTTTAAATTGATCCCAAGTGATATTAGTTTCATCAATGTTTAGCTCAGCCTTACGCCTGTCCCACCATGACGATGCCTCATGGGAAAGCTAATAAGCTCCTCATATCACCTTTATTTCTTCTGAGAAATTCCTTATTGCAAAGTATTTCTCCATTTTGCTAAGCCAATTCTCAGCCCCATCCCCTAATGTGGTGCCATCAAACTTGGGTGGACTTATCCTTTTTATATCATTAGTGAGTTTAGCTGCCATCCTAGCCTTTTTGTTCTCAGGATAATTAGGTATGTTCACATTGTTGTTATCAACACCTAAATTGGCATTGTCCTCAGGAGGTGGCTGATTATTTTTACCAGATTCTTCTTCCTCCTCATTGCTCATTACTTGTTGTTCAAGTACAGCCAAATGATTTCTTGTGTCCAACAGGGCAGCAAAGATCTCATCATGTTTCTGGGTAGTTTCTTCTCCTTCCTCAGGTGGAGGATTATTTGTAACATTTCCTCTTGTTCTAACCTTTTTTGTTAACAAGAAAATTTAAGTTTCATTAGATTATAGACATAATAGCTCTAAGAGCTGCAACCTTTAGCTCTGATACCAAGATGTAACATTCCCATTTTAAGACTTTAGAAACAAGGGGATTTATTTTTGAAACATAACATTCTTTGTTCTAAATAAAACATCATTTAGAACACAGATTCCATGCTAATCAATATCATAATAGATAACCATATGCAGTTGTAATGACTCGGTATACTACCGATCTCTCATTCCATGACTCAGTTACCAACCGATATCTCATGTTTACTTAAAGTATAGAATACTTTATGTATACTACATATACTTGGTTCTCCTACCCTATTCCAGGTACTGAGTGATCTGTTTAAAGAACCTATTTAAATTTTTGGTACCAATATTCATCTGACATCATGTTGCTTTAAACTAGGTGACATAGGACAATGCAACCAACATCTTGTGATACTTTGGCCAAATATTTTCAACATACTGTTCATGTTACTATTCCTAGATGACGTACTCATCATTCCAAAATATATCCTTCACCTCACTCTTATGTTATCTAGAATGGTCTTTACTAACTACCGTCAGTCCACTTGCCCAAGGTTCAACCCTAGCCCTAGTTAGCAACATAATTTGTTATAAGAAGATGCTCATGATGACTTAGGGTATATGGGCATACTCGGTTGACCTAAGTCATCTGAATGTGCCAAGATACCCTAAGTCATAGAAAGCTACTACCTATCCCGAACATGCCACTAACTTGACCTAGAGAGAAACTAAGTTCAAGTCCAGATGTGTGTAGATCTAGATGAACAAATATGGAAGGGTGTTGCCACATGTCAACTGCAACACTATATCCTTGAGAAGTACAGGGACTCCTTGAGGGTACAATCATGCAGTTGGCATGTGCCAACATCCGTTAGAACTGAATCATCAAGATGTACATACCCCCTTAGTGGTTATTAATCATAGTTAAATTTAGCTATCCAAATAGAGTGTGTCATCCACTTAGATTCAACTAGTGTTTACTTTATAAACAAAGTATAATGATTAAAGATCATACGACTATTCCTTTTACCTTTCATTCTATGAGAGAGGAAGAGTCTTCCTCTTCATGGTTAGATGTTAGGTTTAACATAACCTTTTTATCATTCGATACTTATATAGTTTAATTATATGTCCAAAGCATATTTCATTATTAAACTATAGTTTTGTAATTAGAGAACGACATCCTTGCAATTTAAAAAGTTCATTAATATAAGGGAGATTATACTATCTCCTTAATCCAACTCATTATCTTATATTAGCAATAGTATACATAGATATAAAGAATATTGCAAAGATATCACTATTATTTCCATCATTCAAGTACAAAAGTATTCACATCACAAATTGTATTCCAACAAAAAACCTTTCAATTCATGATGATAAATATACATTTTCAAGATTATGCATTTCAAAAATTCTGCATGTCAATCAGAAATTAAGATCTTAAAAGAAAAACACTTTTCTTTTCCAATACAACTCAAGAATGATTCAACACTCTTTACATAAGATCCAGAATTAAATAAGCCAATGCATCATAAAAGTTTCTATCTTCTTTTATCACTTATGATGTCCATCTGCAAAAATTTCTAGCACGGGTCAGTTTAATGAACTGATCATGATAAGCACTAAGCATTAAAGTAAAGTGCATTCCACTAATTGTTCCATTAAAACAACTCTACTTTAATGAAATAATAAATATATCATAAAAATAATCATAAGTAATAACAACTAGAAAAGAAGTACAATTAAAGAGTCTGAATTCACTTTTAAGAAAAGAGCATAATCTAATTTGCAACACCTGCATTTATGTCATATAGTTTAATTGATCCTATCAATTACTTTAAAATAATCAACAGGTCTTGTCTTCCAATTATTTCATAATTCCATAAGAATAGAAATACACATTTATCTTTTCTAAGCAGCAAAAGAAGTTAATTACAACATAGCTAATATTAGACTACTTTGTCATTCTATATAACAAAGGAAGAATAATTAGTACATGTTGTTCCCCAACCACTAATCATTAGAAAGACAATTACAGATTTAGAACACACAAATCTACCTCAAATCAAAGACCTAAAACCAAATGTTCCACAATAAATTTTCCATCTCGGAACAAAATCGAAAAATAAAAAGTTGAATCAAACAAACTTATCCAAACAATGGTAAGAAGGGATCTCCATTGAAAAAGGTCCAATCCCAAATTCATTTCATTTATACTATTGTTGTTGTGAGAATGTGCAACAGGGAAATTGACAATTTCCAAGCAGGACAACTATACCCCTATGCCAAAATTTTGATGTTTTATCATTCCTAAGAAACCCCGGACCTGTTCAGTAAGTCCAAATGAATTCCCAATCAATGTCATGATATTATCCTAGGTGATTTAGGAAATTCTGTTCATCCCCCCTAGGTGATTTTAGGAGTTCATTGAAAATGTTATCTTTTGGTAGTATAGGGAAGGGCTATCGTTGGCCTTCTCAGGATTGGATCAACCCCCTGGAGCAGAGCCGAAGGGCCAAATTCAACACGGAGGTGAATGGAAGACCTTATAACATCATGGAAATGATTTTGGAAGGCTTTGGGAGATTCTGAAAGACTTGGAGCAGTCTGAGTGAAAACAGGGTTCACAAGCCTAGGCAGTACACAGGCCTAAAACAACTGTTGAGCTTCAAACAAAGATTCCGGGAGCTCCAGATGGAGTTGAAAGTAAAAAAAAACATCTTTGGAAATAGGATCCAAATACCTACATGATGGTGAAATAATATTTTTAACAACACCTTGGTGCATATGATTGGAAGATAGTTTTTCTCAGGTACAAGTGGAGTCCCAGATCAAAAATCCAATTTTTTAGGGATCATATGATCGAATCAAGACATGAGACGCACATCATTGGATTAAAAATTCCATTTCAAGTTAGGATCATATAAATTTTCACCAATAAATTCCACTTGAAGCTCAAGTTATCTTGCATTCCAAGTTACCCTCTCAAAGGCAGTTCAGGACTTAGTCATTTTTTCGAGAGGACACGTGTCAGCACCATGAGTTTTACGGGATTTCATGTCCCCCATGTCCCTGAGGTTAGGTACATCACACCTTGGAAAATTCACCCAGCCCTCATGTGACCCTTGGGACCCTCATATGACCGCCAGACCTGTCAGTTCAGCCCTCAAGTGCTTATTTGGAGCATGCATTCCTTGCCGTTGGATCGGTCGCCACGTGTCAGCTCTAGGACCACCATGGAATTTGATGTACCTTATGGACCTAAGGTGGGGGACACAAAACCTTTAAAAATGTGCCTAGAACCTATGGGGAGTCATTTGGACACCCACATGACCGTCGTTCAGCCCCTAAGTGCAGTTTTGGAGCATCCATTCCCTGCCATTGGATCGGGCGCCACATGTCACCTCCAAGACCACCGTGGAAACTGATGTACCTTATGTACCTAAGGTGGGGGACATCAGACATGGAAAAATTTTCCCATCCCCTAGGAGGAATCTTTTGGACACCCACATGACCTCCTTTCAGCTCCCAGTGCTTCAAATCAACTTTTTCCTCCTTCATTCCCTGCCGTTGTATCTAGTGCCACGTGTCACCGTCTTGCTCATTGTGGAAATTTATGTCCCTCATGTCCATAAGGTCAGGGACATCAATCATGGAAAAATTAACCCAAGCCCTACCTATGCAATACTTTTTGAAAAATTTCCAAATGTTACTTTTCCCGCTTCTAGCTTCTAACAGTTTTATTTGCACTCTTTTCCTCCATTTTTCTTCTGCAACATTCTAACATCACTCCACCATTGAAAATGCTCAAAACAGATCAAAAAAAGAATTGAAATACCTTTCCCATAGTGATGCACAAGTCTCAAAAGGAATCCTCATCAAGCTAAGGAGAAACGAAGAACAACAAAGAAGAGAACAACAAAATCCCCATAGCTAAAAAATGGAAATCTAAACAAAGCTTGCAAACAAGTGCACAAATAAATGAACCGTTTATTGCTGTTCATTCCTCTATCCAATACCATCAAGAAGACACCTTCAAACTCCCCCCATGTGTGAAAAAGCATCCACAATGAAGAAATCTCCTTTCCGGCTCAACGAAGAAAGAAGTGGGATTTCCCGTCAAACCAGTTGCCGGATCGAAGTAAGATTGCACGTGAAACACCAGAAGAAAAAAACCACATCAAAAATACAATTTTATTTGCAAATGGAGGAGAAAAATAGACCTACAATTTTGAGGTCCATTAATGGTTGCCATACCCAGAAGCACTGCCAGGTCTAAAAATTAAAACTTTAAAATCTCCTGGATTATTAAGCGGGCGGGCCCGAAATTTCAAAGGATGATATTGGGCAAAAACCCATATAAAAAAACTTCGTTCCACATCAATCTGACTCCCAGAGGCCAACTTTCTAAAAATAGCAGGTCTACTACATAGGAACTGCTATTTTGGGAAAGTCATTAACAAAAGAACCTGCAAAGGAGATGAAGATATCAGAGGTGCACTACTGCTGAGAATCTACCAGAATGGAAATTTTTGGCACTTACTAAAAATAATAAGCGGGCCCTCGAGCACCTGCTAAAAATAGAAAGTTGATCCAAAGGAGTGAGGAACATAGGGAGAAAGGGGAATCAAGGTCACAACACTCAGCAAAGGATCAAGAGAGTTACCTTTTTCACACTTACTAAAAATAGTAAGTTACACTCAAAGAGAAGTTTTGGCACAATGGGATGTACAAGGATAATCATTCAGGGGGACATCATTGTTCAGGAGCATCCTAGTCATTTTTCACAGGGCATTCAAGATCCACCTTAGTTCATTCAACTTAGCGAGCATTCGTGAGATAATTTGGAGGAATTTCACAGTGTGCAAGGAGTTCAAAGATTCAGAGTTTCACTGCATTTGGAGCTTTCCATCAATAAGGATCAACAGACTTCATCAGGAATGACATCTCCTCTTCTTCTTCTCCCCCTCTTTCTCTCTCCTCTTCCCCCCACTTTCTCTCACTTTCCAATATTCTAATTTCAGGTTGGGGTTTGCACTTTTAATATGACTTAAGAGACTTTAGAAACATAATGTAAATTAAGTCACCTTGCTATTATAAAAGGGACTTAAATATTTGAAGTGGAATATGAACAGTCTTAAGTCATATTAAGGTATTCGAAAGGTCATGAGGAAGATGAAGAGTCATATTCTATTCTATAAATTGTAAAGCCATTCCCATTTCAAAGGGTTGGCGATTGATCTTGTAGACTCAAGAGTGCATTCTACCTTGAGAGAAAGCAAAGGAGATAGCCATTTTCTTCTACTCTCTTCCCCTCTCAAATTTCTTCCATTCTTACACTATGTACAACTTTTGTTCAAGCATCAATACAAGAAGAAGGATTTTCTAGCTTTCTTTGACCAAGGGATTTCATGACACTTTGTTCTCATCAAATTCTATTTGGTCTTGTTGTCATTTACAGGGTTGTTTCTTCTCATAAATGCATGTGATGAAGTTTCTAACTAGTGTGTGTGTAGGAATCTGATTTTCTACCTACAGCATTAGTTCTCCTACCTCCATTCTCACTCCCTTTCCCACTTTCAGACAAAGTCATATCTTGTAGGTATATGCAAGCATTTGCCGCAGGGTCAGTGGAGTGCCCCTGTTGGATCCCTGGTCAAAAGGCCACCACAGAAATCCACCTTTTCATGTGCATGCACATATGGCAGCTACACTAGTTAAGTAGAGGGACTTAGATTGCCAGAGCGTTGACAATAAATCCACAAGTTTGTCCACCTGAAAAATTTTCTCGCCAACAGTTTTTGGCACCCACCGTGGTGCAGATTTAGCAGCATCTGCACCCAAAATATGACCGCAAGGTCCCAAAAATTCAAAAAAAATCATAAAAGAGAGTTCAAGAAATTCCATTTCCGAAAGATACACTACTGATTTCTGCACGTTACTTTTGACATTCCACAGTGGCATTTCGTATTCTAACTGTAAAAGCTTCCAAAAGCTAGTTGAAGGAAGATACACCAGGTTGAGAAGGTTGAGAGGTGTTGCTGATTTCAATTTCAAAGCTTCACAAAATCTACAAGAACGAATTAGAGATAATCCATATTTCTTCTCTCAAGCCTCCTCTTCATCTAGCTCTTCAAGAAGTTCACCTGGTAATCCTATCCAAAATCCTTCAAATTCTACATTTTTTCAACAACCATTGAACATCAACTTCCCGGAAGAAGAAGAATTTGAAGAATAATTTGTAGAAGCAAGAGCTGAAGAAGAAGAAGAAGAAACAATGGTGGATGAAGAAGAAATACCTCAACCCATTGTTCCATGGGGAAGGAATATAGGCCCGCTTTCTCTTGAACCCCCTCTTCACAATCTACCAATAGGTTCCCGTAAGAACTTTCCAAAGTTCAAAGGTGACAACACACAACATCCAGAAGAACACATCGCTTCTTTCATGACATCATGTGGAATTCTTGGTGTCCAACATGAATACGTTGTTGTAACATTGTTCGTGGAGTCCCTCCAAGAAAAAAACAACAGAATGGTTTTACCTCCTGCCTTCCCGGTCCATCACGGGTTGGAATGACATCAAGGATGCATTTGAAGAGAGATTTAAATCAACTGAATATTTTCAAGACCTCTTGGTGTAGTTGGTTCAAATAAATAAAGGAGAAAATGAAACCATGAGAGACTTCATGGCTCATTTTGAATGGTTGTTGTGTAGGATACCTGAAGAGGATTCACCATCTGAAAACAATATCAAAAGATTCTTCATAAACACTCAATCACCAGAGGTAGGATTTCTCCTACGAAGAGTTCAACCAAGGAACATTGTAGAAGCACAAAGGAGGGCCATTGAATTGGATGACGATCTCATCCTCTCTAGAAAGATCAAGAATCCATCAAAGGGAAAGGCCCAACATCCTGAAGATGAGAGAACTAATCCATCGCTGTAAAAGTTGGAAAATGAGATGGCCTCTTTGAAGAGGGAATTATTTGAACAAGTTTCTTCTCAGAGAAGCAACAGAATTCAGATTGTAGGAGCACCCCAAAGACTTGCCTTGGAGGCCCCACCCGTGAATGTAAATTATAGATTTCAAGAAAGTGAAGAAGAGATTGAACAAGAAGGTGACAATTTCTAAGAAAGTGATGAGTTTGAGAACGATACAAAAATTAGGTTTTGTGAGTATTTTGGAGGTTATGAAGAAGATGAAGAAGATGCACCAAGTTTCTCATGTGCGGTATTCACTCGTTCTCAGTCTGAGAAAAGAGCATCTCCCTCCACTGCTACAAAAGAAAAGAAGGTTGATGATCCTCCTATGGTGACTCCAAAAAATAAAATAATCAGTCGAGGATCCCCACTTCCATCTTCCATGAAGTCTGCATTGTTGGAGCTTGAACCCTGCAACAAGTAAGAAGATGCCCACAATCCCAAGTAAGCTTTCTGATGTCTCTTCCAAGTCTAAATCTAAATCTGCTCCTACAAAATCTAATACCTTGAAAGCTCCTAGTGTGTCTTTTAAAATACCCTCCATTCCTCAAACATCAAATCCTACTCCTAAACCTATCCAGACTCCAAAATCAGTCCCTTCACCCCCCTTGTCCACATCTTCTCCCTTTGACTTCATAGAATATGAAAACAAAGCCAAAGTGCAGATTACCGAAACTGAATATTTGTAGACTCACCCTGAACAATTCGAGAGGTTCATCTGATACATCAGGAGTGGTAGTCTAACACCCAATGTTGTAACTTCTAGTTCTAAAGGCATGCTACAAAACTCACCTACACCTCCCTCACAGAACATGCTTTCTCTGAGTGCATCAAAGATTGATAAAGTTGAACCTTTCTACGTCTCCCTTCTTGTTGGAGAATATGTACTAAACAATTGCATAATAGATTCTGGTGCCTCAGACAACATGATGCCTTTGAAGGTTGCCAAGGCTCTTAAACTTACAATGACTCCACCTAGTGGCTCTTGTTACTCTTTGGAATAAAAAAATGTCTCACTTGTAGGGAAGGTTAAAGATGCACAGGTGGCTCTCGCCAGATTTCCAGACAAGAAAGTTTCAGTGATGATTTTGGTAGTAGACGTCCCAGCCTCATTCGGAATGTTGCTGAGTAGAAATTTCTGCCAAGAATTGGGAGGGAAAATTTAGATGAATTGGTCTTTTGCAACCATACCAGTGAAGGGAGACATGGAGAAATTACTTCCCGAGAAGAAGATGAGGTACACTGTGTAAAAATCTGGAAGCCCAGAAGCTAACATTTTGTACCAAAATACCAGGTGGATGAATCACTTGGTGACAAACGAGGAGGAAGAAGATATTCCCACCTTGATAGGTCCAGACATGCCTTCCCGGAGAGATTTGGACTTTGAAGAATCATTGAGGAGATTCAAGTTACAAGAGGGTAGCCCCAAATCACCAAATGATGTAGACCGCGAGGAAGAGGAAATGGTTCTTGGTGATTTTCAAGAAGAAAAATCAGCCTATACACTTTTCCAAGATGAGGAGTTATTCTCATTCCCATTTGGGGATGAAGATGATCTCTATCAAGCCATCTATGGAGAGACAAAATCAGCTTGTGATGAGCCCATGAAAGGTTTGAAAGAAATGTCTATACAAGGACTGCTAAGAGCCATGGAAGAAACAAAGGACCCTGAGATCAGTCTAGAACTTTTAATGCAAGCCATGAATATGGAAGATAAACATGAAGCTGATTTGGAAGCCTTAACTAATGTGAAGGTCAGCCATATTGAGATAAGGAAAGATGAGAAATATGTTGTCCCTCTCAAGCCAATGGTTGGTGGATAAAATGATGAAATTGAAGTATTTTCTTTCCCATTTGAAGATGAAGACTCTTTCTATAATGAAGAAATTGAAGCAAGGAGTTTGAAGACCTCTAAAGATGAAGCTCCTTTTGATGAAGGATCAGTAGAGTGCAGTGATTCTCGAGATGATGAGGTAATCCCTCCAGATAGTTTCTTTGAGTTGCAAGATAAAGATTCTTCAAAGGTGTACAAAGAGGGACTACAGGAAATGATGAAGCATTACTCCGTGTAAGAAATCTTGGATGTAGTAGAAGTGGCGGAAGACCCTGAGCTGATTCTTGATCTCTTCACTCATGCCATGGGCATACAAGACAAGTATGAGGCCACATCCAATCTTTCAGTCAATACTCAAGCACCTCACAGTGAAGTAAAGGAAACAGATAAGTCTGAGGTTTCTCATGGAAGAGATGTCAATGAGCATAGACTCAGGAAAGAAATTAACTCAGAAGGTTCAAGGAATTGGAATGAAAATCAGCATTGGGGCAGTGATGAGATGCTCGATGGAGAATCAGCTATATGGATAAACATGGAAGGAAACTGGCACGATGAAACCAATTTCAAAGAGCATGAAGACAATGGAGTTTCCAAGAAAGGACCTAAGCATCAAGAAGATCACATGGACTCACTCCTACCAAGTACACAGATAATTGTGAAAGCACCTGGCTTTCATAAGTAGCTGAGGAGGGGAGGATACTTTCTAGAACCCGTCAACGGCTTCACAGAACATCATCATTCGGTGTTGCCTCTTCAGGGGTAACTTTTGTGAAATAAAAAGTACTTCATGGAAAGTTGGTTGTCCCTCACCTTGTACCATAGGTGATTGATAGGTGTTTTTCCCTTTCCATTGTGTGTGTTTCCCTTCCTGTTGTGTGTCATGTGTTTCCTTTTGGTCATTTTGTGTGTGGGTGTTTCCTTCTTCTAATCTTCCTTTCTTGAAGTTGTGCATGACTCCGCAAGGCCCAATGGATAAGGCACTGGTCAATGAATTATATGGTCTAAAATTGAGATTCTGGATTCCCATGTCATGTCTTTGCTGTGCTCAGTCCATGTCATGTCCCCAAGCTAGAGCCAACTGTTGTCGTGAGAATGTGCAACAGGGAAATTGACAATTTCTGAGCACGAAAACTATACCCCTATGCAAAATTTTTCATGTTTTATCATTCCTAAGAAACCTTGGACTTGTTCAATCAGTCCAAATGAATTCCCAACCAATGTCATGATATTATCCTAGGTGATTTAGGAAATTCCATTCATTCCCCCTAGGTGATTTTAGGAGTTCATTGAAAATGTTATCTTTTGGCAGTATAGGGAAGGGCTATCATTGGCCTTCCCAGGATTGGATCAACCCCCTGGAGCAGAGCAGAAGGGCCAAATTCAACACATAGGTGAATGGAAGACCTTATAACATCATGGAAATGATTTTGGAAGGCTTTGGGAAGTTCTGAAAGACTTGGAGCAGTCTGAGTGAAAATAGGGTTCACAAGCCTAGGCAGTACACAGGCCTAAAACAACTGTTGAGCTTCAAACGAAGATTATAGGAGCTGAAAATGGAGTTATAATTAAAAAAAAACATCTTAGGAAAGATTATCCTAATACCTACATGATGGTGAAATAATATTTTTCACAACACCTTGGTGCATATGATTGGAAGACAATTTTTCTTAGGTACAAGTGGAGTCCCAGATCAAAACTCCAATTTTTCAGGGATCATATGATTGAATCAAGACATGAGACCCACATCATTGGATTCAAAATTCCATTTTCAATCAGGATCATATAAAATTTCACCAATAAATTCCACCAGAAGCTCAAGTTATCTGCATTCCAAGTTACCCTCTCAAAGGCAGTTCAGGACTTAGTCATTTTTTCGAGAGGACATGTGTCAGCACCAGGAGCCTGGTGGGATTTCATGTCCCCCACATCCCTGAGGTTAGGTAAAATCACCCCTTGGAAAATGTGTCCATCCCTCATGTGACCCTTGGGACCCTCATATGACCTCCAAACCTGTCAGTTCAGCCCTCAAGTGCTTATTTGGAGCATGCATTCCCTGCCGTCGGATCGGTCGCCACGTGTCAGCTCCAGGACCACCATGGAATTTGATGTACCTTATTCACCTGAGGTGGGGGACATAACACCTTGAAAAATGTTCCCAGCCCCTATGGGGAGTCATTTGGACACCCACATGACTGTCGTTCAGCCCCCAAGTGCAGTTTTGAAGCATCCATTCCCTGCTGTTGGATTGGGCGCCACGTGTCACCTCTAGGACCACTGTGGAAACTGATGTACGTTATGTACCTAAGGTGGGGGACATCATACATGGAAAAATGCACCCAGCCCCTAGGAGAAGTCTTTTGGACACCCACATGACTTCCTTTCAGCTCCCAGTGCTTCAAATTAGCTTTTTCCTCCTTCATTCCCTGTCGTTGTATCTAGTGCCACGTGTCACCATCTTGCTCATTTTGGAAATTGATGTCCCTCACATCCCTGAGGTCAAGGACAAAAAGCATGAAAAAATAAACACAAGCCCTACCTATGCACATCTTTTTGAAAAATTTCCAAGTGCTGCTTTTCCTGCTTCTAGCTTCTAACAGTTTTATTTGCACTCCTTTCCTCCATTCTTCCTCTGCAACATTATAACATCACTCCACCATTGAAAATTCTCAGACCAGATCAATAAAGGAATTGAAATACCTTTCCCATGGTGATGCACAAGTCTCAAAAGGAATCCTCATCAAGCTAAGGAGAAACGAAGAACAACAAAGAAGAGAACAACAAAATCCCCATAGCTAAAAAATGGAAATCTAAACAAAGCTTGCAAACAAGTGTGCAAATAAATGAACTGTTTATTTATGTTCATTCCTCTATCCAAGACCATCAAGAAGACACCTTCAAACTCCCCCCATGTGTGAAAAATCATCCACAATGAAGAAATCTCCTTTTCTGCTCAACGAAGAAAGAAGTGGGATTTCCCGTCAAACCAGTTGCTGGATCGAAGTAAGATTGCACATGAAACACCAGAAGAAAAAAACCACATCAAAAATATATTTTTATTTACAAATGGAGGAGAAAAACAGACCTACAATTTTGAGGTCCATTAATGGTTGTCGTACCCAAAAGCACTGCCAGGTCTAAAAATTAAAACTTTAAAATCTCCTAGATTATTAAGCGGGTGGGCCCAAACTTTCAAACAGATGATATTGGGAAAAAACCCATATCAAAAAACTTCATTCCACATCAATCCGAATCCCAGAGGCTAACTTTCTAAAAATAGCAGGTCTACTACATAGGAACTGCTATTTTGGGAAAGTCATTAATAGAAGAACCTATGAAGGAGATGAAGATATCAGAGGTACACTACAATTGAGAATCTACCAGAATGGACATTTTTGGAACTTACTAAAAATAATAAGCGGGCCTTCGAGCACCTGCTAAAAATAGAAATTTGATCCAAAGGAGTGAGGAATGTAGGGAGAAAGGGGAATCAAGGTCACAACACTCAACAAAGGATCGAGAGAGTTACCTTTTTCACACTTACTAAAAATAGTAAGTTACACTTAAAGAGAAGTTTTGGTACAATGGGATGTACAAGGATAATAATTCAGGGGGACATCATTGTTCGGGAGAATCCTAGTCATTTTTCACAGGGCATTCAAGATCCACCTTAGTTCATTCAACTTAGTGAGCATTCGTGAGATAATTTGGAGGAATTTCACAGTGTGTAAGGAGTTCAAAGATTCAGAGTTTCACTGCATTTGGAGCTTTCCATCAACGAGGATCAACAGGACTTCATCAGGAATGACATCTCCTCTTCTTCTTCTCCCCCTCTTGCTCTCTCCTCTTCCCCCAAATTTCTCTCACTTTCCAATATTCTAATTTCGCGTTGGGGTTTGCACTTTTAATATGACTTAAGAGACTTTAGAAACATAATGTAAATTAAGTCGCCTTGCTATTATAAAAGGGACTTAAATATTTGAAGTGGAATATGAACAGTCTTAAGTCATATTAAGGGATTCAAAAGGTCATTGAGGAAGATGAAAAGTCATATTCTATTCTATAAATTGTAAAGCCATTCCCATTTCAAAGGGTTTGGCGATTGATCTTGTAGACTCAAGAGTGCATTCTACCTTGAGAGAAAGCAAAGGAGATAGCCATTTTCTTCTACTCTCTTCCCCTCTCAAATTTCTTCTATTCTTACACTATGTACAACTTTTGTTCAAGCATCAATACAAGAAGAAGGATTTTCTAGCTTTCTTTGACCAAGGGATTTCATGACACTTTGTTCTCATCAAATTCTATTTGGTCTTGTTGTCATTTACAGGGTTGTTTCTTCTCATAAATGCATGTGATGAAGTTTCTAACTAGTGTGTGTGTAGGAATATGATTTTCTACCTGCATCATTAGTTCTCCTACCTCCATTCTCACTCCCTTTCCCACTTTCAGACAAAGTCATCTCTTACAGGTATATGCAAGCATTTGCCGCAGGGTCAGTGGAGTGCCCCTGTTGGATCCTTGGTCAAAAGGCCACCACAGAAATCCACCTTTTCATGTGCATGCACATACGACAACTGCACCAGTTAAGTAGAGGGACTTAGATTGCCAGAGCGTTGACAATAAATCCACAAGTTTGTCCACCTAAAAATTTTTCTCGCCAACAACTATGAAATGAATTCCTTAGGTCTAAAAACATTGCCATATGTAATACCACATTAGGTTAGATTAATTTCACAACCATTGGTATTAGGTATTAGGTTAACATAGTCTATTATTACCATAGTAGTCTCCCCTTCCCATATTCATTTAGCACAAGAGCTTAGGCTAGGTCACCCCCCCAACACAAGAGAATAATAAGCTTAGGTTATATTACAACCCAATTGAATAGATGTAGCTAGGAAGTAGGTGTAGTGCCCACATTTTTATAGCTCTAGTTATTTGTTGGTTCCTTTATTTTTAGACATGTTTTGATTGAGACTCTGATAGACTTTGGACATTTTACTATGATATTTCATCCTCATGGACATTATGGCATTTTGGGCACGTAGCGCCAATTGGACTAGATTCGTATACTGGTATATTTCTTATGATGTTGATGACACTAGCAGGGTTATATGGTATATTTATTGATTAGATGTTAGTCTCTTGTGGTTGATTTGATTAATGATATAGTGTTTTGGATTTAATGAAGGTAATTTTCATGCTAACCTAAGTGTATGTCATTGCAATTTTATTTGTGGATGATTCATGGAAAACTATGTGGATAATTGTATGCATTGCACTATCAATTGTAAATTATGTTCAGACATTATAAGTTTGATTGATATTGAGATGTATAGATGATGTTTATTATATTGGATAGATGCGGTTAATGTGTGCAATGAGTGTGTAGGTGATAGGTATAGGAGAGCATGGGTTTCAGGGAAGCTACGCAATTGTGCACAAGCGGCCCACGGGCTGAGTCCTAACCATGCTAAATGTTTGAGGCCTTAGATTAGATGTATTTAATTGGGCACCATGGGTGAACCCCCTCAATTGTAATGTAATTATGTTTTGTAAAATTAATTAGGTTTAGGGTGTGTTTTATTAAGTAAACTAGCTTAGGGGTTTAATGATCTTATCTTAAATTAAGTGTTGGTTTTGGGAAAGTGTGTGTGTGTTGGTAGAAGGGATTGGGGACCACATGTGAACCTTGGGTGGACCCCACACCCTCTACCCTTGTGCCCAAGCATGCCAAACCCGAAATTGGGTTATTTTGGGCATTTTTAGGGACCCCTTTTGAGTTTGGGGGTTCCCTTAGCATGAAAATGGGCCCTTGGACCCTACCTAATAGGTAGGGGGGCCTATTTCCAAGGTTTGGAGGGAGTTTCCCTCCCATTTAGCCCTCTTTAGTCACCATCCATGTAAGATGGTTGGGTTGTGTGAAATTGTTAAAAGTTGCTCCACTTTGTTTTATTTTAGTTTTTGGTATTTTGGGTGAAAAGGGATAAAAGGTGAGTTTACTCTTACTTATTTGGTTTTTGGAATCTTTGACTCTTGAGAGGAGAGGGGGTGACACTTGTCACTTTCTCATTGGTGAGGAAACTTTTGGGTTCCTCTTTTTATTCTTCCTCATGTGGAAGGAATGGGTCTTCTTGGTTCATTTTTTTTTGGAGCACTTGGAGAATTTTGGGAGCTTGGAGGTGAGCTTGGACAAAGGGAAAAGCTTAAAGTCTTGGAAAGCATTATAGAGGTAGGGTTCTTAACCCTTTTCTTTCTTAGTTGTGTTTATCTTGTTAACTATGTTTGATCAATGAAATGTTGTGTAAAATGATGTGTTGTGTAGTTGTATGGTGAATGTAGTTGTTGCTTGTTCTTGTTGTTTTCTTTGTTTTCTCTCCACCATCATTTGGTTGATGGTTTTTGGAGAATGTAGGGGAAGAGAGAGGGATTTCCCTCCCAAACCTCATGGTTGATGGTCAAGCCATGAAGGTCCATTCTCATCCCCTCATATGGTTTGAGGTGGGAGAAAGGTTCATATGGCTTGAACCTTTCCCCATTCTTGGTGAGGAAACCCTTTTGGGTTTGAAAATCCTCCCAAGAAGGATTTCTATAGCATAAAGGAGGAATAAGGAGGATGATTTGATTAGGAGGTATAAGGAGTTTTGTATGCATGTTTTGTTGGTGCGCCTATGGTTGGACACCTTTGATTTGGGCATCCCACTCCTTCTCTTCCCCCTTGTGTGGTTGATCTTGTTCTCCTCATGTTGTTGTTTTCATTGTATAGTAGGTTTGAGTGGTTGAATGGTCTTATGTTTTTCTTGTTGTGTGCTTAATCCCCATTATACTTGTGCACATTGTGGAAGCTAGTTCCTCTCTCCCATGGGCTTGGGGGAGGCTAACATGACTTCCAACCATGGAAGGCATGTGATGATGCCTATTGGTTGGGTGGTAAACAAGCCATGTCTCTTGTTACAGCATTCTTAGGAGCACATTCAATGTTGGAGACTTAAGGATGAAGTTTGGTTGAAGTGGACTTGTTCTTTTATCAAAAAGAGAGAGAGAGAGAGATTTATTGTAAATATCACACCTCCTTGTACCTATGTGTTGTATGGCTGATTGTGGATAGCCTCATCTTGTAAACTTATCACTTTTGGTGATTTGGGAAATTTGTGTTTTATGGATCCTTGTTATGTAACTTCTTTTTTTACCTTGCAAAGAGGATTTGATTATTGGACTTGAATGTGTTTAATGTCAAAAAAAAAAAAAAAACTATGAAATGACATATGTATTTTTTGAAAATAAATCTGAAATTTATAAGTTAAGCATTCTTTTAAATCTGCATTTTTTTTATGGCACTACATTTTGGTATCGGAGCTGTGGTTCAAACACACAGACTCTTTGGGTAATTTCGGTTTTATGTTATTTTTATTGTGTTGTTAAAATAATAATAATAAATGTTGCAGAAATTAGGAATACCATTTAGTCTTTTCATTTCGAAAGAAAGTTGATTTATTGGAAATATTGTTATCCTTGTTATTGATCTCCTTCTTGTCTTTAACCTTTTAACATTATTGAATTGGGAATAAAATGTCATTCTTGAAGTATATCTATTCTTGTAATCTTTGAAATTTAGTGAATAGAATAAAACTAATTTTACTCTCTTTCCTTGTTAACTTAACTAGATGTAAACATTAGAGAATCATGTGTGATCTTATCTCCTTACTAAGTTTTAAAATTAGCTTCCAAGCCCTCCCTTATTAATTAATATATAAAGTACCTCCTCTTTTCTTTAATATATAGAGTAAAAAAAAAAAAAAAGGGTTAAAAATCTGAGTTATTGCAAACCAGGAAGTTGCATCTTCATAAGACTTACAAAAAAAAAACCTATGAAATGTCCTTACAAAAATATTCATTATTTATTATATATAACTTTAAGTCATACTCTACAATTTAATATACTTGATATTATATTATATATATATATATATATATATATATTATATATAAAATATAAATATATATAATATATATATTATTATATATATATATATATATATATATATATATATATATAAAATATATAAAATAATGTTAAAAAAAATAAAATTAAAAAAAAAAAAAAATAAAAAAAAAATAAAAAAAAAACTATTTTGGGGGGGCCGAAGCCCCCAACCCACCCGCAGCCCTGTCCCCTGTTCCCCAAGCCCATGCCTTAATCTACCCCCGGAACCCCTGTAACCCCCTCGCAGCCCCAGCGGATTCCCCCAGACCTGCCCACCCAACGGACCCCCCTGCCAGACTTGCCCCCCGGACCCCCAACCCTGTCCCGAACCCCGCGCGCCCACACAACGCCCTACCCGCAGGACTCCCCGCCTCCCTACTACCATCGCCCCTCTGCGCGGCCTACCGCCGCCTGCCCTCACACCCCCCCCCAGCCATTTCTCCGCCCAGCCACCGCCTCCAAAACGCCCCTCATGCCCTAGAAACCAATATATATATTTTATATTTTATATATATATATATATTATATATATGTATACACCATATATAATAAATATACCATATATATATATATATTAATAAAACAAAAAAAAAACAGGCACAGCAATACAGGCCTGCAAATATATATGTGTGTGTGTGTGTGTGTGTGTGTGTACATCAAAATTTGTGTGTTGTCCTGATAAGTTTCACAGAAGAACAGAAAATACATGGATTTTACAAAAGAAAAAGAGATTCCATGAAGCCAATCTCCTCTAGTTCCTCCACCTGCACAAAGAGAAAACAAGGAAAACAAAATAAGAGAAATAGGAGAGAAGAATAAACAAAATGAATGAACAAAGGAATGAAAAGGAAAATAAAAACACCATAGAGAAATCTAGGGAAAATTTAGGGCAAGTTTGAAATGAATGGCCAAGATTAAAATGGATCCTAGGGTCCTCCTTCAATCCTACCTTGCTTTAAGTCATGACATTTTAATGGGAATGTAAATTAATCTTTGGTGGGATGTGGGTGAAATTAATAAAAAGGGGGGAAGACTATTTACTTGCTAGGAGTGTAGATTTTAACCATGACCTTAGGAAACTTGATAGGGTAAAACAAATCAAACTATTAATTAGGTTAGTGTTTATTTGGTTTTGGGTAAAATTAATTATTAATTAATTATTAACGTGAGAGGCTTAAGCAAAGCATTAGAAATTATTGATCACTTCAAATTTTTTTTTTAATTATTATTAATTAATGTTTTTCTGCAACTTTTAAAAAAATATATATATTAAATTAAAAAAAATAATAATAATAATAATATAACGCTTCCAACAAATGTTTAGAAAGTTTATAAAACATTTTTTTATCTCGGGCTCAGGATGGCACCCAAGAGGGGAAGATCGGCTCGAGGTTTGGGACGTAGTGCACCTATGCGGGAGCTGCCGACACCTGATTTTAGGCCTCAGATATTGGAGACCCTACAGTAGCTGATAGGTGTCATACATGAACGTCTTCCACCACCACAGGTGCCGAGAGAGGAGGACATTTAGTTAGGAGATGAGGAGTTGATTGGTGAGGACACACATCGAGAGCCACCTAAGCATGACATTCCGAGATGAGAGAGGTCACGCAGCCCTTCCATCCTTGGTGAGAGGGTGGCCTCGTTTCGTCACAGCCAATCACATAGCTTCAAGGGGTCATTTGGAGATATGCGACCTCTTTCACCTATTAGACCACATTCGCCAGGATCGAGACATAGGTAAGTGTGATTCGAGACCTTCTTCGCCTTCAGCCGCCTACATTTACTGGTTCAACAGATGGCTTTGAGGCAGAGTCCTGGCTCCTTAGCTTGGATAGCTACTTTGGTTTGCACTCTCATGAGAGCAACGTCAAAGCCAGGTTCACCATACACCTCCTCCGAGACGCAGCAGGCGTTTGGTGGAGGAATGAGGAGTGGAAGATCCATTTGACTCGGGATACAGTGACCTGGGAGTTGTTCGAGGAGTGATTCAGGGCCCGGTATATGTCAGAGAATTTTGTGCAGAAGAGGATCGATGAGTTTCATGACTTACGACAGGGTTCTGGCTCAGTGGCACAGTATGAGAGCAGGTTCTTAGATCTCTTGTAGTATGTAGACTACCTGCAAGACGAGAAGTTGCAGGTAAACAGGTTCATTTGGGGCCTGAATGCAGATATAGCAGGAGCTGTTAGGATGTTATCTCCTCCCACACTCGAGAAGGCCGTTGAGAAGGCCTACTTGGCTGAGGAGAATAGGACCAAGGCTCAGGAGCATAGAGATAGAAACAAGAGCAAGTTCCAAGACAGGATTCAGGCATTCCAGAGTCAGAGAGCACGGGGAGCAGTACCACCCCCTAGAGGAGGATTCTGGTCTTCTCTAGTAGCATCGAGAGCTCCTCCACACCCATCACAACAGACACAGCATCAGGGACACCCAGCATCAGAGGGGTAGACAGACTAGGATTTTTCAGCGAGGTGGGTCTAGAGGTGGTTTTGGTGGGTCTAGAGATAGGAGGCCGGGTAGTCATCACTCACAATCCAACCCGCTCGTAGCAGTCTGCTAGGGTTAGACCGGAAGGTTCAGTTCACCAGAGCACAGGAGGGACCCCATCTCAGAGGGGTACGGGAGGATGTTTTATTTGTGGGGCTCCAGACCATTATGTGTGTATGTGTCCACACAAGCCCACTACTACGAATATGAAGAGAGCTCTTAGATCCGAGTAGATAGTGGGTGACGTGGGACACGCCCATCATGTGTATGCAGCAGTTAACAACTGCCAAGCTGAGCATCAGACCACAGTCATTAAGATGACAGGTACTATTAGGGGTATTTATGTCTCAGTACTTTTTGATTTAGGTGCTTCTGATTCTTTTATATCTCCTTATGTTGTAGACCAGTGTGGGCTAGTGGTGGCTAGGAAGCCAGATAGTTGGCAGGTTGAGTTGGCCACTAGGGCTAAACTTGCCGTGGACTCATATGTGGAGAGTTGTGTACTCGATTTGGGAGTATTCTCCACTACACATCACCTCTGAGTTATTCCTTTAGGATCCTATCAGGTAGTGTTGGGTATGGATTGGCTCGAGGCTCATCAAGCTAAAGTGGATTGCATAGAGAGAAGGTCATTGAGTGTCAGGATGATTTGGGTAGTGCAGTTGTGATTTCAGGGATGCAGAGACCCATTTCTTTGCACATGATCTCGGCTAAATGCAACTCAAGTGGAGCATGCGTAAGGGTTGCAAGTTGTTTTACTATCACTATCATTGATCATTTGGATAGTACTCCAGGTTGAAGCATTCACCCCTTGATGATCATGTAGTTTTGAGGGAGTATGCAGATGTGTTTCTAGGGGAACTTCTAGGTTTGCCACCTAGTAGGGAGTTGGACTTGACCATTGACTTAGTGCCTGGATCTTCACCAGTTTCTTGGGCGCCCTATTAGATGATGACTTCAGAGCTTCATGAGCTAAAGATTTAGTTAGAGGAGTTACTAGAGAAGGGTCTCATTCACCCTAGTGTATCTCCTTGGGGAGCGCCAGTCATATTTATGAAGAAGAAGGATGGTTCTGTTAGGCTTTGTGTAGATTTCAGACAGCTCAACAAAGTCACAATAAATAACTGTTATCCACTCCCTAGGATTGATGACTTGTTTGATCATATGTGGGGAGCTAGAGTGTTCTCCAAAATCGATCTCAATTAGGATATCATCAGTTGCACATTTCAGATGCAGACATTTATAAGACAACGTTTTGCACACACATTACGGGCATTATGAGTTCACAGTGGTTCCATTTGGTTTTACCAATGCCCTAGCTGTCTTCATGAGCCTCATGAATGGAGTATTCAAGAAATTTCTGGATCACTTTGTTTTAGTGTTCCTTGATGACATATTGATTTATTCTCGTTCCGAGGAGGAACATGAGGAGCATTTGAAGCAGGTACTTCAGGTTTTGAGAGAGAAGAAGTTATATGGGAACTTGGAAAAATGTAACTTCTTTCAGACAGAGATTCAGTACTTGGGTCATATCATATCAGGTGAGGGTATCTCCATAGATCCCTCTAATATTTAAGCTATCTTGGATTGGCCAGCATGCACATCAGTCACTGAGGTGAGGAGCTTCATGGGTTTAGCAAGGTATTACCGCAGGTTTTTGCAGGAATTTTCTAGGATTGCTCACCTTATTACTTCTCTTCAGAGAAAAGGAAACAATTTTTATTGGTCAGAAAAATGTGAGCAGGCCTTTTAGTTGCTTAAGGAAAGGCTAACCACGGCACCCATCTTAGCAGTTCCAGACCCAATAGAGGATTTTGTTGTTTGCACTAATGCATCACTAGAGGGTTTGGGAACAGTTCTTATACAGGAGCGTCAGGTTATTACTTTTGAGTCTCGTAAGCTCAAGGACTATGAGCTTAACTATCCTACTCATGATCTTAGAGCTTGCAGTAGTTGTTCATGCACTTGTGCATTAGCGACATTTCCTTTTGGGTAGACCTTTCATCTTGAGGATGGATCATTGTAGCTTACAGCATATCTTCTCTCAACCGAACATCAACACTTGTTAATGGCGTTGGATGGAGTTCCTATGTGAGTATGACTTGGAGGTCCATTATATCAAGGGAAAGGAAAATGTTATTATAGATGCACTTAGTAGACAATGAGCATGTGCTTGCTTCTTTGACACTACAATCAGGTTTGAGAGGCAAGATACTTGAGCATCTTCCAGAGGACAGTTTTTATGAGGGTGCTAGGTAGATGTTGAATTCTCATGGTTCTTTTGAGGGTAGATTTTCAGGATGCATGCTAGAGTCAGATGGTCTGTCCTTCGGTTCCATAGGCACATTTATGTCCCTAAGGTAGGTGATCTGCATAGTTTTATCCTTACTGAGGCTCATCGAGCCCCATATGCAGCACATCTAGGAGTGAAGAAGATGCATGCTGATTTGAGAGAGTTATATTATTGGCTGGGTCTTTGTCGAAACATAGCAGATTTTGTAGCACGTTGTCTTGAGTGTCAGAGAGTCAAGGTAGAGCATTCTCATCCCACAGGACTCTTATACCCTCATGACATTCCCGATTGGAAATGGGATGTGATCTCCATGGATTTCATAGTAGGACTTCCTATGTCCTCTTATCATCATGATGCCATTATGGTCACAGTGGATAAGTTGACCAAGGTTGCACATTTCTCGCCAACCAAGGTCACCTATAATACATAGGCCATCACCAAAGTGTTCATGGAGTACATTGTTATATTGCATGGGATCCTCAAAGACGATCATTAATGACAGAGACACCATCTACACATCAGTTTTTCTGGACTTCTTTTCAGGAAGCCTTGGGTACACAGATAAATTTCAGTTCGGCTTATCATCAAGAGACAGATGGGTAGACAGAGAGGGTTAATTAGGTTCTTGAGGACATGTTGAGGATGTATGTGATGGACCAGTAGAAGAAGTGGGAGGATTATTTGCATTTAGTTGAGTTTTCCTATAATAACAATTATCATAGCTCCATTGGCATGGCTCCCTATCAGGATTTGTATGGACGACCTTGCAGGACACCTTTGAGCTAGGATAGACTAGATGACATGATTATTTTGGGGCCAGTTTATCTTCAGGATTTAGAGTAGCAGGTTGTTATGATTCGGCAGCGTCTTGAGTAGGCTCGAGTACGCCAGAAGGTGTATGCGGACACCAAGAGGATCGATCGTCACTTCTCAGTGGGTGACAAAGTCTTCTTGAGGGTTCATCCTCATAAGAGTCAGATCCGTTATGGAAAGGGTTCTAAGCTATCGCCTCGTTTTTTGGGGCCTTCTGATATTCTTGAGGTCATCGGTCTAGTTGCCTATCGCCTAGCTTTGCCACCACCGCCTTTCACGGGCCCACGATGTTTTTCATGTTTCTGTACATTCATAGTTATGTACCAGATGTTTCTCATGTTTTGGATTGGTCAGCATTACAGGTAGAGGACGGAGGGCAGTGGGACATTGGAGCCTGTACGCATACTGGAGCACCGGAGGTTGGCCCTTCGGGGTTAAGATTTGGACCAGGTTAGAGTGCAGTGGGATCGATATGACGAGTCATCAGCTACCTGGGAGGATGCTACACCACTGAGGGCTAGATATCCCTATCTCTTCCAATGACTTCCAGGAGGAAGTCTAATTCTAGGAGAGAGGGATGTAGTGCCCACATTTTTATAGCTCTAGTTATTTGCTGGTTCCTTTATTTCTAGACATGTTTTGATTGAGACTTTGATAGACTTTGGACATTTTACTATGGTATTTCATCCTCATGGACATTATGGCATTTTGGGCACGTAGCGCCAATTGGACTAGATTCGTATAATGGTATATTTCTTATGATGTTGATGACACTAGCAGGGTTATATGGTATATTTATTGATTAGATGTTAGTCTCTTGTGGTTGATTTGATTAATGATATAGTGTTTTGGATTTAATGAAGGTAATTTTCATGATAACCTAAGTGTATGTCATTGTAATTTTATTTGTGGATGATTCATGGCAAACTATGTGGATAATTGTATGCATTGCACTATCAATTGTAAATTATGTTTGGACATTATAAGTTTGATTGATATTGAGATGTATAGATGATGTTTATTATATTGGATAGATGCGGTTAATGTGTGCAATGAGTGTGTAGGTGACAGGTATAAGAGAGCATGGGTTTCAGGGTAGCTACGCAATTGTGCACAAGTGGCCCACTGGCAGAGTCCTAACCATGCTAAATGTTTGAGGCCTTAGATTAGATGTATTTAATTGGGCACCATGGGTGAACCCCCTCAATTGTAATGTAATTATGTTTTGTAAAATTAATTAGGTTTAGGGTGTGTTTTATTAAGTAAACTAGCTTAGGGGTTTAATGATCTTATCTTAAATTAAGTGTTGGTTTTGGGAAAGTGTGTGTGTGTTGGTAGAAGGGATTGGGGACCACATGTGAACCTTGGGTGGACTCCACACCCTCTACCCTTGTGCCCAAGCATGCCAAGCCCGAAATTAGGTTATTTTTGGCATTTTTAGGGACCCCTTTTGAGTTTGGGGGTTCCCTTAGCATGAAAATGGGCCCTTGGACCCTACCTAATAGGTAGGGGGGCCTATTTCCAAGGTTTGGAGGGAGTTTCCCTCCCATTTAGCCCTCTTTAGTCACCATCCATGTAAGATGGTTGGGTTGTGTGAAATTGTTAAAAGTTGCTCCACTTTGTTTTATTTTAGTTTTTGGTATTTTGGGTGAAAAGGGGTAAAAGGTGAGTTTAATCTTACTTATTTGGTTTTGGAATCTTTGACTCTTGAGAGGAGAGGGGGTGACACTTGTCACTTTCTCATTGGTGAGGAAATTTTTCGGTTCCTCTTTTTATTCTTCCTCATGTGGAAGGAATGGGTCTTCTTGGTTCATTTTTTTTGGGAGCACTTGGAGAATTTTGTGAGCTTGGAGGTGAGCTTGGACAAAGGGAAAAGCTTAAAGTCTTGGAAAGCATTATAGAGGTAGGGTTCTTAACCCTTTTCTTTCTTAGTTGTGTTTATCTTGTTAACTATGTTTGATCAATGAAATGTTGTGTAAAATGATGTGTTGTGTAGTTGTATGGTGAATGTAGTTGTTGCTTGTTCTTGTTGTTTTCTTTGTTTTCTCTCCATCATCATTTGGTTGATGGTTTTTGGAGAATGTAGGGGAAGAGAGAGGGATTTCCCTCCCAAACCTCATGGTTGATGGTCAAGCCATGAAGGTCCATTCTCATCCCCTCATATGATTTGAGGTGGGAGAAGGGTTCATATGGCTTGAACCTTTCCCCATTCTTGGTGAGGAAACCCTTTTGGGTTTGAAAATCCTCCCAAGAAGGATTTCTATAGTAAAGGAGGAATAAGGAGGATGATTTGATTAGGAGGTATAAGGAGTTTTGTATGCATGTTTTGTTGGTGTGTCTATGGTTGGACACCTTTGATTTGGGCATCTCACTCCTTCTCTTCCACCTTGTGAGGTTGACCTTGTTCTCCTCATGTTGTTGTTTTCATTATATAGTAGGTCTAATTGGTTGAATGGTCTTATGTTTTTCTTGTTGTGTGTTTAATCCCTATTATACTTGTGCACATTGTGGAAGCTAGTTCCTCTCTCCCATGGGCTTGGGGGAGGATAGCATGACTTCCAACCATGGAAATGCTTGTGATGATGCCTATTGGTTGGGTGGTAAACAAACCATGTCTCTTGTTACAGCATTCTTAAGAGCACATTCAAGGTTGGAGACTTAAGGATGAAGTTTGGTTGAAGTGGACTTGTTCTTTTATCCAAAGAGAGAGAGAGAGAGAGAGAGATTTATTGTAAATATCACACCTCCTTGTACCTATGTGTTGTATGGCTGATTGTGGATAGCCTCATCTTGTAAACTTATCACTTTTGGTGATTTGGGAAATTTGTTGTTTATGGATCCTTGTTATGTAACTTATTTTTTTTACCTTGCATAGAGGATTTGATTATTGGACTTGAATGTGTTTAATGTCAAAGAAAAAAAAAACTATGAAATGACATATGTATTTTTTGAAAATAAATCTGAAATTTATAAGTTAAGCATTCTTTTAAATCAACATTTTTTTTATGGCACTACAGTAGGTGCTCTTACCTAGTTTAGGATACCATTAGGATAGTCCTTTTGTTTTAGGGTTATGATCCCCTTCATAATCATGAATAAGACTATTTTTGTCACACCTTTAATGTCCTACAGAGATTAATCCCAAAGACCCAAACACAACATATAACTGAATGAAGACACGATCACTCAATCCCAAAGAACTTCAGTCTGCTATGTCTCTCAACCAATGAATGTAAATTTATCATTCAGTCTGATTAAGAGTTTAAAAACATTCCTTGGATCACTGAAATTGATCCAAGGATGAGTCAGTACATGAGATAAATTTGCAACTCTCAAAACCAGATTGCAGCTTATCAATAAGAAGTCAAAGTGGATTCTTGCAAGTCATAACATTTCAGTGTAATGAATCCAAGAGAAAAAATGATTTTCCAATAACAAGCATGATTTTCAATAATCAAGGAAACACACCTCATGAAAATAAAATGCCAACGCTTATAATGCAAAAGAGGAATATAACAGTTTATCCAAGGTGTTAGATACTTCCCTCGTAAAAAGAATCATTGTCCCAATGATTATCTCATTTTGATGATTATATTAAGGATAATCAATTTATTCAATTTCTTAACAAATATTTCCTACAATATCAGAATTTAAAGTTCAAGAAATTAGCATTCACATAGCTGTTTATTCAAAAATAAATAGCCATCTAAACAAAACTGGCAGACTTATTGAAAAACAAAGATAAAATCACAAATCTTTATCAGTCATCATAGTCAATTTTGATCAAATAAATATGGAAAAGTAGTTTTCATATCTTCCAGGTTTTCCCAGGTTGCACTTTCTTCATTAAACTAGTCCCACTGGACCTTAGATTGACTTATTTCACAATTTCTTAAATGCAACTGGCGAGTTTCCAACACTCGTATGGGTTTAACCATGATTATTCGTGGGTCTTGGACCTGCAAGGAATTCTAATTTAACACATGTGATAAATCTGAAACATATTTCTTAAGCAAAGAAATATGGAAAACATCATGCATTCATGAAAAAGCAGGAGGTAATGCTAAATGGTAAGCTACAGGGTTGATTACTTCAACTATCTCAAAGGGTCCTACATAACGAGGTGATAACTTGGCAACCTTGCCAAAAGTTATAGAGCTCTTTTTCAGTTTAACCTGAAGAAAGAGTTTGTCACCAAGTTCAAATTTCCTGTCAACCCAATTTAAATCAGCATAAATATTTTGCCTATCTACTGCTTCTTTCAAGGGGTCACGAATCATTTTAACTTTTTATTCCATTTCCGTAAGGATTTCAGGTCCAATTATCTCTTTATCCTCAATGTTGTCCTAATTAATAGGGGTTCTGCATTTTCTTCCGTATAATGCTTCAAAAGGTGCCATTTTAAGAGAGACATGATATGTGTTATTATATGCAAACTCAACTAGTAGAAGGTGCTCTTCCCACTTATACTACTAATCCATGCGATACATTCGTAACATATCCTCTAAAACTTTATTAACTCTTTCAGTCTATCCATCCATTTCTGGGTGATACGTAGAACTGAAATTTAGCTTAGTTCCTAAAGCTAGATTAAGTGTTTACCAAAAACTTGAAGTCATTCTAGGATCTCTATCCAATATGATTAATTTAGGTACTTTGTGTAATATGAAAATTTCGTGTACAAATCTTTTAGCCAATACAAGAGAATCATCTTTCAGATTACCAACAATAAAATGTGCTACCTCCGTTAGTTTATCAACAACTACTAAAATAACATCATGTTTATTTATTGACATAGGTAACCCTTATACAAAGTCCATTCTTATCACTTGTCACTTGTACTACAGTATGCTATGAGGATACAATAAGATGAATGGGTGCATATGTTTTGCTTTAACATATTGACATTCAAGACAATGTGTCACAATATCATTAACATCCTTTTTCATTCCTTTCCAAAAATATTTTTGTTTTAAATCAGCAAGCATCTTTTTAATACCAGGATGTCTAGAAAAAGGTGAATTGTGAAATTCTGCTAACAATTTCTTTCTTAAATCATTTAGTGAAGTTATGTATACTCTATTTTCAAATCTTAAGATTCATTTGTTATCAAAGTGAAAACCTTTATACCTCAAATCATTTGGATCTGCAACAAGTGATGTCTTTACTTGCTGAAAGTAAGAATCAGATTCCATAACACTTTTTACTTCATCTTTAAATTGAGTTCTCAGTGTTATAAGAGTAGAAATGTGCTTCCTATGACTTAGAGTGTCAGCCACTCTATTTTCCTTACCCTTGATGTAATTGATGTCAAAATCATATTGAGACAAAAATTCTAACCATCTTCATTTTCTTGCATTCAGATTTGGTTGAGTGAAAATATACTTCAGCCCAAGATGATCAGTTTTCAATTCAAAAGGTTTACCAAGCTGCTAATGCATTCAAACTTATAGTACATGAACAATGGCGGCAAGCTCTAAATCATGTGGAACATAATTCAACTTATGTAACTTTAGTTTTCTACTTTTGTAAGCTATGACATGATCATTTTTTAACAAAATACCTCCTAGTCCTTCACCAGATGCATCGGTTACTACTGTAAAGTCTCCATTAGGATCTGGTATTGCTAGAATAAGTGTTGAATTTAACTGTTCTTTCAAATTTCTAAATGTAGTTTTTCATTTCTCACTGCAAACAAAATTCTTATCCTTCTTTTGTAAAGAAGTTATTGGTGTAGCCACCTTAGAAAAATCTTTAACAAATTTTCTATAGTAACCAGCAAGCCCCATGAAGCTTCTAACTTCATGTACATTCTTTGGTGTAGGACACTTAGTTATAGCTATAATTTTAGAAGGATCTACAAATATTCCATTCTTACTTATTACATGACCCAAATAGTGCACTTCTGTGTCATAGAAAGAACATTTAGGTAACTTACCATATAACCGTCTCTTTCTCAAAATTTCCAAAACTATCTTCAGATGCTCATGGTGTTCCCCTATGATTTTAGAATATATGAGAATGTCATCCAAGAATATGAGCACAAATTTTTCCAAGTATTCTTGAAAGATATTATTCATTAAATTCATAAATGCTGCAGGTGCATTTGTTAATCTAAAAGGTAAAACCGTGAACTCATAATGTCCATACCTTGTTCTGAAACCTATTTTATGAATGTCCTCATCCTTAATCCATAACTCTATCATAGTCTAAACACACTTAATTGTGTAAATCAATACATATATATAACAGTGGGTAATTTACCTTCACCACTGTTGGGACCCTAATTTATTGGCTAAGTACAATAAGACGCGTGGGTGCACAAGGCCTAGTTAAGGAAGGGCACGTAAGGAGAAAGTGCGTAGGAAAGGGTTCTAGGAGGGTTTAATAGAAAAAGTGGTGTGTGCACAAGGCAAAACAAAGGTTTCAAGAATTATCAATATTTGAAACATCAGGAAGAACACAAGAAAAGCGTGACCCGATTGCACATGCAAAATGGATAAGGTGCTAGCTTGGCAACATGTTGGCTTAAGAAGGAATATACCCTGTGATGGAAGTTTCCAAAAGACCATCATTACAAGGAGTGGAGAGCTCGGTCTTGAAGGAGAATGCCCCCATGGAGGACCACATTTGACACTTGGTGATGGATTTGAAGCAACAGAAAGGTAAGTTAGCAATTCAAGAGGACTGTATATACAAGTGCTCGTAGAGGAGAAGGTGTGTGGATAAAAAAATATAGATTGGTAGAGAATGAAGCTCTATAGATACATTGTAAGGAATTCTGTAGGGTTGGGTAGAGATCTATAGGAAAAGGATGTAACGAGTGGTTGGGATTTTAAATTTTCTCTCGAGAATTGATGGGTATAAATCTAATTATGATGTATGAATTCGGTTTGCACAGCTGTGGTAGTTTGTAATGGATCCATTGAATGTAATAAGGTTACCAAACTTGATTGAATATGATTATTAATGATTCTGGCCCATGTTTATAGCTTACAGTTCTTATTCATGAATGCTTATGGAATAAATATACATCATTATGCACGTCCTTCCTATTTTTGTTCCTATCTATAATTTGTTAAGCACCATTCGGCCTGGGATGGCTACATTTGTCTAGAAGCTGTTATGAGTTCTATGATAAATGTATGTCTTGTTTCCACTCACTCTTTTTAAAGTTCCTATCATAGATGATGTTTCCCACTTAACTGACATAAAAGAGAGACTCGGCACCCATGCGTGCCTTAGGTGAGCACCTAGCACCCGCTGGGTGATAGGTCGAAACACATGGGATTCCCTTGTTCTTTGGTGGGTGTACGAATGACTATATATTGGTTATATATACAAGAATCTTTTCAAAGCTGTAGTGGGAAATGGCATACATCATGATCTGTGTAATGAGTGATCATAGAACGCCTAACTATGGAAAGTGTTGAATCATGGTTCAAGAACATGCAGGAAGAATTTTCTCAGAGATTCAACACTAGGCATGAGTTTGATGCACACAGGTAGGTAGAAGAGAACCTCAACCATGAGTTGTAAGAAATTTTCTTCTGTTACTTTTCAGTAGAGCTGTATGAATGGCTCTCAGCATATGCATCCAACTCAAGCTGGTATTATAGATTACGTGCGTGGACCCAAGAAGAGTAAAAGAGGTTGTAAGATGAATATATGACGTGGACTCGTGCTGTGGAACATTGGTGGAAAGGATTACTAGCTAGCTACACTATGGAATACACTATTTCTATATATTCTTGTCTAGAATTTGTTCAGTTTGAGTTTCTGTTGGAACCCAGAGGATCATTTCTATGTGTTGTTCCTTTAGCAATGAAGATATTGATTGTTACCTTGAGTTTAGAGGCATTTTGAATGGCCGGCTAAAAATTTCTAAGCACTGGGTGAGGAAGCAAGGGTGGAGGAAGATGGAAGACATTGCGAATGAGATAGAAAGGGAAGAGAGATGACTCAAGTATAGTGAAGTGCATGAGAGGGAGATTACTAGACAACATGAGGTTGCAAGTGTGATGGATCTATGAAGAAAAACACTATGGGAAGGAGTTGAGGTTCATGTAGAGGGTGTGGAACTTGAACAGTCTATGCTACCCCATCTTGGAAATCGTGAGAGAGACCCCTTCGGATTCTGATGAGATTTTGTCACATGGAGAGAGAAGAGTCATTGGCACGCATCTGAAACCACCTAATGAACAAACCAGGGTGCTTGGTTTTATAGATCAAGGGAGAAGTATTGTTAACTTAGTTGGTATCGATGGAGGTGACCGATCTACACCTAGGAGATACAATTTCTTGTTTGGGACTTCCATGGATGCACACTCTATTATAGTGTTTAGAGGAATTTTTGGATAAGGTGAAAATACATAAGGTTTGGGTAACATGTGTGGGAGTGGCATGGGGCATACATCTGGAAGTGGAAAAATCTCATAGACCATTGGCACATAGTTCAGTGGGACGTTGGGGACACTAGGCATGACCGCTTCACCCCATTATTGGCCGCAGGAGGTGGAATTAGTAGATCGAGAGGCACATGACCTGGTGGTGGAAACACCAGAGGAAACCAAGGATCTGGACTAGGAGGATAGGGGCCTCACCCACCTCCTCAGGTAATCTTTGAAATATCTTTACACTTACTAGACTACCAGGGCATAGAGGATACTACAGAGCATATTCACAAGTGCGAGTTGCTATGGCGCGTGAAGGGGATCACAACCCCAGAACGAAAGGCCAGTCAATTTGCAATGATGTTGCAAAGGCACATGCATAGTTGGTATAGGAAGTATGAACCCCATCATATGGTGGTAGATTACACTGCGTTGAAAAATGCCTTCCTAGCAGAATTCCACATCCCTGAGTTTGAGTAAAAGAGCATCATCACCCTAAATGAGATTCAACAGAGAATGGAAGAGAGTGTGTGGGAGTATGACGTGAGGTTTAAAACTCTCCTGTCAAAGTTTTCATATGAAATTCACCCTTCACAACATTCTCAATGGTTTTTCAGAGGGTTAATAACACCATTTAGAAGAGAATTATCTCATAAGAATTTCATAGAGCCACGTGAGGTGTTAGAATATGCTTTGTGCATTGAAGCTGTTGAGAGCGTTAATGTTGGTGTTAGTTCATTTCTAGAAGCTCAAATCACTACTATGGCTAAGTAGCTATATAAGTTATCTATGAATTCAGCCCATGAGACTCATAGTGGAATTTGGTGTACAAATTGTGAAGTAGAGGGGCATGCCAAGGATAGATAACCTTGGAAGTCAGTACACGCTATAATGGTGGACTATGAAATTTGTCACGAGGACCATGATGTAAGTAGGTGTCCTCTACTACAGCACACAATCCTTAAAAATGTATCTTGCTACTGCAAGATCTGCACCTCTACATCCCATAATACTATAGATTGTAGGCATATTGACTAGATCCATGAGGCCATTGATCTTGTTGTGTGCTAGACTAGCCTTGCAAGTAGTTCTAAGGGTGATGAATGCCATTATAAAGAGTGCGCAGATGGAGGCACGTGTGGAAGAAGGTTTCACAGAGGATTATGTGGTTATGGTAATTATGGAGGAGGAAAAAGTGAGTTCCCTCGAGGAACCTATTTTAATTGTGGATCTATAGACCACTACAAGCGTGAGTGCCTAGAGTTATTGCAGTGCTCATGGTGCGGGACGAAGCAAAAATATGAGGAGTGCCCTGAGTTGTTTAAGCACATGATTCAAAAACACCAAAAAGACAAGGGTGCTGCAATGGTAAGCATAAAGAATTCCGACACATAGTGGATACCATGGGTAATGCATGATTCAGGATTGGAGCCTGTTTTGGTAAAAAAATGATCAAAAGTGGTATGCGCTAAGGAAATACCAAAGCAGAGGACCCTGGTTTCAAGAGAAGAATTGGTACATGGGAAGTACCAAGACCCTACTCATCAAAAGGAGGTATATCAAGAAACCATGGATGTCATTTGGAGTTTACAAGGATAAATCCAGTGTCTAAAGGAGCATTCTAGGAAGGAGGAGCAAATAAGGAATGCCGAGGCCCCAAAGGATGACTTGGATGAAGTCAAGGAAGTATGTAAGATTCTAAGGCAAGAGAATATTATTCCCTTACTAGGAGAATGGTTGCAAAAGAAGGTACCACACGATGGAATAGAGCACGGGAGGTCTAGTCATTTTTACACCCACCAAGAACAAGGGAATCCCATGCGTGCTGGTCTATCACCTAGCGGGTGTTGGGCACTCACCCGAGGCACGCGCGGGTGCCGAGTCTCTCTTTTATGTGAGTTAAGTGGGTAAGCATCATCTATGGTAGGAACTTAAAAAGAGAAAGTGGACATGAGACATTCATCATAAATCTGAGAATGGATTTTAGATCAATGCAGTCATTCTAGACAAAAGGATACTTAACAATTTATAGAACTAAATTGGAAAGGAAATGTATAGGAGTTTATATTGATCCATATAACACATATGAAATAGAACTACACAGATATATGTATAAACCAAAGTCTATTATATTTATATTCCATCATATCCAACAACCTCATCACATGCATTAGATCCATCACAGAATATAACCGTATGGCAGACTGAAGTCATACATCATAACTAGATTAGAGTCCTCCTAAACATGAAAGGAAAATTTCATAGCCAAACCTTTTGATACATCCTTCCCCTATAGGTCATCTACCTAACCGAATAGAGTTCCTCGCAACATTTATGTAGAGCTCTACTCTCTATTTATCTATATCTCAGTTCCTCTGTGGGCACTTATATTTATAGGCCTCTTGAATTACCAAACCACCTTTATGAGGCTTCAGATCCATTACCAAGTGTCCAAATGTGGTCCTCCATGGGAGCATGCTCCTCTAGGTTTGAGCTCTCCACTCCTTACCATGATGGTATTCTAGAAGCTTCCATCACAGGGAATATTCCTTCCTAGGCCAACTTATTGCCAAGCTGGCACTTTATCCACTTTGCATGCGCAGTCGGGTCATGCTTTTCACGTGTCCTGCCTGATATGCCAAATATGGCTAAGTACTGAAATCCTATTTTGCCTTGCGTGCGCTATTTGTTCTATTAAATCCTCCTAGAACCCTGTCCTACACGCTTTCTCCTTGCGCATCCTTCTTTAACAAGGCCTTGCGTGCCCATGCACCTTCTTGTACTTAGCCAATAAATTAGGGTCCCAACATCACCCTACACTATGCCTGTTCTCCTCCCATGGGAACACGTCTTCCATGAATAAATAATTACAGCAGATATTGAAAGAAATAATGATTTGGAAAAGAATAAGGGAAAGAATAATTGGGAAATATGAAAGAATGGGGAAGTGTTGTTACTGCTACAAAAGTAGAGGAAAATATTTCTTCAATTCGGCCTCCAACTTATTCTAGGAATCAAATTCATTTTGTGCTCTTTGGAAGAGGTCACTGACTAGGGCACTCACCTCATCAAAACCCAGTCCATCTCCTTGAGTATTCATTGCCTCAACCACCCCTTCCAGTTGCTTGCCCATATCCTCAAGTGCATCCATCCCCCTTGTGATTTGTGGGTACAGCCCTTTCAGTTGGTTCTTGACTAAATCTCATAGGAATTCAACGGCTTCAGACTTCTTCTCAAGCTCGGCTAAGATCCTATCTTGCTCCTCTTTGTTCCCCTTATTATTCTCTTGGGGTTATTTGAGTTATGCCTTGTGAGTGTTGACAACAAATGCTCGCCACTCTATCCCTATCTGCACAATTGTCATGCATGACCTCAACAACTTTGGTATCAATTTTTACAACAGTAAGGACCTTGTTGTACTCGACAATGATTGCTACAACCTTTAGTTTGTCTTCCCTTTCCATGTGCACTGATACATCTTCCGTGGACTCTAAGGCTAGTGGCTGCCTCTACATGGTGAGGATACATGTTAAGTCTTCTAAGAACTCCAGGGAAGATCCATACTTTTATGCGGGTGGTGCTAGGTCCAGATGCTTCAAAACAATGACATCTGTGATGGATTCTACCTTTCTTGTATACCTCACACACCATTACCTTTGGGATTCTTAGGTGATATAGTTGGTTTCTTAGGTGCCATGGTTTAGGTTATCTTAGCTCTTCAACTTCTCTTACTTGCTCTAATTTTCTACCTCCTCTAGTCCCAGATCAAAAACTTGTGAAGAAACCCTTTTTAGCTCGTACCCTAGCTGCCAAAACCTAACTAGAATATCCTCTTTCACAAGATGATGCTTCTCCACAAATATTTTTCACTACACATGTGAAATTCTTTCCTTCTAGTTTATAGATCAAATCTAGTCACTCATGGTTAAATTTCTCAATTTTTTCTTCACACGGATCAACTCTAGAAACCCTAGTTTATGAGAGCTCTTCTTTCTTCATATTCATAGTTGTTGTTAATGAAGTGCTCGACCTTCTATTTATAATTTTTCCCACTTTTTAGCATTAAATGATACTTCACCTACCACCATAATTTAACACTTATTGTGTATTTTTCTAGTAAGTTAGACTCTAGTGCCCTCACTCACGTGCCCATACTTGCGCAGATAATCCTACAACCTTCTGGCACACAAAAAATCTATCTAATAGAAGGATCTTACATGCGCATTACTAGCGCCGAAGGTACTTCTTCCATCCTCATGATTTTTTCTCTCACCTACCTCATGTTGTTTTTGCGCTTATTTATTCCTTGTACGTGGAACCAAAATGTAGCCTTATCCTGATACCAACCATCCTTGTTCACCTTTTCTCCTATGCACTTTCTTCCATAGGGCCATTCGATCAGGATTTCTAACACAATACTTTCTGACACTTCACACTTTGCACTTTCCTTCACATTATTCTACCCCACACTAAAATGATGCGCGATGTAACATCTTTGACAAACTATTATCTTTCCTCTTTTACATTGCAAGCGTTGACATGTGATTTTTCTGGATAAGGAGTGTTCCTTTAATTTTTGGAAATCATGCTTGCCATGGATGAGTCATTTTTGCTCTTAGATTCATTGGGCTGAAATGATATTGTTTCGCAAAGAATCCATTTTTTTGCTTCTGATAGATAAGTTGTAATCTGGAAATGAAGTTTGCAAACTTATCTCTTTTTATTAAAAAAATCCTTGGATCAATTCCATTGATCCAAGGTATGTTTTAAATCTTCTTACCTTATCTAAATGGTAAACTGACATTCAGAGGTTGGGGGACATAATGGATTGAACTCTTGTATGTTTACAAATTCTTTTATTTTCTTGTAAGATCGTGCCTGCATTCCGTTGTATGTTATGTGTTCGGATCTTCTCAATTGATCTCTTTAGGACACTAATGTCGTCAAATGGTATGAGGCCTACTTCAAGACTATAAAAAATAAAAAATAAAAACTAGGTCCCAGGCCTATGAGATATATCCTAAAGGGATTCTAAACTAAGGTAAATATACCTATCTTTTATCTATGCCTATTTCATTCGAGATAGCATCCTAACCTAGGTTGCATGTTCTAAATTGGGGTATGGGGGAAATAACCTAAGGTGATGCTAGGCTTATTTCTAACCTATACCTAATACTAAATAGCTATGAGCTATGACCTAACCTAAGATGGCAATTTACCTATTGAAATGTTTCTAAACCTAAGGTAAATACTTCTAAACTATCCTATGGTCATATCCTAAGCTAATGGAATATACCCTAAACTAATGAAATATGGAAAGGGGACCTAAGGGTCGTATGGCAAGTGGTAAGCTGACGACGGTTCCTAAGCTATTAATGTGATTTGATTTTTGTATTAAATGACGAGTGAACTGCCAGTTTAGGCAGAAGCATGAAATTTGGTGGGAGTCCACGTGGAGTCATCACTAAGATTTAGTGATGCATGTAGAAATTGAATTGAGTCTCGCCAATTTTGGATGGTGGCGGCGAAGAGAGATAGGCGGGAATTTAAGACTTAATGGCATTAATGAGCCTCATTTTTGGCAAGCAAACTACCTAGGAAACCATGCAGGCAGATTTGTTGGAGGTTGTTTGGTCATTCATGCTCTTCGATTTTTGCTTTGCATGGAGCTATCTGGTTCTTCGAACCAACAGTTTTATTTTCAGTTTATAGCTATTTTTGATTCCCTTGGTCTATTTTCAATTCAAGAAAAGTATATGAGACATTGGGGAAAGAGATTTTGGGTTGTTGATCTTGCTTGAAGAAGAAGAAGTGTTGGAAGCTTGGCTGGAAGTCTTCTTCAAATCGGTAGAAGCACTATCAGGCATGATAGGCTCTATCCATTAAGATATATTGTCTTTCTCTAAATGTTTCATTAAAATGACTCTGCTCTCACGAGATAAATGGGTTTCTATTTTTGTTCTGGTAATTTGCTTTCTTGTTGAAAGAATCTCTGAGGTTTTGGTTTTGGAACCCTTGCATGATAATGTTGTTTTCGGGTGTCCTCTCTGAGTGAGTTAAAATGGTGAAAAGCATTTACAACTGTTGAGACTTTAGTGTTTTGATTGGAATATATATATATACTCTGAATTGTCTGCTTGAAAAAGAGTTTGAGTAGGTGGATTTTGTCTTGAGCTTCAAACTGGAAGCCTCTTTAGAAAGTAGTATGTAAATGGGTACTCTTCTATTATGCATCTCTGAGTTTTTAAGTTGTATTACTCCTTTGATCTGTATGGATATATATTTCATCTCATTGTATGAACACAAACTTGCGTGAAAGCGAGGAATGGACATATTGTTTGTATTTATACTGGTAAACTTGCATACTTATTCTAAATGCCTTTGCTTGTTTTGAAAGGTAGGTCAATACCCTTTTTAAACTGTATCATGTTCTGTTAAGTTTGTATACTCCTTGTTTGGGACTGTATTTGTATACTTTTTTCTTCAGTATTAACTCGAACTCGTTTAAAAACAAAGGTCGATAGGTGTTAAGGTTTATGGAGTTGTTGGTGTTATGTACTTCAACTTGTAAAAAATCTTAGAAGAAATATCATGTTCTTATTTTATATTGTTTAAATCTCCACTGCTTTGAATCATAATTCGATGGGAGTTGGGTAAGTTTTGTTATTTAGAATTACTGTTACAGTTGAGCTCGTGAGGAGATAAAAATGAAAGTTGTCTTATACTTTGGTTGTTTGTTACTGGAATTCTCTTCTTCGAAACTCTGTAAGGTGATTACTGGTTTGTTGAAATCTGGAAGATGGGATGATTTTCTTTGGTTGAAGTTATGTTTGATGTTTGAAATACTCTGGTAGTCGGCTTTCTCCAAGTTGTTATGGTGATTATCTTCTTGGGTCTGTTCGACTTTCTTAAGTTCAATTTTCTGTTCTTTTTGGGCTTTGGTGAGGTGATGAAAACTTACTCACCAGAGTTAGAAACTTCCTTGTAGTTTGTTAACTAACATGTTGTGAGATGACTGTGGCACGTCCATGGGAATCGTTGAATGTATAATCAACTTTTGGACTGTTACTTTTGTATATGGAACCAACCAAACCGTTATGGTTTATAAGCTTTATTGATCTCTGTTTTTTGGTGTGGAATCAAATGTCTTGTTGATTCACTACAGTGTTCAGCTGAGCCTGTTCTGTAGAAAGGAAAACTTAACCATTTCTTGAGTAATTGTTTTTCAATGGTTGATTCATGCATCATTATGAAATTGATTTCTGATGGACTCTTCTTGTGCACTTAACAGATGATTTCTTCCTTCTCTGTTTGGTCATGATTAGGGGGGGATCTTTCTATAGTCTCACCTTATTTTGATGGAACGAATGGTTTTGAATCAATGACTGAAACCTTTAATGATAAATAAAGATTCATTAAGTTTGCAAGTAAGTTAATAACTGTTGATGGGTAGGATGTAGACTCTTCTTTTCTGAAGATGCATATGAGAATTCGATTTAACTGAATGATAAAGAAAATTGTAACTATTTACTATTCAGCTCATTCTCCTTTCCTTATATAAAACATGTCATAGGTTTAATTGAATCATTTATACTATTTTTATTAAGTAATTGATTAGTAGTTGTTACTAATTACTTCTCTACTTAAATTATATTTAAGGAAATAGTAATTGTTTCAGTTGGTTTAAATGAAACATTGTTGCTAGGAAGTACTTTTCCATTGCTAATAAGAGGTCTAATCTAAGAACCTAGGTTATATTTATTTGATCGAGAATTATGATGTCACATCTGAATTGTGAATCTCTTATTTATTTAAGTTGTTGGTTGACTCATCTTAAAAATGAAATGATGCTGAAATGAACTTGTCTTCTCATGTTTTCTGGAAACTTGGTAAAGATGTCAAGAAGGTCTTTGATTCTGAAAGTAACTCTTTTGTTTATATATTGAAGTTAAATTTATATTTCAAATTCAGAAAGAATGAGGAAATAATTTGAGGATAGGAGCTGTTATTTGATATAAATAAGTAAGTGTTTAGGACAATATTTATCTGTTATAAGGCAGTAGTTTGCTGATTAAATTATGATCTTTTCTTAAAAGTGAATTCAAATTGTTATTTGTGCTTCTTGTATGGTCATTATTACTTATGTTTTATTGAATGATTACATTAATTGTCTCATTAAAGAAGAGTTGTTTTAATGGAACAATTAGTGGAATGCACTTCGTTTTAATGCTTAGTGCTTATCATGCTCAGTTCAATGAACTGACCCGTGCTAGCAATTTTTGCAGATGAAATTCATAAGTGATAAAAGAAGGCAATAACTTTTATGATGTATTGGTTGGTTTAAAGTCTAGCTCTTTTAAAGAGAACTCCGATTCATTATTGAGATGTATTGAAAAGGAAAAGTTGTATTCTTTAAAGATATTAGTATTGATTGACATGCATTTTGTCTGAGATGCATAGTCTTGTAAATTGTGTATTTTATCAAGATGAATTGAAAAGGTTGGAGGTTTACTTCGAATTGTTGTTTAATTTCTCTTGTACATTTTATGAAGGTAGTTGGAATACTATCTTGTTGATATTTGTCATATATGTTTGTATTCTTAATTATGTTGTCATTTGATAAGTTGGATGAAGAGAAATAGTTCAACCCCTCTCTTAATTGAAAACAACTTATTAAGTTGCATAAAATGACATTCTTTATCTAAATAATATATTATGATAATGGGATGTATATTGAATATACAATTAAACTATAGAAAGTGTGAAAGATATAAAGGGTAAGATAAACCCTAACACATAACCATGTAGAGAGGAAGACTCTTCCTCTCTCAAAAGAATGTAAAGTGAAAGAATGGTGTTTGTAATTGTTAATCATTCAGACTTCATTTTCTATGAAGTCTGCTCTAGTTGAACTTGTGTGGTTGCTACACCTTATTTGAACAGTTGAGTTACATCAATTTAACCTTACGATGTATGTTGTTCTGTTTTTGGATAATTGCTTGGCAAGTCAAAGTTAACGAACATAAAAGCAATCATGTGTTAACGAAGTTCTTTAATATTAATTACATAAAATATGGATGAAGAACTTAAGGGGGTGTTGGATTCAGGGTTTGGCAAGGTTGTCGTAATTCAAATCTTAATCCAAAATTAATTAATTGTTAATGGCCTCCTAGGGGTATGTACATCGTGATGAAGTAGTTCTGTCGGAAGTTGGCACACGCCAACAGGAGAACTGTACCTTCGTGAAGAATAAGGTCTTCACAAGGATACAATGTTGCAGTTGACATGTTGCAACACCCTTCCGCATTAGTTCATCTAGATCTACATACAGTTGGTCTTGAACTTAGTTTCTCTCTAGGCCAAGATAGCAGTATGAATTGGAATAGGAAGGAACTTTCTATGACTTAGGGTACCTTGGTACATTCGATCGACTTAGGTTGGATGAGTATGCCCATATACTGTAAGCCATCATGAGTGTATCCTTATAACAAATTATATCACTAACCTAGGTTAGGGTCAAACCTTGGGCAACTGGAATGACATAAGTCGGTAAAGACCATTCTAAATAACAAAAGAGTGAGGTGAAGGATGTATTCTGATTTGACGAATACGTCATCTAGGAATAGTAACATGAACAGCATGTTGAAAATATTTGGCCAGAGTATCGCAAACTGCTGGTTGCGTTGTCCTATGTCACCTAGTTTATGGAACGTGATTTCAGATGAATATTGGTAACAAATATTCAAATAGGTTCTTTAAACAGGTCACTCAGTACCCAGATTAGGGTAAGAAAACCAAGTATACGCAGTATACATAAAAGTATTCAATACTTAGAGACAAACATGAGAGATCGGTTAGAGACTGAGTCACGCAATGAGAGATCGGTAATTCACCGAGTCATTTACAACTGCATATGGTTTTTTGTTATGAGATTGATTGACATGGAATGTGTGTTCTAAATTATGTTTTATTTATAACAAAGAACATTGTGTAATTTTTTTTCCTTGTTTTTAAAGTCTTAAAATGGGAATGCTACACGCGGTCCTCTGTGGATTCAAAACCTTAAAAAAGTAAAGAGGTTACCGGAGCCCAAGGCATAAAACAAAACAACAACGAGAAAGGGAAACACAAGAAAATAAAATCACTAAAGGAAATCCTAAAATATCTGACAATACTGCCTTATTACAAACACCAAGAAGACTTATTTATAATAGGGCTTCAGCCTACTCCCATTAAAGTGTCCTAGCAATCTCGTCCCATCTAGCGCTTGTAACTGGCATGTTCCTGAATCAAGGATGTACGAGATGATGTAGGGACCCAACCAATGGAATTTTAACTTCCTAGGATGGCGCAGAAACTTGGAATCATATAGTAGCACCATCTGCCCAACCTCAAACTTTTGTTCTTAGTGTGGCGATCATGCCATGCCTTTTGTTTTTCTTTTTCATTCTTCTGGCTCCACCTGGAAAGTGATCATATTTCATCCTACGCACGGCTGGTGCAATAGGGCCTACGAAGTCTATAGCCCACTTTTCGAATGGCTCGGTGCTGGGAATAAGGTGCAAAGGAATTTTGTCTCTTCACCCTGGTTTGCTAATGCACTAACAATGGTCACACACCTTGCAATATTCCTTAGATTCTTGATATAGGGTATCCCACCATAATTCAGCCATTAATATCTTGCGTACATTGGCGTCGCCTACATAGTGCTCACCTACACTACCTCTGTGTGCTTATTCTATTATGGCTAGGCACTCATGTTCCAACACACACCATTTTAGAATCTCATCATGTCCTAATTTGTATAAATCCCCAGTAATCAACATGTAGGGTGTGGAGTATATAGCTAACTACTTTTTATCTAATCTCTTCATTCCTTCCAGAACTACACCTGTCTTGAGAAATAATGTGATATCTTCTAAGTCTGAGGATGCGCACCACAACCTAAATAGTTGTACATCTAACATGGTATCCTAAATGCTTTGTACATCCTCCCCTAAATCAATTCTATAAAAATGATAAGGTTCGGAATTAATTTTTCCTTGTTTGACAACCACAGTGAACTCGAATTCTTGGAACAATAGTACTCACCGACATATGCACCCTTGTAGAACATGCTTGTTCACTAAATATTTCAATGTCATATGGTCAGTGTAAAATATAAAAGGGGTTACCAATAAATATTGTTTAAACTTGTGAAGCACATATATCATTGAAAATGCTTTGTGCTTAGTTGTAGTATAATTCTGTTCCACTAGTGTCCACTTCCTACTTGCAAAGAATAAAGGATGATAAACAATCCCTTCACTAGGAAATGTAAATACTTCTCCAATGGTGGTTCCTGAGGCATCAACATGAACATGGAAGGGATTATCCCAAGAGGGGAATTGTAGTATGGGCACAGTGACAATCCTATCCTTTAAAGTGTCAAATGCCTTATATTGTGCCTCTCCCCAAAGGAATGCACTCTTGTGTCTAAGTAACTCTTCTAAAGGCGCGGCGATCTTGGCGTATTACTTTATGAAATTCCTGTAGTAACCCGTGTGTCCAAGGAATCCATGCACTGCACTTTGACTATTAGGCTCCCCCAATCAAAATTATTGCAACTTTAGCGGGATCTACTAGTAGGCCCTCCCTACATATGATGTGCCCCATTAATGTTCCAAATAGGGTAGCAAATACACATTTCTTAATGTTGATGGATATCATCAACTACTAACACCTTTCAAACATTAACCTTAATTTTTTACAATGGTCCCTCACTAACCCATATACTGTCCAATCATCCAGGTAAACTTGTAGAAATTTATGGATGAAGTCCTGGAAAGCTTGCACCACAATGTATGAGAACATAGTAGGTGCATTTTTTAACCCAAAAGGCATGACTGTATAGGAAAAAATTCCCCACTCAGTGGCAAAATTTTTTTTCCTCTGGTCCTCCTTCACAATCCTTACTTGGTGATAGCCCGAGAATCCATCTGTGAAAGAGTAGACCTCACATCATGCCACTCCCTCTAATATTTCTTTAGTAAATGGGGTTGAGAAAGGATTAATGACACTCACTACATTCAGGTGCCTGTAATCAACAAAGATCCTTATCCTCCTATCATTTTTTATACTAATCACCATTATACTTATCCATTTCGAATCTTACACAACCTCAATGATACTTGATGCTATCGTTTTGTCTATCTCCTTCTTGACCTTTACGTGCAAATTGGGATTCATCCAATATGGCCTTTTCCTGATTAGGTGTGCACCTTCCTTCAGCTTTATCTTCATCTCCCCAAGGAATGGTGGACGCCTTTAAGCTCATGGTACCCACACGGGAAAAAATCTTAAAATTCACGTAACAGATCAATGATTTTAGAGACTTTTTTCTCCTACCAATAGTCTCGAATGATTTCCTCCTTGGGTTCTGTTTGTAAGCCGATGTTAAAATTTTTCATCTTTAGAGGTTCATGGTAGGCGCACACCTATTCATCAGCATTGTCTATGACTTTGCACATCCCTTTAGAATGGTTAACATCTAAGCCCTCCACATCTTCCCTATCAATATAATACACCATCTTCCATTTTTGTTTTTCTATACACACGCACTTAAGCTGTATCTCTTCTGTTTCTTCTTCCTCAGAGCACAACTCCAAGCTAGGTTCACCTAGCAATTCTTGTATTCTATCTTCTACCATAACACTATCTCTTGTTGTAAGGCACTTGACTACCTGCAATGCCTTATGTACTGATGGGTTCGTACTTTGATATTTGAATGTTTGAATGATATCAGCCACCAATTATTTCTAATTACCATTTTGGAAACGCATCTCTGAATGGATATACCATGCACATGCATAACCTTGTAGGGTGGAGTACAACTTGTGAACCCATAATGAAGGTGGTAATGCTTCTGCACTTCTCTGCTAGGCTGTGTCACATGCTTGGATATAGAAGGAAGTGGTCTCTTTACCATGGTATTATTTTATAGCCGTGGGTGCATTTCTCTTGCAAAACCTTATGGAGAAGGAAATTCTCACCTCATGCCATTCCAAGAGGTTCTCTCGATGTTTCGTCCACCAGTGTACAATAGTTCCGAGTAGGCTGTAATTAAACATTTTCCTCCTTTCCTCCTCATTTCTCCAATGGGCCTCCATTTCTCACAAGCAATCTTCTAGATTAGCCCCTATGAGTAACTTGGAAGTTTTCTTCCTCCCAAGTACCAAACTGTACACACCTTTGTCACCTTGGTTACCACTCCTCTTAAGTTTCGTCTGATCAACTCATAGGTCCCGAGTGCCCAATTATCACATGCCATGCTTATGGTATCACTCATATACTGGGCATCCTCAAATTGGATAACTCTTGTAGGGTGAATTATCTCTAGATCCCTGATTGAGCACACATATATTCTATCAAGGACTTCTTCTCCCAGTGGCTCTGCATAGGGCACTGACTTCCCATCTGTCAAAGGGATGATCACCCATTCTTTCTTGTTTTCAAAACTAATATATCCTTTGTTAAAACTTATGTCAACATTATTCTTGTAACACCATGGGTGCTTAAGTAATGTTGGAAATTTTTTTTCCTCGATGAGCGCTAAGAATTCAAAGTCTCCAGTGAACTTGGCCCCTCGAATGGTAATCACTGCATCTTTTAATACTCCAATGGGCATTTCCTTAGTTTTGTTTTCCATATACAACACATTTGAAGATGACTGCAATGCGGGTCTTTCTATCTAATGCCAAGAATCTAAGGTAAGAACATTCACTTTTGCTCCTGTGTCAATGAGGATATTACTTAGGAGCCATCCATCAACAACTACATTTAGAGTAATTTCTTTGTCATACTAAAGGTTGTGTGGAGAAATGTTTGCATGTAAAACCTATCTTTTTTGCTTCACTTCAGCGTGTGGTACCTTCTCCTTTAGCCATTCTCCCAACAAGGGAATAATATTCTCTTTCCTGAACATTTTACATACTTCTTTGACCTCATCCAAGTCACTTCTTGGAACCTCGTTATCCTTCCGTTGCCACACCTACCTTATTTCTCCTTGAGATACTATATCTCCCTTTGTAAACTCTGAATTACATCCATAGTATACTGATATACTTCTTTCTAATGAGCAGAGTGTGGGTACTTTCCATGTGGTACCTCCTCTCTGGAAACTAATGTCATTGGTTTGGGCATCTCCTTAGTGAGCGTGGCCTTTACACGTGTTGTCACCAGTACAAGTTCTAGCTCTGACTCACATGCCACTCTTAGCATCCATTATGAATCGGCCCTTTTTACACTCACCATAGCAGTGCCCTTATCTTTCCTATGTTGCTGGTTCATATGCTCATAGATTTCAAGACACTCCTGATACTTGTTCTTCTTCCCGCACCATGAGCATTGTAATAGATCAGGACATTCTCATTTATAATGTTTTGTGGATCCACAATTATAACTTGTTCCCCACAGGAACTCACTTCTTCCTCCTCTGTGGTTACCATGACCACAGAATCCTCCGCGATAAATTTTTCCACATGCACCTCCATCTTTACGCTCCTCATAACAGCGGTCATCACCCTTAGAACTAATGGAAAGGTTGGTCTAGTGCACACCATGATCAATGGCCTCATGAATCTAGTAAATAATCCTACAATCCTTAGCATCATGTGTTTTAGAGGTGTAAATATTATAGTAGCAAGACACATTCTTCCAAATTGTGCACTGCAACAAGGGGCATCATGGTCGCCATGAAAAATATCAGTCTACTGCTACGACATGTACTATCTTCTGGGGGAAAATATGCTTGGCATGGCCCTCTGCTTCATAATCCATACACCACATTCCACTACGAGTCTCATGAGCTAAGTTCCTAGATAAATTTTCCAGCTATTTAGCCATAACAATGATTTAAGCTTCCAGGAACAAACTAATTCTAGTACCAACACTTCCAATAGCTTCAGCACGCAGAGCAACTTCCAACACCTCGCGTGGGTCTATAAAAGTATTATGAGAAAATGCTCTTCTAAATGGTGTTATCAACCCTCCAACAAACCATTGAGTATGTTGTGAAGGGTGAATGTCATATGATAATTTTGACAGGAGAGTCTTAAACCATACGTTATACTCCCGCACACTCTCCGCCATTCCCTGTTGAATCTCCTTGAGGGTAGTGATGCTCTTCTATTCAAACTTAGGGATGTGGAATACTGCTAGGAAGGCATTTTTCAATGTAGTGTAATCTACCACCATCTGATGGGGGTCATACTTCCTATACCAGCTATGCACACACCCTTACAACGTCATTGCAAATTGAATGACATTCCATTCCAGGGTTTCGATCCCCTTCGCGTGCCATAGAAATTCACACTTGTGAACATGCTTTGCATCGACTTCTATACCCTAGTAGTTTGGCAAGCGTAAAGAAATTTAAAATATTACTTGAGGAGGCGGCTGAGGCCCCTATCCTCCTGGTCCAGATCCTTAGTTTCCTTTGGTGTTCCCTCTCATGTTTCCTCTGCCAAACCCACTAGATCCACTAGTTCTTGTGCCTCCCGATCCACCAGTTCCACCTCCAGACCCTCCTGCAGCCAATAATGGGCCTGAAGTGGTCACACCTAGCTTCCCCAACATCCCACTAAACTGTGTGCCAATGGTCTAAGAGATCATTCCACTACCAAATGTAATCCCCACACCACTTCTTGATGCGTTAGCCAACCCTTGTGTGTTTACTCCTTACCTAGAAATTCCTCCAAACACTAGAATAGAGTGTGTATCCATAGAAGCTCCAAATGAGAAATTATACCTCCTGGGTGCCAATCGATCACTCCCACTGATACCAATTGTGTTATCAACACTCCTATGATTTGGAAAACCAAGCACCAAGGTTTGGTCACTAGGTGAGTTCAGATGCATGCCAATGACTCTTCTCTCTCCATGTGATGAACTCTCATCAAAAGCCGAAGGGTTCTCTCTCTAGCACTTACCAAGATGGGTTAGCATAAACTACTCAAGTTCCACATCCTCTGTGTGAACCTCAACTCCTTCCCACAACATCTGTCTCCATAGATCCATCACACTTGCAACCTCACATTGTCTAACAATATTCGTCTCACGTGCTTCACTATACTTGAGTCATCTCTCTTGCCTTTCTTTCTCAGTCACAATGTCTGCAATCTTTCTCCACCCTGGCGTCCTCACCCAGTCCTCAAGAAGCTTTAGCCATCCATCAGAATTTCCTCTAAACTCAAGGTAATGATCAATATCTTCATCACCAAAGGAATAACATGTAGAAATGAACCTCTAGGTTCCCGCAGAAACTCAAACTTAGCAAATTCTGGATAAGAATATGTAGAAATAGCATAGTCTAGAATGTAGCTAGCCAATAATCCTCTCCACCAATGATCCACAACACGATTCCACACCAGAATTACATCTTGTAGCCTCTAGTACTCTTCTTGGGTCCACACTATGATCTAAAATGCCAGCTTGATCTGGATGCATATTTTGAGAGCCATTCATATAGCTCTATTGGAAAGCAACAGAAGAAAGTTTCATACAACTCATGGTGGAGGTTATCTTCTACCCATCTATGTGCATCAAACTTAGGCCCAATGTTGAATCTCTTAGAAAATTTTTCCTTCATGGTCTTGAACCATGATTCAATAATTTCTAGAGTTAGGCGTTCTGTCATCACTCATTGCATAGATCATGATGTATGCTATTTCCCACTACAACTTCAAAAAGAGGTCTCAAAAATGGAACCAAGATGTCGTCATTTTTACACCCACCAAAAACAAGGGAATCCCATGTGCATGACCTATCACCTAGCGGGCACTGGGCGCTCACCCGAGGTAAGCACAGGTGCCGATTTATGCATGGGTGCTGAGTCTCTCTTTTATGTGAGGTAAGTGGGAAAGCATAATCTATGATAGGAACTTAAAAAGAGTGCATGGACATGAGACATATATTCATCATAGAGCTCAGAACAACTTCTAGATAAATGCAGTCATTCTAGACAAAAGAATACTTAAAAATTTATAGAACTGAACTGAAAAGGAAAAGTAAAGGAATTTATATTCATCCATATAACACATATGAAATAGAACTACATAGATATATGTATAAACTAGAGTCTATTATATTTATATTCCATCATATCTGACAACCTCATCACATGAATTAGATCCATTTTACAATATCACCGTATGTCAGACCAAATTCATACATCATAACTAGATTAGAGTCCTCCTAAACATGAAAGGAAAATTTCATACCCAAACCTTTTGATACATCCTTCCCTTATAGGTCATCTACCCAACCCAATAGAGTTCCTCATAGAATTTTTGTAGAGCTCTTCTCTTTATTGATTTATATCTCAATTCCTTTACGGGAGCTTGTATTTATAGGTCTCTTGAATTACTAACCCACCTTTCTGAGGCTTTATATCCATTGCCAAGTGTCCAAATGTGGTCCTCTATGGGAGAATGCTCCTCTAGGCCTGAGCTCTCCACTCCTTACCATGATGGTCTTCTAGAAGCTTCCATCACTGGGAATATTCCTTCCTAGGTCAACCTACTGCCAGGCTAGCACCTTATCCACTCCACATGCGTAGTTAGGTCATGCTTTTCACGTGTCCCACCTGAAATGCCAAATATGGCTAAGTCCCAAAATCCTTCTTTGCCTTGTGCACACGTTACTTGTTCTATTAAACCCTCCTAGAACCCTGTCCTGCACAATTTATTATTACGTGTCCTTATTTAACAAGGCCTTACACACCCACATGCCTCTTGTACTTAGCCAATAAATTAGGGTCCCAACAAGAGGCAGGTATTGCATGCAAACCTTCCCCCCTCATAGCCTTGACTATGATAAGGAGATCACCTTAAATGCAGTCATTGATGGGTGGATCCTTAGTAATATCCTCATTGACGCATGAGCAGAGGTCAATTTTCTCACCTTGGATGCGTGGCATCAAATGGGAAGAACTGCATTATAAACATCCTTGAATGTGCTGTATATGGCGAACAAGAAGAAGGAAATTCCCATCGGTGTCTTAAAAGATGTAGCTATCACCATTAGAGGGGTCAAATTTACTAGGGACTTCAAGGTCTTGGCGATCACCAAGGTGGAAAACTTTACAGTATTGCTTGGGTGCCCATGGTGCTACCAAAATAATGCTGACATGTGATTCAATAAGGGATGCATCAAATTTGAAAATAAGGAGGAACGGATCACTATACCCATGGCTGATGGGAAATCAACACCTTATATCAAACCCTTGGGGGAAGAATTTCTTGATAGAATATATGTGTGCTCAATTAGGGATCCTGAGATAATTCATCCCATAAAAGGAGTTATCCAGTTTGAGGATGCTTAGTCCATAAGTGACACTACCAAGATAACGTGTGATAATTGGTCACATGGGACCTATGAGTTGATCAGATGGCATTTAAGATGATCAGTAACCAAGGTGACAAAAGGCACGTGTAGTATGGTGCCTAGGAGGAAGAAAACTACTGAGTTACTTGGGAGGGGATAATCTGGAAGATTTATTGCGAGAAATGGAGGCCCATTGGAGAAATGAAAAGGAAAGAAGAGAAATGCTCAATTATAACCTACTCAGAAATGCTGCGCGTTGGTGGACAACACATTGGGAGAACTTCTTGGAATGGTTCAAGGTGAGCATTTCCTTCTTTGTAAGGTTTTGCAGGAGCAATGTGCCCACGGATATAAAAGACTACCATGGTAAAGGGACCACTTCCTTCAATATCCAAGCATGTGAGACAACCTAGATGGGAAACGCAAAAGAATTGCTACCTTCATTATGGGTTCATAAGTTGTACTCCACCCTATAAGGTTGTGCACGTGCATTGTATATCCACTTAGAGACACGTCATAAAATGGTAATTGGAAAGAATTGGCAGTTTATCTCATTCAAACATTTGAGTATTGGAGTACAAATCCATCAATACATAAGGCGTTGTAGGTTTACAAATGCCTTATAATAGGAGATAGTAGTATGGCAGAGGACAAAATACAAGAATTTCTACGTGAACCTGGCCTAGAGGTGTGCTTGGAGGAAGAAGAAACATAAGAGATACGACTTGAGCACGTGTGTATGGAAAAATAAAAAGGGAATATGGTGTATGTTATTGATGGGGAAGAGGCAGAAATTTTTGATGTTAACCATTATGTAGGGACGCGTGAAGTCATAGATAGTGGTGATGAATGGGTGCATGCCTACCATGAACCTTTAAAGAAGAAAAAGGTTAACATCATCTTAGAAGTAGAACCTAAGGAGGCTATCATTGGAGAATATTGGTCAAAGGAAGAAGTCTCTAAAATAATTGATCTGTTACAAGAACTCCAAGATTTTTTCCCACGTGGGTACCATGAGCTTAAAGGCATCCACCATTCCTTGGGGGAGATGATAATAAATCTAAAGTAAGGTGTATGCCTAATCAGGAAGAGACAATACTGGATGAATCCCAATTTACGTGTAAAGGTCAAGGAGGAAATAGACAAAATGATAGCATTAGGTATCATTGAGGCTGTGGAAGAGTCAGAATGGATAAGTCCAATGGTGATTAGTATCAAGAAGGATGGGAGGATAAGGATTTGTGCTGATTACAGGGACTTGAATGTAGTATGTGTCATTGATCCTTTCCCAACCCATTTACTGAAGAAATCTTAGAGGGAGTGGCAGGATGCGAGGTCTACTCTTTCATAGATGGATTCTCGGGCTATCACCAGGTAAGGATTGCAAAGGAGGACTAGAGGAAGATGAATTTAGCCACTGAGTTGGGAATTTTTTCCTATATGGTCATGCCTTTTGGGTTGAAGAATGTGTCTGCTGTATTCTCGCGCATTGTGGTGCAAGCTTTTTAGGAATTCATCCACAATTTTTTTCAAGTTTACCTTGATGATTGGACAATATATGGGTTAGTGAAGGACCATTGTGACAACTTACGGTTAATGTTTGAAATGTTTCAAAAATTGAGGATATCCCTCAACATTAAGAAGTGTTTCTTTTCTACCCCATTTGGAACCTTGTTGGGACATATCATATGTAAAGAAGGCTTGCTAGTAGATCCTTCCAAGATTGCAGTAATTGTGGGACTGGGGGAGCATACTAGTCAAAGCACAATGCACGGATTCCTTGGGCACATGGGTTACTACATGAAGTTCATCAAGGGATATGCCAAGATCGTCGTGCCTTTAGAAAAGTTATTTATACACAAGAGTTCCTTCCTTTGGGGAGAGGCGCAACAGAAGGCATTTGAAACTTTATAGGATATGCTTGTCACCACACCCATACTAAGATTATCTTCTTGGGATAATCCCTTCCATGTTCATGTAGATGCCTCAGGAACCACCATTGGAGTATTACTCATACAACCTGGTGAAGGGATTTTTTATCATCCTTTGTGCTTTGTAAGCAAGAAGTTGACACAAGTGGAGTATGATTATACTACAACTAAGGATGAGGCATTATCAATGATCTATGCACTTCACAAGTTCAAATAGTACCTACTTGATACCCCTTTTATATTTTACACTGACCATATGGCATTGAAATATTTAGTGAAAAAGCCTGTTCTACAAGGGTGCATATGTCAGTGGGTACTATTATTCCAAGAATTCAAGCTCACAGTGGTTGTCAAACTGGGAAAAAGTAATTCTGGACCTGATCATTTTTCTAGAGTTGATTCAGGGGAGGACACATAAAGCATTGAGGATACCATGCCAGATGCACAACTATTTAGGTTACGGTGCACACCATCAAACTTAGAAGATATTACAATATTTCTCAAGATAGGTGTAGTGCCGGAAGGAATGAAGGCATTGGATAAAAAGTAGTTAGCTATACATGTTGCATCCTACATGTTGATTAGTGGGTATTTATACAAATTAGGATGTGATGAGATTCTGCTCTAGTGTTTGCTATAACATGAGTGCCTAGCCATCATATAAGAGGTGTAGGAGGTAGTGCAGGTGGGCACTATGTAGGAAATTCCAATGCATGCAAGATATTGATTGCTAGATTATGGTGGGAGACCCTGTATCAAGACTACAAGGAGTATTGCAAGGTGTGTGACCATTGTCTATGGATTAGCAAACCAGGGTGAAGAGATAAAATTCCTTTATGCCCTATTCCCAATGCCAAGACATTTGAAAAGTGGGATATAGACTTCATAGGTCCTATGGAACCAGCTGCGCGTAGGACATGGTCATGTTATATAATTACGTGCACATATTACTTGATAAGGTGGGTAGAAATAACACCTACTAAGGATTGTACAATAAATACTACAGAAAGGCTTATGTGGGAAAACATTACTACAAGGTATGGGTGCCCTTTGAGTTTGACTAGTGATAGGGGTACAAATTTCTTAAATGAGACAGTAAGGATTCTTTTAGCTAAAATCATGGTGGATCATCACAAGACTACCCCTTACCATCCAAAAGTAAATAGAACCATGGAGGTATTTAATAAAATACTAAGTCATACCCTAACCAAAATTTGTGACATTGGTAGACAAGATTGGGATGACAAAGTATTATCCATTGTTTGGGCATACAGGACAACCTACAAGAGTTTAAGTAAGGCCACACTGTTTCAATTGGTGTTTTGTGCAAAGGCTATCCTCTGAGTTGAATTCATGTTACCATCACTACGTATAGTGCATGCAGGAGGTTTAATAGATGAATAAGCATTGGAAGAAAGAATTGACAAGTTAATGCAATTGGACGAAAGATGATCACTTGCCAAGTGGAGCCAGAAGACTAAAAAAGAAAAACAAAAATCATGGCATGATCGTCATATTAAGAACAAACTTTTTGAGGTTGGACAAATGGTGTTACTATATGATTCCAAATTTTTGTGCCATCTTGGGAAGTTAAAAGTCCATTAGTTGGGTCCTTACGTAATCTCGTACATTCTTGATTCAGGCGCGTGCCAGTTACAAGCACTAGATGTGATGAGATTTCTAGGACACTTCAATGGGAGTAGGTTGAAGCCCTACTATAAATAATTCTTCTTGGTGTTTGTAATAAGGCAATATTGCCAGATGCTTTAGTATTTCCTTTAATGCAATTTTTCTTTTCTTGTGTTTCACTTTCCAATTGCTGTTTTGTGTTGTGCCTTTGGCGTCGGTAACATCATTTATTTTTAAAGGTTGTAAATGCGCAGAGAACCACACATCGCTTTAGTGCGGGGTGGAATAATGTGAAAGAGAGTGCAAGATGTGAAGTACTAGGAAGGATTGCATTAGAAAACCTAGTTGAATGGCCCTATGAACGAGGATGGTTGGTGTCAAGATAAGACTACATCTTGGTTCCATGTACAAGGGAGGAAGAAGTAACTTTAGCATTAGTAACATGCATGTAAGAGTCTTCTATCAGATAGATTTTTTATGTGCCAGAAGGTTGTAGGATTATCTGCGTAAGGTTAGGCACGTGAGTGGGGGTGCTAGAGTACGGTTTAGTGGAAAAATACACAATAAGTGTTGATGTATGGTGGTAGGTGAAGTAGTATTTAAAGATAAAAATAAGGGATAACTATAAATAGGAGGTTGGGCACTTCATTATTGACATTACAAATATGAAAAAAAGAGCTCTTGCAGACTAGGGTTTCCAGAGTTGATTTGTGTGAAGAAAAGTTTACAGAATTAAGGTGTGAGTGACTAGATTTGTTTTACAAAATAGAAGGAAAGAAGTTCATGGGCATAGAAAAATTGTGGAGAAGAACCATATTATGAAATAGGTTATTCCAAATAGGGTTTGACAGTTAGGGTACAGGATAAAAAGGGTTTCTTCACAAGTTTGAGGTTTGAGCTTAGAGAGGGTAGAAAAGTAGAGCAAGTAAGAGAATTTGAAGTGATAAGATAACCTAAACCATTGCACCTAAGAAACCAAATATATCACCTAAGAATCCGAAGGGAAAGGGAAAGGGAAAGGGAAAGGGAAAACAACTAGAAACCCTTGTAAGCATGAATGAAGAATGGTATGTAGAGATGCAGTACCTGGATGGGGTTTTACTCGGGAAGGAATGGGAGTCCCACTTAAGAAAAATTATGGTGATTGATTATAACCAATGCAAAAACATGACAGAAAAGGAAATGGTGTTGGAGTTAGTGCACCTAAAAAACAAGAGGACACCAGAGGGTTTACCTATCTATAGCCACAAGGTAAAAGTAAAGTTCGAGAAGCAGGATTGTTACCACCCTATGAGTTGCCTTGTTTTGGAAAACCTAAGTGTCTCTATCAATGAATAATGTTACACATACATGAGGACCACTTGTACTTCATGGGGCACAATATGCACATAAATCCTCAGCTGATTTCAAAATTCACAGGCCTCATCTGTGAAGGAGAGAGTATAGATGATGACCTGAGTGATAAGGAAGCCATCAAAGAAAATGTCACCACATATGATTATAAGAAGGGGTCACGATACTTTGATATCAAAGAGATCCCAGACCCTATCATGAGAATGGCGGCATGCCTAGTGACAAAGCTAAATGACCAAGAAAGGTGGATGTAGGTAAATAAGGCCTAGTTAAATGTGTGTAGGAAAATAGGAGAAGGCACCATCTACAACTTATATGCCTTCATCACAGATGATATTATTAGTAGCGCGCAAGAAGGAGACAAGATACTTTTTAGAAATGTCCTCTTGATAATTGTGTTTATAGAAATCGGAGTTCTAGATGCGGAAGATAAGTTTGTTTGGGAATATCTTGGAGAAGACCCCTCGTCTGCGAAAATATTCACAAAGTACACTTACGAAAGCATGATGGATTCTCATAAGGCACGCCTGGAGAAAGGTTATAAGTGGTTAAGGGATGTGTTTGGGGTGGAGTGGAGGATCCTAGAGCAGCCGTCAGTGCTTGTTGATAGAGAAGCCGAATTTGTAGTATACTGGCATTTTTGCATTGACAGATTCAAGTTGGTAGATGAAACTATGAGCCCCTGGTGCAAACTCCCCTTCTCTTTCACAACATTATATTTCCAAGTAGGGGTAAACCAGTTTACAGAGGCCAAAAGACTAAGGTTCGACCTTAGTGAGGTGGATCAAGACCACATGGAGCTGCGAAGATAGCTTGTTTACCCCAAGAAGTGCATGTATGTGGAGAGGTATTTCTCACACAAAGTTCAAATGACAAAGCCCCTAAATTTTTCAATAGTAGGAAGAAACATGGTGAGGGTATATCTATGTATAAGACCAAATTTTGAGAAGGGCACATACCTAGAATGTGATGTATCCATTCCTAAAGATCCCATGGGAAGAGGGAATCCTGCACCGAAAAAGAAAGGAAAAGAAGAGGTGTAAGGTTAAAAGGCATCAAGTGTCCATAGTACACCACAAGTGGGCACTCCAGGGACAAGTGCTAGGACTAGTACTTACACACACAGGAAGAAGTATCTAGTTAGAGAGAAGATGCCAGAACCAGAAAAACCTATCACAAAGAAGAAGTCACCAGAGAAGGAAGAATAAGGAGTAGAATCTCCTATACTAGAATCCCCAGTTAGGAAGAAATATAAGGTGATATAGGAGGTTGATTCAAAGGACATGAAGAGCTTGGAGGCCTATAAAGGTGAGAGGGATGATGACAAATAATATGAAGTTGAAGGAGCCTAGGAACCACCAGTGTTTGAGGTGCATGATTCGGAGGAAGAAGGCGAGGAAGAGAAAAATGACTATATATTTGTGTGGTGGAAGGGAAGCCATGAGGGGGAAGGCACCCAATATAAGGGAGAAAGGGAAGAAGTGAGTATGAAACATTAGACTCCAAACCTCACGTAGGAGTAAATAAATGAGGTGGTAGAAAAAGAAGCGACGAAAATCGTTGAAGCCTTAGTAGTACAAGAGTTGGAGTGCAACGCTGAATTAGTAATGAAAGAAGATAAAGAAGAAAGTATGGGAAAATATCACAGAAGCACAGGAAAAGGCCCCCCAATTTGACGGTGTGTATTCCTAAGGGAACGCGCATAAGAGGAAGATGCATAGAAATCCAGAGACCAAGAATGGACTATATTGATGATCCAAACAAGGTGTTGCACGTGCATTTCTAAAGCATTGTTCCAACAGAACAACTCTTGGCCATGACATTGTTTGATGTGAAATGGTGCCTACACCATAGACAAGGAAGATGCTTTCATGGGAATTTGAGTCCCACCTTGATGAGCCCAAATTCAAAGTAAGCCAAGGGGAATTGATGGAAGTGCCAGAGTCTAAAGGAACCAACCCCTTGGTGAACACTCAGCAGCTATCTGACGAGAATATCTGTAATGCACTGAACAAAGTCTCGGTCAAGATTGAAGCTAGAATCTTCAAGAGGAATGATAGAGTGAAGGTTCTAGAGGCAGATGGAGAAGAAGGATGAAGAGCTCTTGGAAAGAACTAAGGAGTTAAAACATGAAGGATTAGTCAGCGCTCAACTAAGGTGGGAGTTAAAGGAAGAAAAGGCAAGGGTATGTGAAGTATCCAAGAAGGTGGAGATGATCACAAGTGCTATTATCTTGAAACATCCAGACTTGACTCCAACCACCCAGAAATATGAATCAAGCTTGTAGTGCCTAGAAGATCTAACTCGCGTCCTCACCATGGAGAGGAAACCTTTGGCACTAGAGTCTGCAGAAGAGGTGTTGGTGCGCTAGAAAAAAAGGAGAATCAAATGAAGGTGGTGGAGATTGTTTCTCAATACAACAATATCCTCACCAATATAAGGGCCGAAGTGTTGGTAGTAGAAGCTACCTATGAAAACTGTGCATATAGAGATATAGTGGCAAGTATCCTAGTCGCCACTTATGAGGTAGAACTCAAAGAATTTTAGGAAAAGAAAAAAGGGAATAGGGACGAGAGGGATAAAATTCTGGCTAAAGTAGAGAAGAAATCAGAGGCTATTGAGACCTTGTGAGGCTCAATTAAAAACTAGCTTAAAGAATTATATCCATAGATCACCCATCAGATGGACACGTTTAAGGATATGGGAAAATAGTTAGATGAGATTGTCAAAAATATGAGTACCAAGGGAAAGGAGTTGGGTTTTGATGAAGTGAGCACCCTAGCTGGAAACCTTGGTCAATAAGCACATAATGAAGTGGATGCCTGGGATAAATTGGAAGCAGAATTAAGGAAGGACGTCCCTCTCCTCTTACAGCGGTAGTCAGAGTTTCCCCTATTCTTTCATTCTTCCCATATTCTTCATTTCCATCATTATTTTCACTCTTTCTTTATTCTTTGAGGACATGTTCCCACAGATGGAGAATAGGCATAGTGTGGGGTGATGTTGGGACCCTAATTTATTGGCTAAGTACAAAAAGGCTCATGGGCACACAAGGCCTAGTTAAGGAAGGGTGCTCAAGGAGAAAGCGTGTAAGACATGGTTCTAGGAGGGTTTAATAGAACAAGTGAAGTGCGCGCAAGGTAGAAAAAAGGCTTCAAGACTTAGCCATATTTGACACATTAGGAAGAACATGAGAAAATTTTGACCCGATTACACATACAAAATGGATAAGGTGTTATCCTGACGACAGGTTGTCTTAAGAAGGAATATACCCTTTGATGGAAGTTTATAGAAGACCATCATTGCAAGGACTGGAGAGCTTAGGCCTGAAGGAGCATGCCCCCATGGAGGACCACATTTGACACTTGGTGACAGATATGAAGCCATAGAAAGGAAAGTTGGAAATTTAAGAGGCCTATATATACAAGTGCCCGCAGAGGAGAAGGTGTGTCGATAAACATATATAGATTGGTAGAGAATGGAGATTTATAGATACATTGTAAGAAATTTTGTAGGGATGGGTAGATATATATAGGAAAAGGATGTAATGAGGGGTTGGGATTGTAAATTTTCTCCCTAGGCTGGCAACATGGATAAGGTGATAGGCTTAAGAAGGAATATACCCTGCAACATGGAAGTTTCCCTGTGAGAAGAGAAGACCATCATTGCAAGGAGTGGAGAGCTTAGGCCTGAAGGAGCATGCCCCCATGGAGGACCACATTTGACACTTGGTGATGGATCTGAAGCAACAGAAAGGCAAGTTGGTAATTCAAGAGGCCTATATATACAAGCACCCACAGAGGAGAAGGTGTGTGGATAAAAAGATATAGATTGGTAGAGAACGGAGCTCTGCAGATACATTGCAAGGAATTCTATAGGGTTGGGTAGAGATCTATAGGAAAAGGATGTAATGAGGGGTTGGGATTGTAAATTTTCTCTTGAGAACTGATGGGTATAAATCCAGCTATGATGTATGACTTTGGTCTGCACAACTGTGGTAGTTTGTAATGGATCCAATGAATGTAATGAGGTTACCAAACTTGATTGAATATGATTATTAATGATCCTAGTCCATGTTTATAGCTTGCAGTTCTTATTCATGAATGCTTACTGTATAAATATACATCCTTATGCATTTCCTTTCTGTTTTGGTTCCTATCTATAATTTGTTAAGTACCATTTGGCCTGGGATGACTACATTTTTCTAGAAGCCATTATGAGTTCTATGATAAATGTATGTCTCATTTCCACTCACTCTTTTTAAATTTCCTATCATAGATGATGTTTCCCACTTAACTCACATAAAAGAGAGACTTGGTGCCCAAGTGTGCCTTAGGTGAGTTCCCAACACCCACTAGGTGATAGGCCAATGTGCATGAGATTCCCTTTTTCTTTGGTGGGTGTAAAAATGATTACAACCACCCATGCATTCTCAAAATAGGATGCATGCTTATAATATCCATGCACCGCTAAAAAGTAACTAAGGAAGAATGCAAGCTCCACCTAATAATAGACCGTCTATTAATAACACTATATTTACATCCTAATATTAGCTCAACTTTTGATGATGCTTGAACTTCTTCTTGTTCCTAAAATACCTTTACATGTCCTCCAAGTCTTCATGCATTTTTCTAAGTTATGCTCTGCACTCCAGACTATTCTTATCCCGTATATGCATAATGGATGAGTCTTTATAATTTTTCTTTTCTGAGCGCACCCTCTATCTGCTGAACTCCTGGGTGCATCTATGTGCCCTCTTCCTACACGCCCTATCCTTATGTGCCTCTTCATACTTAGGAAATATTTTTCTTCAGTCAAAATTACTTCACACTAACTTCATTTCCACCCCCGACAATGGGTAATCATGCCTTATCCCTCCAAAAATAAATAATAATAAATAAAATAATTCACTGTACACAATAAATGAAAATATACTAATTTTTTTTTGGGCATTCTATTCCTTTGAAGGAAACAATAGTTCTGGGTACTCGTTCCAGTCTCTGAGTCCCTTCTTTTCCTCACCAGGGAGTCTTCTAATACCCCATCCATCTCATCAATAGTCATATCTTCACCCCTTTTTTTTCAGCACCTTGATAACATTAGTTGGGCATGAAATCATGCCTTCCATAACATCCATCCTTCGTGCTATCAGTTTTTCTATTTGTCTTATTATTTCATTGTGAGGGTCACAGGATGCAGTAAGCACATCAAACTTTTTAGCTAGCACTGTCAGCCTCTTCTCATGCCCCAAATTATCCTTTTTATTTACTGCAAGGACTTCATTTTCTTCTACTAGAGTCATTGTCTTAATGATAGGCTTAAGGAATTCACATACCTTTAATGCCATATCTACACACTTGGATTCATATTTGATAGTTTACAATAGAGAATCATACTCTAATATTCTTCGCACAACCTACTTCTTTATTCTCTCCTTCTCAGAAGCTTCTTGTTCTCTCTATGTAACTTCCTCTGTAGTCTCCTCTGTCTCTTGAGGCATGCCTAATTTATTTGCATGTAACAGGTGTACACAGTGCTGAAGCAAATGTAAGGAAGAATGATATGATTTATCTATTTGTGCATCAAATTCTGGTGAAAGGCCACATTATTCAAGGCATTACTTTCTTGTTCATTTGCAAAATATATGGGCCTCACTTTCTAAACCACGCTCTGATCCTTTTTTCATTTTTCTCTTAATGCATGCATCGTCCTTCAGATTGAACTCAGGATCATCAATATGCATTTGCATACTCCAAGACAACTTCTTTCTGGTACGCAAAGTTTCTTCATCTAGATCCATTAACTCCCACCCAAAAATATCCTCAAGCTTCAAATTTATTTGAAACATGGTGTGAATGATCTTTGTGGGATCATCACTATAACCAAATGTAGGAGTTTTATACATCTCCTCCTTATCTCTCCCTGAGTGCCTACCTTTTGGGATGCACATTCCTTCATCTAAGTTCAGGCCTCCCTTTGCAATGCCTGTTTCTCCATCTGTAGGCTCACTAGATGGATTTCCCTCATCTTTATCTATCTCTTCCTCCTCATTCCTACCTGCATCTTCATTCTCCTTGAATATTTTTGTATCATATTTCACCTCTTCCTCCTGAGGCTCTTTTGTATCTAGTTTAATAAGAGGTGGTTATGTTTCTATGCATGCACTCCCATCTGACTACTCCTCCTCACCTTTTCTTGGCACATACTTCCATCATTTCTTCTTCTCTTGTATAGGATTTATGAGAGAGGTCTTAGGATTCTTAGGCTGTTAAGGGCCTGCACTCATACTTTCACCTTTTGGATTTCTTTTCCTCAATACCCTCAGGTACCGCCACTCCTCAGTGCCCCCAACATTCATCCCTATTTCTCATGTGCTTATTTCCTCTCCAGCATTTCTTCCTTTTTCATGCTTCATAGGAGTTTCCTCGTGTAACCTCTTCTTGAAAACTATAGGTTTCCTTCATGAGCCATGGTCTAATCCATCGCTATCTTCCTATAACTCTTCTTCTTCTTCTAACACTTCAGGATATTCATCTTGTAGTGCACCCACTATGTGTTTTCGCTTCGGCAACTTAGGGACCTTGAATTCATTTTCAATTCACTTTTCATTGACATGTTTAGGATTAAGGTATATGTATACATTAGCCACTCCAATATCCCCAACTGCTAAGTTAGAAGTGGTAAAATTGATATAATTAGAAATCATGCTACCAATTTAGGCAGAGTTGCCAGGGCTCACATACCTTTTCCGTAATGTTTGGTACTCGTAATCCAATTTATCCATATCAAACTTCAACTTCCATGCATTTGAAAATATGTTCATAGACACCTAGAAGTAGCGCGCTATGAATGCATATGGAAGTTTTCACCAAGGTATCTAATTCCCATCCTTTATCTTGAATCTTCTAATACAGAAGTGTTGGAATACTGCAAATTATGCTTGTTTATATAATAGTAAAGGAAGGTCCTTGGGTATTCTCCATGCATATTCAAATGCCTCCCTTAGGTGCTTATACCATAACTCCATCCTTTGTTTATACATGCCACTCTTGAACCCCTCACATGTGTATATTACAGAACGATCAACCAAAGAATTATTTTTCTCTAGGAACTACCATATCTAGTTGCTTGGCCCATCGGGCACTCCAATCTCAACAAAAATCAAAGAAAGAAGAATGGCACCAAAACTAATTTTATCACCTTATTTTTTTTCCTCAATAATTACCTCAACAATGAAGGCAACAATGTTGTATACCACTCCCTCTAATATTTTCTTTGTGATATGAAACCATCTCCTATTTACTTGTGTCCAGCACTCTTGATTGTTTAATTTTGTCAAAAGGTTCGCAGCTTCCTTAACCACAGGATAATTGTCTAGTTTCTCTATGTCCATCGTGCATGTGTCTTTTACATAGGACAACTATCTAAAAGTTGTATCAACAACTTGATCATCCATTAGATCACTTGATATCTTTATTCCTGAGCTCCTTAACCTAGTCAGTGAACCAATTAGGGGTGTGGTGATGTGCACCCACCTCTCAGAAAAATAGAAGAAGTCCTCTTGGACTCTTGACATCAACCATTTATACATTCTTTCTTAATTTCCAAAAGGAGCTCATATAACTGTAAAATACCAACTTTTTCAAGAAACTTCTCACCATAGTTGTCGTAAATGGGTTTTTCATCCTCCACGCATGTTTGTTTTTACCACCAGATGTTTGTCCAATTCATCCTTCGTGGCCTTTTTCCTATGGTTATAATCACTTACTTTACTACGAAAGATGTGGGACTCCCAGTCACACCCCACTATAACCCCTTCTGGGTACTACATTTCCAAAAATATACTTTTACAGGAATCCTCCATCTTTACTTTCACTTCTATTTTCTTCCTTCCCCTCGTGGTTACTCCTGGTGCTCGTTTTGGTGCCATAGCGATGGATTTTAACACACCTTGCACAAGATTAGATCTTTATAACTTAAAAATCATGTGCCCTAGCTTCTCATCAAACCCTAGCTTGCAAATTTTATCCTTTGCATTTCTTCTCTTCACTTAAACACCCTATATGATGGAGCTCTAACCAATGCCATGCACAAATATTTCTAGTTATAGGTCTGTAATTTCTCCCCAAACAAATTTTCACCCAAGTCAATCTTTTCTCACTCTTCGCAGCTCAAACTCTTCAAAATTAAAGGTAAAAATGATATCACAAGCCCACCTTTTATAAAAAATTTCCCCACATTTATTTCTCTCCATCTACCACTATACTCAACATTAAATGAAACTTATTTCCTTTTTCTGTGCTTTGAAAATAACTTGACTATGCTAAGTTTTTCACACCCCAGTAGTAATTATTTGAAACACCCACTACTTCTCGGCCACAGACCTCACGTGCCTCCATTTACTAAAGTAAAAAACATTTGTGCCTAATACCAAGTAGTTTCCCAAGCTAGAACCTACCTTGCGTTACACTATGCATCCATCCATATACATGTGGTCTTCTATCTGAACAATTTTTTCTTGATCCGCACCTTTACTTCAAGCACCTGCACCATATTTCTTCTATACATACCCATCTTATAGAGTACACTCAATCTCTTTCCAATTTGGCCCATTTAACATTTATCTACTCCACCCCACACTAAAAGTATGCACTCTCATCTACACATGAATTCACTTAGATAGTAATCAACTAGTGGCGCACAATCAAACTTATTACACAAAACAATGAACTAAATTCATAAAGCATAAAAATGATGAAAGGAAACAAAGATAAAGAAAAATGCATTAAAGGGAAATCCAATCTAAATGGAAATAATGCCTTATTATAAACACCAAGAATACTTATTTATATAGGGCTTAAGCCTACTCCCATTGAAGTAACCAAGAAAATAAGTGCCGTCCAACACATGAAACTGAAAAATGTCTGAATCAAGTATCTTCACTACAACAAATGGTCCCAACCAATGAGATTTCAATATTCTAAGGTGGCGCACACAATTTGAATCATACAGAAGAACCATCTTGCCCACCTTAAATGATTTATTCTAAATATGTCTATCATGCCATGTTTTCTATCTTACTTTTTCTGTCTTCTGAATCCACTAAGAAATAACATGCCACTCATCCAACTACATCAGTTTGTCTATGCTCTCTTCAACAATTTGTTCATCATCCAACCCTCCTATGCACGTAATACATAGGGAGGGAAACATGAATTCTATAGGAAATACAACCTCCTTTCTAAACACCAACTAGAAGGGTGTGACCTTATTCAATCATTTATAAGTAGGCACGTATGCTGAAAGTATAAAAAAAACCTTATCATCCCAGTCTTTGATTCCAACATCACATTTTTTTTCAATGTATGTCCCAATATCTTGTTGAAAGCCTCAGCAGTACCATTGGCTTGTGGGTGATAGGGTGTTATCTTGTGGTGCACCACCATAAACTCAACCAATAATATTCTGATAGTCTCATTCAAAAAATGTGTGCCCCTATCAATGGTCAAGCTCAACAGAAATCCATACCTGTTGATAATATTATCCCATACAAACCTTACTGCTATAGCTCCCGTACAATCCTTTGTAGGTGCTTCCTTTGTTTGCCTTATAAGATAGTCTATAAAAGTTATAATGTAGCGTGTGCCATTACTACGCGTGAGTGAGGAATTAGGACCAAAAAATTGAATTGCCCATTTCTCAAAAGGTTCAACACTTGCAATGGGCCTCAAAGGCATCTCATCTCTGGTTCTAGGATTCCCAAGGTGCTGAAAATGATCACACACCTTGACATGTTCCTTAACATCCTTGTAAATTTTTGTCCACCATAATGCAAACATCAAAATATTTTGCACGATGGCATCTCCTGTAATTCCACCATGAGATTATTCTATAATTTCCTCATGCTCATGTTCTAATACTCACCAATGTAAAACTTCATCAAGACCTAACTTGTATAAATCTCCACATATTAATTTATACTGTGTTGCACGTATTACAAGTTACTTCTTCTCTAAAGTCTTCATTCCCTTAACCACCTATCTAGTGTGCAAATAGATTGCAATATCTTCTAACTCGGTGGGCATGTGATTCAATATAAAGAGTTTTACATCCAACATTTTTTCCTCAATGCTCAACGCATCCTCACCAGAATTGATCCTTGATAAATGATCAGGTCCTGAGTTTCACTTTCCAGGTTTGACAACAACTATAAATTGAAACTCTTGAAATAGTAGTATCCACCCAGAAATGTGCCCTTGTAAAATAGGATTTTTGACCAAATACTTAAGTGCCATATGCTCTAGGAAGATAATAAATGGTGTAGCCAATAAATATTTTCTAAAATTGTGTAACATGTAAATCATGGAAAAATATTTGTTGTATAGTTTTGTTTAGTTGGTGTCAACTTTATGCTAGTAAAAATAATAGGGTGGTATATAATTCCTTCACCTGGTTGTACTAAAACGATGCCAATCGCCATTCCAGAAGCATCCACATGAACATGAAACAATTTTTCCCATGAAGGAAAGCACAAAATAAGTACACTAGTGAAAATTTATTTCAGAATTTCAAATGGCTGGTGTAGCGCCTCGCCATAATAGAATTTTCCTTTGGCCTTTAATAATTCCTCCAGGGACACAAAAATCGTTGCATAACCTTTAATGATTTTTTTGTAAAACCCTGTATGACTAAGAAATCCATGCATTTCACTTTGATTATTTAGTTCTTCCAAGCCCAAGATCACACCGACCTTGGCTGTATCTACCAAAAATCCTTCCTTACAAATAATATGCCCCCAAAAAGTGCCAAAAAGTGTCGCAAAGATAAATTTGTTAATATTCAAGGAGATGCTCAACTGCCTACACCTCTCAAACATAAGCCTCAAATTCTCACAATGGTCCTTAACCAATCCATACACTGTCTAATCATCGAGATACACGTGTAAAAACTTATGAATGAAGTCTTGAAATGCTTGTATAAATATGCATGAAAATACTATAGGCACATTCTTTAGTCCAAAGAGCATAACGATGTATGCAAAACGTCCCCATTTAATGGTGAAATTTTTATTTTCGTGATCTTCCTTTGCTATGAGCACTTGATGATATCCTGATAACTCATCTGTAAAAGAATAAATATCACACCATGCAACTCCTTCCAAGATTTCCTCTATGAATGAAGTGGGAAAGGGATCAATAAGGCATGCAACATTTAAATCCCTGTAGTCCACACATATCCTTATCCTCCCATCCTTCTTAATGTTAATTACCATAGGACTCACCCACTCATATTCTTCAATAGGCTCAATGATTTTAGAATTCAACATCTTATCAATTTCTTCTTTCACATTAATGCACATATTAGGATTCATTCTATAAGGCATCTTCCTAATCGGGCACATGCATTATTTGATTTTGATGTACATCTCACCTAAAGAAGGGTGCAATCATTTTAACTCATGATAGCCCCTCAGAAATAAGTTTTGAAATTCATGTAATAACTCAATAATATTTGTAACCTATTTCTTAGACCAATAATCACCAATAATTGCTTCTTTAGGTTTTGCATATAATCCAATATTAACCTTCTTCATTTTCATAGGATCGTGATACACGTGTGCCTTTGCATCTAATGTATCTATCACCTTACATGTACCTTCAGTGTGGTTAACATCTAAGTTATTATCCTCATTGTCCTCATCATCTACCATGCATACCAGTTTACCCTTTTCCTTTATCTCCCAGGTACAAACCATTTCTTCTTACTTAGTCTCGTCAAGGTCAAGGTGCACCTCCAGATCCAATTCTCAAAGTAAGGCACTTCATAATCTGCAGTACTTCATTAAAGAAAGGTTTGGTAGAAATGTAATCAAAAGTATGGAGCATACTTGAGATCATCTCTTTCTAATTAACTATTTCCCATGTCAACTCTGCATGGACATACCATGCACACGTATGCAACCACCGAGGGTTACGTAGAAAATTATGTACCTAGATTGATGGTGGGAAGGCCTCCTACCCATCTGTCCAGAGTCTCTCACACTTCTGAACGTGGTGCAAAGTATAATCCTTCCCATGGAATCACAATATCTATGAATGCACATTATTCCTTAGAAACGTAGTAGAAATGGTGATTCTCACTTTACACCATTCTAATAGGTTGTTCCTGTGGGTAGCACACCAACATGCTGTTGTTCCACATAGAGTATAAACCATCATATTTCTTCCATCACCAAAATCCATCCACTGGGATTCCATGACACATAGAAAAACATTAGGGTTTCCTTTACTAGTGTACCGAAGTACCTGGTTATAACTTAAGCACCTAACCATGTATGACTTGATCATGTGAGTAACTATTTTCTTAATCTCACCTCTAACTACTTCATACATTCTATGTTCCTAGTTTTCAAAAGAAATACTTGTAGTATCACTAACTGAATGAGCATCATTCCACTATATTACTCCTTCCTTAGATGGCTCATTCACCTTAGGGTCTTTGATTATATGCGCGTATATCATGTTCAAGTCTTCTTCACTCAAAGGCTCAATGTACGGGGTAATTGTACAGATGAAAATTGACATGAAACCTTCAACCACACTCGACCCCCTGAGGTTATGCCTGGGCAACCGATGTTGAATGTGTGTTGATAACTATAGGAGTATCAATGACTAAAATATGGTAGTGTGATCTCTTGGTAGCTGAGTTGGTGAAGGGAAGATTTAGAGGCTATAAATGGGTAACATAAATTCCCTATGGTTTGTTTTCATAACTTGGATCTAAGTGTTGACCTAGTTTGAAGTGTCCAAATTATCTATTTTGAAATTAAAAATCTATGCTATTGCTAAAAGGAAACTAATCTAAACAAATCACAGAATTGAAATATTACAATCACAAACAACAATTTTCTTCTATTCTAAATAATTAAAATATATCTACACTAAAAATAAAAAACCAAAATAGCCCAGTGTGGTTATTCACCTATGCTGAGTGTATTGAAAGGAAATTGATTTATACTCTATTTGATATGATGTAATAATGATAACTTGTAGAAATGAAGGAAATCAAATAAAAAATCCAACCTGAAATTCATAGAACAAAGGTAAATCCTACTATGTAGCAATTTGTCCCCTCAGTTTATCCTTTTTTTTCTCTGTGTGTCCATATGAGTCCAAGGGATTGGGAATGCAAGAAAAACAGCAAGAGAAGACATTTGAGAAATGGTAGCTTAAAGCCAGTCTGGTTACAAAGTAAGTAGAAGAGAGATATCATAAGAGATTTGAGCTTGGCTATGTGATTCCTAGCAATATTGTGGTAGATATACTATGCAAGATACACAAAATTCTCAGGCCTTTTGCTTAAATAGAAGCATGGAATATATAGGAATTGGTAGGGATGTTCCTTCATGCACAAGGCAAGAAGAGACAATTCAAACTAATTAAATCTATTTAAAAATAGAGGAGGGAAGGAAAACTAAGCAATCAAGACTATTTTTAGGCAATTTGGTTAAAAAATGCATCCTAAAATTTAAGTTAAGTGAAGCATCACATGACGGATTCTGGAAAAAGTGCTCATGACCGCTGCCCTGCTTGGGTGGCGGTCTTGGCACTAAAGGCCAAAACATGCACAAAATGAAGCAGGAAGCTAGAAAAAAGTGTGGAAAATTTAAGGATGTCTAGGCTACAAATATACACTTTGAATGGGTTTAGGAGCTCAAACATCTTCTGAAAGGACATGAATCATCATAGGGGAATTTTGTAACCATTTTTTGAAAATATAGCACATGCAATTTTGGGTGTGTATAGTAGCCTTTACATTTGTAAATGGAATAATAATGCACTCTTCTTTGTTCTCAAAGCTAATGTGCCCCTTGTTGAAGTGAAAGTCTACATTATTCACATAACACTAGGGGCACCCAAGTAACACTAAGAAACTATATGCCTTTGCAAGTTCTAATACTTCAATGTCCCTAGTAAAATTGGATCCCTGAATCATAATAGTAATATATTTTAATACCCCAATAAGATTATCCATAGTTACGTTAGCCATATATAGCACATTCGAGGAAGGTTGTAATGGTGGTCTACCCATCTGATTCCAAGTGTCCAATGTGAGTACATTAACTTCCACACATGTATTTATCCGAATGTTCCTAAAATACTACCCATCTATGACTGTATCAATGTAATCTCCTTTTCATACTCATGATTATGGGGAGGTAGATTTACATGAAGGATCTACCTCTTACACTCATGTCCTACGCATAATACCTTTTCTCTTAGCCATTCTCCTAAATGAGGGATTATGTTCTTCTGGGAAAACATTCAACACACCTCCTTTAAGTTATCTACATCCTTCTGTAGGATTTTAACATTATTAGCTTGTTCCAATATGCACGCCTTCTCCTTTTAGCTCTGAATCTCTCTTTGTAAATTCCTAATAACATCCATAATATCTAAATAAAACTCTTTCTGATGTTCAACATCAGGGTGCTTTGCATTAATCACTTCTTTCTTTGTTATAGTCAGCTTATACTTCGGAGACTCAAGAGTGCGTACATCCTCAACGTGCGTGGTAACTAACACAAGATGTAATTCAAAATTCAATCCAACCTTTGACATCTATTGATCTCCATTCGTGTGTTGTATCTTAATCATAGTTTCTCCCTTATCTTTCTTGTGGTGTTTTCTCATATGCTCATAAAAGTCAAGGGATTCTTCAAACTTATATTGTTTCCCACATCATGAGTAAAACACATTTCGAGGGAACTCATGTTGATAGTGGTCAGGAGATGCACAAGTGAAACAAGTTCCTCTAGGAAACCATCCTCTTCCACCACCTTGACCTCGACCTCTATATCCACCCTGGAAGCCTCTATTTCTTTTATCCTCATTACTATGCCCTTCATTATGTTGTTCTCCTTGTTCCTTAGACCACTTGCTACACTATTCTGACACACACCCATTTCAATGGATTTTTGAATATGATCAATCAATCTATAATTAACAATATCATGAGTATGAATTTTGTGAATTTTAAAATACATAGATACATTATTTTGGATCATGCACTGCAAGACGGTACATCTACTCACATCATGGTATAGATGACAAATATTACAATCTAACAACATGGAATGCACCAAAATACAAGGGAAGATATCCTTAGTATGCCCCTCAACCTCACAATATATACACCATATTCCACTATGCGTCTCATGAGTTGAATTAGTAGAGAGATTATCCAATTGTTTCACCATAGATGCAATCTATGCTTCAAGAAATGTTATTACACCAATGTCCACACTCCTAACTACCTCAACACATAGAGATACTTCCAAAGTGTTGTGCAGATCTATAAAATTATTATAAGTTATCACCCTTTTGAAAGGAGTTAATATCCCCCAAAAAAACCATTGTGCAATCTGAATAAGATGTATATCGTAAGAAAAATTTGACAAAAAAAAATTAAAACATGTGTTATATCCCGAATGATTTCTCATAATCCCTGCTTAATGTCTTAAGCACACTGATACTCTTCTATTTGAAATTAGGGATATGGAAGTCAACTAGAAATGTAGAGCATAAAACATCATAATCCACCATAGTTTGGTGTGAGTCATAATTTCTATACCAGCTATGCATGCATCCTTCAAGAGTAGTAGCAAACTAACTTTCCTTTCTATCTAGAGCAGTAATTCCTGTAGTGCACCATAGTAGTTCAAACTTGTGTACATGATCTAAAACATATTTAATGCCTCTATATTTTGGTAAGTAGGGAGACATCTCATAAAAAACCTACTATGGCTGATGAGGGTGCAGACCTTGTCCACTAGATCTAGAACTAGAACCCCCACCAATATTTCCTCCACCACCAAAACCACATGATCCACTTGATCCCGAGCCTCCTGATCATCTTGAACCATCTCTTGTAGAGGGCGTCAGACTAGTGGATGTATTTCCTTACGTCCCAACAATAGTACTAAATTGAAATCCCAAATTCTATGAATTTTTAGTGCTTCGAGATGTGTTCCAAATGTTCCGTGCGCCCACACTCTATCCTGATGACGTGCCAAAAAATATTCCTCCAATCGATCCTCCAAATAGCAAGGATACTGTCACCTGTGATGCCATACGTGTATTTTTTTCTTGATGCATTTGTGTATTTAAAGGAAAATGATAGCTTCTTGAAACCATTGGATTACCTATTTATCAATAGTTACTTCTAGGACTCAAACACCAAACACAAGGGCAGGTCACTAGGTCGGATTAGATGCATACATGTTGTCTTCAATCTTCCCTTATTAGACATGATCTCATTAGAATACGGAGGGGATTATCTACTACGCTTTCCTAGGTGGGGGAGATCCTGATTCTCTGACTCCATGTATTCTACGTGAGCTTAAAATCCTTTAGTCGAAATCATCCTTCGTAACTCCACAAACTCCTCATTATCACGCTTCTTTTTTAATTCCATCTACTGATCGTCAATATACTTAATCCTCCTCTCTTCTCTCTACCTTTCTACCACAATATTTTCCATCTTTCACCACGCCTTCTCCTACCCCTATGCACGGTGGGTGTTTAGCTAGCCATAGTAAGGTGATATAAACTCAACACCACCATCAAGATCTTACTTGAAAAGGGGATAATGTGAATGTAAGATCCTCTGGGATTATGCAAAAATTTAAACTCACAAACTTTAGAACAAGAAAACGTAGAAACAAAGTACTACAAAGTATAACTGCACAGAATACCATCCCACCAATGATATACAACACATGTCCAAGGTTCATCTTCATCAAACAAAGCCCGAGACTCTTCTTGCATCCCAGTCCTTAGTCTTTAATACCATATTTTCTTTGATCCATACGTAGATAACCACTCATATAACTCTATTGGAAAAAAATAAAATAATGACTCATACATCTCATGATAAAGATGCTATTCAACCCACACGTATGCATTGAAATCACATCCAAAACCATATCTTCGTGCAAACTGATCTTAACCATCAATAACCCAATCTTCCATAGCTACAAGATTCAACTGATATTCCATTATCATGTAACATTGTGGTAAACAGTTTGAAAATAAGTCCCGACAATGGAAGTAAAATGTAGCCTTTATTTCTTGCTCAAAACCCTAAGTGTGCTAACACATCAATCAGATGGATTTGAGCGCTCACCTGAGGCACACAAAGGTACCAGGTCCCTCTTTTTTACTATCTTACTAGGGCATTAACATGCATGTTCATAATATTCATAATCAAAGTGCATATTCCATTCAATTAATCAGATCTATTCTAACACCCTTGACAGTTGTTATTTTTCTCCTTTGTATTTAAACTGCTGACATGTGATTTTCCTTATAAAGATATGTTCTTTTGATTTTTGGAGATCATGCTTGATATGGATAAATCATCTTCTGTTCTTAAGATCCTTTGACTGAATTGGAATGGCTTCCTTGAATCAATTTTTCACTTCTTGTATGTGAGTTACAATTTGGTTTAAGAATTGTAAACTTACCTATTAATATGACTCATCCTTGGATCATTTTAGTGATCCAAGGAATCTTTTAAATCTTCTTTGTTGAATGAATGGTAAATCAACATTCCATGAATTAAAATACGTATAACAGAACTTTGATTGATTACAAGTTCTTTTATTTTTTTGTGAATGTGTTTCTATTCAGTCGTATGTTATGCTTGGATCTTTGGAGATCGATCATGATAGGAAAATGATGACGCAAATAAATTATAGCCTGTTCACAGCTTAAGAAATATTTTGGTTCTTAAAACTAAGGGGACTATCCTATGGAATCTTAAGATAGGTAAGAATATAAATATATTTATCACCTATATATGTTAATCAATTAAATTTTATCCTAACCTAAGCTTTGTGCTAAAGGATTATGGAGAGGTTTCTAGTTTATTTAAATTACCCTAAAACCTAATGCTATATGGTTATGTGATGATGTAACCTAATGCCTAAAAACTATTGTGTTGGAATTAATCTAACCTATGTGGAAACTACCTAAGGTGGTAATTTTTTGATTGGGTTATATCCTAAGGTTACCTATCCTAAGATAACCTAAGATATAACCTAATCAATTATGTCTACCCTAAAATAATGGGCATGAAGGGGGAATTGGCGGTCGCATGTATCATAGGTGATGGTTCCAAGGCATTTAAGTTGTTGATAAGGTTTTTAAAAGAATATGTACCGCCATATGCAGCAGGGGCTAGCTGAATTGGTGGAGGATTATGTGGAAACTTCACTAAAAATGGAGTTGCATGTTAATTTTAATTTGGCAATCGCTAAACTTGGAAGGTGGTGGCAAGGAAGGATAGGCAGGAAAATATGAATTAATGAAATTTATTGTTTTCAATTTTTGTGCTCAAATCGTTTTGGTAGGCATGCAAATGGGTTTGTATGGGGTCATTTCACTTTGCATGTTTTGTGATTTTTCCTCTGCATGCTCTCTATTTTTTTGAACTAGTAGATTAAAATACACTTAATGGCTATTTTTGAGGTTTTAGACCTATTTTTGGTTCGTGAAATATATAGAGGCATGGTGGAAAAAGAATATTGTTATTTGATCTTTCATGGAGAAGAGGAGATGTTGTGAGATCGGCTGGATGTTCCCTTTGATTTGGTAGAAGTGTTATCAGGCATGATAGGCTCTAATCTTTAAGATCTTTTGCTTTCTTATAAATGTTTCATTAAAACAAGTCTGCTTTTTTGAGATTCTTGGATTGCATATCTTATCTAGTTATTTGATTGTTGGGTTTATTAAATCTTGTGATATTGATTATGAATCCCTAGTAAATGATGTTCTTTATGGAAACTTACCATGTGTTTGTTCTAAGAAAAATGCATGCCAAAACATATTTCTGTAACTCGGCTTTTCATTTTGGAACGGGTAATGGAAGTGTTCTATTTAAATAATCTTTGTTACAACTTAAATAGGGTTTAGAGTTTTTGATAACCTTAGGTTCTATATGATCTTGTTGGAGTTTGTGTTTTGTTTGATCGTGAGCTTGTGTTTTAGTAGAGATTTTATTCGAGCTCGTATTTGGTTTGGAACTTGGTTGTTGAGAACTGTTAGTGCAGGTTCACAACACCCCTAGATGTTTATCAGATTTCTAGTTTGATAATGGAAATCCAGTGTGATTGCACAACATTGAATCTTTTCCCCAAGTGGGACTTGCAAAATGGGAAAAGAATCTCCAGATTAGAGGTTGGTTCCTCAACACCTCTGATCAGATATATAACTTGAAAATTGCAGAGGTTTAATATCAGATCCTACTCTAAATTCCAAGGGGTCAAAGGTAGAGGATGTAAAAGAAATAAAAATAATACTAACAAGGTGATACACCAAAGGATTAGTGAACATTTACTTCTGAAAATTGACACAGATTAAAGGAATGCAACAAACATCATACACAAATTGCTGAAATATAATGAAAGATCAGAAATGAAGCAAAAAAATACAAGAAGAGGATTGAAACTCAATCACAGAGCTTGCACTGTCATTCCCATTCAAAAATACATGCATTACAATTACAGAGAGGAAAAAAATGAATTACAGTCCTGAAAAGAGGTATGATATTCCACAATATCACTTTCTAGGGTGAAAAAGGGAGCCTGCAGTTCATAAAAATGTTCAACCCTTCAAAATGAGCCAAATCTAGCTTTTAACAATGAAAATTCGGGCCCAGGAAGGAGAAAATGTGGGAAAGCATGAAAGGACGCTTCAACCACTAACCAAAATGCATTAAAACAACATGAGCACCCTCAAAAGTTCATTCCTTGATGTTTTTGACCATGCTGGGAGAGAATGCAGGCCATACTTCATTAAAAATGGTGGTTGAAATGTCAGTTCTATTCTAATTCCTATGCCAGAGGCATTTTTTGATTTTCTCTTTCCAAACCCCACCAAAACACAAAAATGAGCCCTCCATCATGTAGATAATTTCACCAGATTTCCAATGATACCAAGAACGTGAAAATCTGATCTCTAGATCAAAATTTATGCCCTCCTGAAGATTTAGGGAAAAACTAGGGCAAAATTGAATCTTGGCAGGCTTGAAATTTAAAATTTTCCCCCTTTTTGGCTTTGGGATAATTTTCCCAAAAATTTCCACCTCCCACCGACCCAATGCCACGTGGCACCTTTTGATTGGTTGTGGGCCTTCCCCTTATTTTTTTTAATCATGGATGACTACTTCCTTGAATAGGACACGTGGCACCTTCCAATTACCACGGGTCTGAGCTCCAAATTTCCTTTTGCGGACCCACCTTAAGATTTTTGCCAGCCACCTGGACACATGGCGGCCTTTGATTGGCATGGGCCGTCATGGGTGGGATTTCATTCAACATTTTTCCTTATTTTGGCGAAAAGGAAAATGTCCCTCCGCGCCTCTGCCTCCCAATGCTTCGAGGACACATGGCACATTTTTATTGGCTAGCGGGCCTTTACCCCAAAATTCCCAATTGTACCAACCTTGGAAAATTTTCCAATTTCCTCTACCGAGCCAAATTCCGATGAGCCTCTAGACACGTGGCCTCATCCTATTGGCTGGCGGACCTCCAGGCCAAAATTTTTCTCTATGCACCCCACCAGTACTTGGTGAAAAATTTATAAGTTACCTCTACCCCCGCCATTCCACCGTTGACGTGTCGCCTTCTCATTGGTTGGCGGGCCTCCCATGGGAAAATTTTCCTCCAAAACTTTGTCGAGCCATAACTTGAAAAATACAAGGAGTTAGAAGGAAAACTTTACCATTCTGGAAAGTAGAGAAGATGCTCTATCCAATGAAACCATTTCTAGAACGTTTTGAGTGCTTGAAAGATAAAAATTTTGACTGAGACACAAGGGAGGAAGAAATGAAGGGAGTTAGCCAAAAAAATAAGCAAGGGGATTATTTTGGATAACAATATTGGTGACTCAGAGGGGTCATCTGCCTGCTGGATGAAGTTACCAGTTTCTTGAAGTAATCCATTGGGCATGGAGTCATCAAATTATCTTCTTGGTACCCCAACTGATTAGAAAATTACAAGGAGGAAGATTGTGAGAGTAGGATCATCACCTGAACTAGAACATGGCCTACAAAAATGCATATTTGGGACAACAAGCTTGTGCCAAAGCACTTAGGGAAATTAAAAACTAAGCTACAAAAAAGCAATGTGCATAAGCACTTGGAGGAATGAAAATATAAGCTAATATGAACAAGTTAGAGAGTTTCCCTCTAGTAGCAATGCTTCAGATGGATTCCATTAACTGGAATCTGCAGTTCTTCACCATCCAATGTAGACAATTAGAAGGCATTGTTGTTCTTACATTTTGAGACCATATAAGGGCCACTCCAAATGACATAAAACTTTGAATTCCTTCCTGGATTTGCTCAGTCTACATCCCATTTCAACACTAGATCTCCAACTTGAAAGGTTCTAGCCTTAGCTTTCCTATCAAAGGTCTTCTTGATCAAATCTTGATCCTTCTCCATCGCTTGGGCTGCATGCTCTCTAATCTCTTAAATCTCCATTAATTCTACATATCTCACCTCCATGGGTTCAAACTCCAATAATTCCAATTGCTTCATGAGTTTCAACGTTGGCAACTCAAGTGACATAGGCAAGATTGCCTCTCTTCCATAAATAATCTTAAATGGAGAATTACCTGTGGATATTTTGGGAGCTATCCTATCAGCCCACAAGGTCGATTTCAATTTAGTATGCTAAGTCCTCTAATTTTCATCAAGAGTCCTCTTGATGATCCTTAACAAATTCTTATTGGTAGAATTAGCTTGGAAATTACCTTGAGGGTAATAGTTTGATGATGAAGTGATAAGATAAATCCCATTTTTGACAGCCCACTCAGTCACCTTTGATCCTATAAATGTCAAAGCATTATCTGATATTATAGTGGTAGGTACACCAAATCTGGTTACTATCCCCTCATAAAAGTCTAGAATGCTAGATTCATTCGCTTCTTTGAGTGCCACTGCCTTAGTCCATTTGGTGAAGTAGTCTATTGCTATTAAAATCCACTTGTGTCCTTGGCTTGAGTTTGGGTTAATGACTCTAATGAAGTCCAAACCCCATTGCATGAATGGCTGGTCAACTGAAATTGGGTGTAATGGAAGGGCTGCTAATATTTCCTTGCCTGTGAAGAAAGCACAACTCTTGCACCTCTTGATCCATGCATAACAATCACTGAATACATTGGGCCAATAATAGTTAGTCTTCATGATCTTGAGGGCTATCAATCTTGGAACAAAATGACCTCTAGCTGTCCCACCATGGAACTCTTCCAATGTTCTATTAATCTAGTTTGTTCCAACACATCTCAGCAACACTCCTTTTGCATCTTTCTTGAACAAAACACCATCAACAAGTGCATATGGGACAACCTACAATTTGAAGTGTCTTCTCTTGGTTTTGTTCATCTCTAGAGGGCATAGGCCTGTGTGTAGGAAGTGCATTATGTCTTGGGTCCAACAAGGAGTGAGGACACCATCATTCTCTCCTTGAATGCTTCTTGGTTCATGACTGTCTTATAATGTCAAAACAACATCCTTCTCATTGTTTGCTTCCATTGATTTACTCAAGACCAACTGTTCCCATAACCCCTTTCCTCAGACCATCTTGGTGATTTTGATCTCAATGTCATACTCCATGACACGAGTAATCCACCCTACATGTTTTTCATTTAAATATTTGTTGAGGAGGAAGTCTTTAACTCCCACATGAGAAACCAGCAATTGAGCCTTATTGTTTGAAACTAGATGCTTAAAATTTTTTCAAGCTCTTAATCACTACAAGAAATTTCTTCTCAATGAAAGAATACCTCACCTCATAGTCCTCTAGGCTTTGGCTAAAGAAAACAACTGGCTACTCTGCCTTTTCTTTATTCTATTGTACCAAAATTGTAGAGATTGTGTCATCACCTCCAAATGCATAAAGGATGAAATCCTTGGAGAAATCTGGGTTAAAGAGGGTTGGAGCTTGTGAGATAGCCTCTTTGATTGCCTCAAAAATTTCCATTCCTTTTTCTGTCCATTTAAAAGCCATGCTTTTCTTCAACATCATGGTTATTGGCTTGACAAGGGCTGCAAAATATGGAACAAACCTCCAAACAAAATTGATCCTTCCCAAGAAACTTTGAAGGGATTTCTTATGACTTGGTAATGGTAGTGATTTTATGGCTTCAACCCTCTCTGGATCAATTGCTAGTCCTTCTTTTGAAACAATATGGCCAAGGAGCTTTCCTTCATGAGCTAGAAAAATACATTTTTTGGGATTGAATGATACCCCAAATCTTCTACATCTTTAGAACACTTGTCTCAAATGAAAGAGATGATCTGTTGTACTTTTAGAAAAAATAGTGATATCATCTAAATATACCAGTACTATCTTGTTGATCAATCCCTTGAATGCCATATCCATTTCCCTTTGGAAGGTATCTCTAGCATTGGACAACCCAAATGGAATTTTTCTATATGCATAAGTTCCCCATTTGGTGGTGAAGGTTGTCTTGAACTGATCCTCTTCCTTTACCATGATCTGATTATACCCTGAATAGCCATCTAGAAATGAAAACCTCTAAGAGCTAGCAACAACTTGAAAAAATCTCCTCCATAGAGGGGAGTGGGTAGTGATCCTTGAGGGATGCTCTATTCAAATCTCTAAAGTCTACACATAACCTAATTTCTCCACTTTTCTTTCTAACTGGAACTAATTTTGCAACCCAACTAGAATGCTTGATGAGAAATATGATACTTTTCCTCTATCAACTTATTTAATTCCTTCTTCATGAGAGGCTCTATGTGTGGATTGACTGGCCTTTGTTTCTACCTAATGGGCTTATCACTTGGATCCAATTCAATTATATGCTGAGCTAGCTTGGGATTGAAACCTTTCAAGTCTTCATAGCTCCAAGAAAATATGTCTGGGAACTCTTGGCAAAGTTGCATGAACTTATACCTTTCTTTCTTGGTTGCTACTTTACCAATTTGAAGTGACTTGCCTTCTCCTACTGATATGGGTACTGAATCTTCTCCCTTGACTTGGATATTTTCTTTCTCCTTCCTAAATTGATCATTAGGATTAAAAATGGACTCTAAAGTGGACAAGTCCCTTTGGTAGTTTGTTTATTCTCAGTTGTACCACTTGATCACCATACTGCTGTTCTAATTTTGTTAATTTTTGGATAAGAACTTAGCTTCTTCTTGCAAGAAATTGATGATTTGTTGATAATTTTCAAACACTTGCCAACTTACATTATTGTCTGGAACTAATGGCCTCACAATTCACCAAACATGAATGCTTTGCTATACTTTGTCTTCCTTGATACTTTCAACAAACATCAAAGGCTGCCCCAACTATTGCAAGCCTATTAGCAGCTTAGTTTTCTTTCCTAGGGATGAAATTGATGCCAAAGCCTTCAAAATCCTCAATAAGTTCCCACACCCTATTTCTATAACACTCGAGTAGATTATTTTTGGTAGCATGCTGCCCTCTAACTTGATTGATAATCAGCTCATTGTCACCAAAGACTTGTAAGTTTTTTATACCTCTCTTGATTGACCAATGCAACCCTTGTATCAAAGCTTCATATTCAACAGTGTTGTTAGAACATGAAAATTGAAATCTAAAAGTTGAGTAATATTTAATGCCTTGAGGTGAAACAAGCATTGCTCCCCCTCCTGCACCTTGTCTAATTCTTGATCCATCGAAGAACAACTGCCATACCTTGTTGTCATCTTTATGGTCTGATTTGGTGATGCTAGGAATAGGCTGATTTTCTTCATGTATGCAATAAACTCCTAGCTCAGATTCTTCTATTTCTTGGTAGGGATCAAAAGCATGTACCTTGCTTTCCCATTCATCAAGAGTCAAATCTGGGATGCTTCCAACCTTTTTATTATCTTCATCTGTGCTTGGATAATCCTCTTGATCAAATGCTGAACAATTGGCATTGATTTGGCTTGGAGTATGAGGCTCAATGTGAAAGTTTGCAATAGGATCAGACCTGATTGTGGCCTTAGTCCCATATTTGGTTCTAAACAACATGTGTGACCAATCAACATATAAGTAACCTCCAATTTTAGCTATGAAATCCCTTGACAAACGTAGGGCAAAAAGTGGTGGCAAATCTATCACTAACACATCTTGCAAAATAGTAACATTGGGGCATGCATGCAAAGTAAGATTCAAATATTTAATCACTCACACTGTTGTTACTGCTGTCCCATCCAGTTGCACCACCCCTTTGGATATGACTTCATATTGGAGACCCATCTGATCAACTATTTTCTTGGTCATTATAGAACTACTTGCCCCAAAATCAATCATAAACTTGTGTACTAACTTATCTCCAATGATCAATAAAACATAGAATGGAGGGGGATTCAAAACTTTACCTTGTTGTCCTCCATGATTCCCCTCAGGCTGAGCAACATTTATGAGTACGTTCTCTTGCATGTGAACTTTCTGATTTGAGGTTGACCAATTCTTGATGGCAGCTTGTACTAGATCTCTTTGGCTTGGGATGGATAGTGATTCCCACATAGATATATTCACATTTGTTTTCTTCATCTGATCAATGATGCTAAATGGGGTTGAAACATATCTTTGCTGCCCCTTGGTCTACACATTCTTCTCTTACACATGGGTAGCAACAACTGACATTTGAGTTGGTTTAAAAGGTGGCTTGGGCTGTCCTTGCATGTTTGGAACTGCATTTTGCCTGCCAACACTTTGTGGAGTGATGAAAGGTTGTGGATCACTTGGAGCCAAAGACTGCCCTTCACTAATATTAATCTTCTTTGACCTTGTATTGGCTTCTACACTCTAAGACATTGCTTGATTCATGCCACAAAAATCCTCAGCCTGCCAATTCACTAGTGAAGTCTCATTTGGAGCTGCATTTTGCTGGGATGTTCCTTGTTGTTGGTTTGTTTCTTGGCTCACCTCACCCTCTATGCCAGTTGTGGCCACCATCAAAGCTTGGTTCAAGGCACTATTGAAGCACATAGATTGGTTGTGAGGTTCATTGCATGGGAAACACCACTCATACTCTTGAGCTATATTGTTTTACATTGGCACTAAAGCTTTAGAGGCAGATGCAACATTGGGATTATAGGGCTGAAATGGTCTATTGGCAGGAGGCATTATTTGATTTTGATTTGAAATTGGATTGGGTGGTTGATAAGAAGGTCTAAAACTTTGGGCTTGCTACCTCTTGAGTGTAACCAGCTCATTGCCTAAATTTTACAACTGTTTCATGACTTCTTGGAGTTCATTTGAAGCACTAGAGGACGAAGTAGAAATTTCATTTGGACTCTGATTTCTAGGAGTGGGAATAGGAGCTATAGTAGGTGCTTGGCTAGTGCTTGGATTTTCTAAATTTGGATACAAGGGCATGAGAGGCCTAGGAGCCAGTTTACCAGCTTGAATCAGACATTTTTTAGCTCTAATAGAAATGCTATAAGTTACAGGTATAGTTGTACCTCCCATGGATTGAATTAACATAGAAATATTAGAATTTAAAGCTTTGAGATAGTATAGAAAAGAACCTTTAGTTGTTGGCCTTACTGCCACTGGAATTCTTTCCCAGGTCCTTTGAAATATGAAGTTGAAGTTAGTCAGTTGCTCATTGGGAGCTCTCTTGATGGTAGTTAGTTGTTCAAATAGAGACAAGTTATCTCCCTTTTCTCCAAACTACTCATGGAGAGCTATGCACAACTGATTCTAGTTTTGGATAGAACCAGCCCCAAGGCTTCTAAACCATTGCAATGATTTCCCTTTTAATGAAGATGCCAACAATTTGACAGCAATTTACATCTCAATAATCTCATGGATTACACAAACATTAGCAATGTCTTTAACATGATCACCATGAGTGGTCTAGTTCTATCCGGTGAAGTATGGAATGTTCTTCAATGCTGCAACTGGAACTGAATTTTGTGCATTGAGAGAAAGTGGGTGGCTACCAGTGAAGTTGACATAAGGGTTGGGTTGTGTCATTCTGATTGGCCTGAGAACCCTTGTTGATTGAGTGAAAGCTCTAGAAGGTGGAGGACTTGATAGAGCCTTATTTGGTGGAGATGGAGACCTTTAAATCCTCCTTCCTCTATGCCTTCTTCCAAGAGATAGCTGTAGATATTTAGACAATCCCTCTTCTCTGGCCCTTGACCTTGCGTTGATTCTTCTCATGAATCTTTAGATTTGGACTACTAAAACCAGTTGATTTTTCTCTTTGGAGTCGTCAGATGTGTAGATCAAGGCTCTTTTTGAGAAAGAAACTTACAACAAATGCACATCAACTTTGTTACAATGAAGATGAAGACCTCTAAGGTCCCATCGGGTGTGCCAAAAATATTAGTGTAGGTTCACAACACCCCTGGATGCTTATCAAATTTCTAGTTTGATAATGGAAATCCAGTGTGATTGCACAACATTGAATCTTTTCCCCAAGTGTGGGACTTGAAAAATGGGAAAAGAATCTCCAGATTAGAGGCTGGTTCCTCAACTCCTCTGATCAGATGTATAACTTGAAAATTTTAGAGGTTTAATATCAGATCCTACTCTAAATTCCAAGGGGATAGAGGTAGAGGATGCAAAATAAATAAAACTAATACTAACAAAGTGATACACCAAAGGAGTAGTGAACATTTACTTCTGAAAATTGACACACATTAAAGGAATGCAACAAACATCATACACAAATTGCTGAAATATAATGAAAGATCAGAAATGAAGCAAAACTATACAAGAAGAGGATTGAAACTCATTCACAGAGCTTGCACTGTCATTTCCATTCAAAAATACATGCCTTACAATTACAGAGAGGCAAAAAATGAGTTACAGTCCTGAAAAGAGGTTTGATATTCCACAAAATCACTTTCTAGGGTGAAAAAAGGAGCCTGCAGTTCATAAAAATGTTCAACCCTTCAAAATGAGCCGAATCTGGCTTTTAACAATGAAAATTTGGGCCTAGGAAGGAGAAAATGTGGGAAAACATGAAAGGATGCTTCAACCACTAACCAAAACGTATTAAAACAACATGGGCACCCTCAAAAGTTCACTCCCTGATGTTTTTGACCATGCTGGGAGAGAATGCAAGCCATACTTCATTAAAAATGGTGGTTGAAATGTCAATTATCTTCCCGTGCCAGAGGTGTTTTTTTATTTTCTCTCTCTAAACCCCATCAAAACACAAAATTGAGCCCTCCATCATGTATAGAATTTCACCAACTTTCCAATGATACAAAGAACATGAAAATCTAAGCTTTGGATCAAAATTCATGCCCTCCTAAAGATTTAGGGAAAAAATAGGGCAAAATTAAATCTTGGCAGGCCCGAAATTTAAAATTTTCCCAAAAAGTTCCACCTCCCACTGGCCCATTGCCATGTGGCACCTTTTGATTGGTCTCGGGCCTTCCCCTTACCTTTTTTTTATCATGGACGACCGCTTCCCCGAACATGACACGTGGCACCTTCCAACTAGCGTGGTTCTAAGCTCCAAATTTCCTTCTACAGACCTAACTTAAGATTTTCACCAGCCACTTGGACACATGGCAACCTCTAATTGGTGTGCTGTCGCGAGTGGGCTTTCATTCAACATTTTTCCTTATTTTGGTGAAAAGGAAAATTTCCCTCCATGCCTCCGCCTCTCGACGCTTCGAGGACATGTGGCACATTTTTATTGGATGGCGAGCCTTTGCCCCAAAATTCCCCATTGTACCAACCTTGGAAAATTTTCCAATTTCCTTTGCCGAGCCAGACTTCGACAGGCATCTGGACACGTGGCCTCATCCTATTGGCTGGAGGACCTCCAGGCCAAAAAATTTCTCTATGCGCCCTGCCAATACTTGGTGAAAAATTTCTAAGTTACCTCCACCCCCACCATTCTACCGCCGACGTGTCACTTTCTCATTGGTTGGCAAGCCTCCCATGGGAAAATTTCCCTCCAAAACTTTGCCGAGCCATAACTTGAAAAATACAAGGAGTTATAAGGAAAAATTTACCATTCTGGAAAGCTGAGAAGGTGCTCTATCCAATGAAACCATCTCTAGAACATTTTTAGTGCATGAAAGATAAAAATTCTGACTGAGACACAAGGGAGGAAGGAATGAAGGGAGTTAGCCAAAAAAATATGCAAGTGGCTTATTCTGGATAACAAGAACTGTTGATGAAGGTTCTTGTTGTTTTGAACCAGTGTTTGGAATCTTGGATAATCCTAGAATGTTGTTAAAGTCTGTATATAGCTCGGTGCTTATGTTTTATTTCCTTATGATAACCTGAACTGTTAACATTAGTTCATAATGTTCATGGTACTTGTATTTTATTACTCATTTTTGGGGCTCGAACTTTGGTGAGAAAATTGAGTTCTGTTGGGGATAATATTTGGCTTTGCATTTTGATATGAATTTGTGTTGGAGCCTCTAGTTGTTCTATACCAGTGTTGAAATCTTCGGTAACGTGGGATTTTTGTTGAATCCATATGTGGCTCTGTACTCATGCTTTACTCTTGTGGTATTTTGGACTGTTAATGGAAGTTCAAGATTTCACCGCACTCTTATCTTGTTATTTGTTTGATTCTAAACTCTCATTGGAAACTCATGTTTCATTTGAGATAGGAATAGGACTCCTTGTTTTTAATATGAACTGTTAATGGATATTTGTATCTTATACTACCTCATACTAAGATACTATGCATATCTAAGCTCATGTTGATTTTTTTGTAATTCGACACTGTACATGAAATTTAGTACTTAGTGTTTGGAAATGTAGCAGGAACAATGTGTCGGTTTTGTTCTGGTATGTTGATTTTTCTTTGTTAATGATTTAAACTTGGATGGGAACTTTTTTTTTCCTTGAACCGTGATTAATTACTTGGGTAGTCTTGTACCTTTGTGAGAAGCTTGTGTTCGTCATTGTGCTTAGATTTTGTACTTTTGAGCTCTGAGATGGTAGGATTATCAACATGTTCGATTTGGTTTTGGTATTTGAATTGGGTTTTCTTAACTTCTTAAAGAGTTTAAAGCTTAGAAATTTTCTAATCAAACTACTTACTCAAGGAAATATGGGAGAGTAGATTAAATCGATTTGTTTAAATATCCTTGGGATTTAACTGGAAACATTTTCTAAGGATAATGGGATTTCAGTCTGAGTTTGTTGATACTTCTGATCATGTTTAAATTATTGATTGGTTATTTTTCTATCTCTTGTTGGATATAGTAAAAACACCTTGTGTCTTTATAAAAGAAAGGAATGTGATTCATTTAGAACTAACTATGTTTTAGGACTGTTACTTGTATTTCATTCTGGGTATGGAATTGAAACACGTGTTCATTGAAAGTAAAGAAGTGTAAGGAATATGGCAGTGAGCTTTCTTATTACTAGATAGATCATTGGTTGAACTTTTCTATTTTGATTCTCTTATATATATATATATATATAGAGAGAGAGAGAGATTTTTGTATGAGTTGTTTGGTCTTCCTTTACCCAATCATTTGTAGAAATGATGTTGGAAGAGATTATATTATTCAGTTTTATTGAGCTGGAAATGCCAGCTTGTTTGGCAGACTGTTGTTTGACAAGACTTTACTTTTTTGGTTTGAGATGAGTAAGTTTGTCTCTTGCACTCTATCTTTTTAAGAATTCACCTTGGATGAAGTCAAGTAGAGGTTAACTCCTGTATGAGTCTACCTTGATTTTCAAATGTTGTTTCAAATATTTAAAAGTTAACTTCTATATGTGGAAGTAGATTTAAACTTATAGGTACACCGATTGATTCTCTATTCGTTCTTGGATTAAAATGAAATTCTATTTTGATGAATATCTTAAATGTTAAATTTTAAGGTAGTTGTCTTTTAAAAGAAACAGTTAAATCATGTTTTGAATCTGTTCTGTTTCGCAGATGTTTTGTGTTTGGGCATAGTTTGTAATGGTTCTTCTTCTTCTTTTGTTTAGGAGTTAGATGATTCATCCTAATAAGAACCATGCTTTAAACCCTTCTTTTGGCTTGAAGCAAAGATAAATGTTGTATTCTTTTATGAAAGATTGGGAACAATGAGATGTTATGATCTGTTGTTTGACTAAGGATAATTGATGGAATCAATTAAACTCTATTTTGTAAGGCTGATATGGTGGATTATATTATATCCTTTTCTTAGAAGTGAATTCAATTGGTTAAGATGTACTTCTTTTCCATTTCTTTTGATGTATTGATTATATGATGTAATAATTGTCTCATTAAAGAAGAGTTGTTTTAATGGAACGATTATGGGAATGCACTTCTTTTTAAGGCTTAGTGCTTATCATGCTCAGTTCGTTAAACTGACCCATGTTAGCAATTTTTACAGATGGAATTCATAAGTGAAAAGGAAGACAAAAAATTATGTGATGCCTTGGATGATTTAAGTCTAATTTTTGTGAAGAACTCTGAATCGTTCTTGAGATTTTATTGAAAAAGAAAAAGTAGTATTCTTTTGTAATGAAGGCAGTTGTCTTGTAGCATACCTAAATGTATAAGTTTTAGAGATGAATTAAATGCTGAGAATTTATTTATAGTGGGTGTGTAAATTATCTTGTACTTTCATTGCATAGATGGAATCTTATCTTGTTGTTATACTTTATATTATGTATATGCTTAATGGGGTATTCTTAGATAAGTTTGATAGTGGGAATTGGACTAATCTCCCTAGATAGGATAAAACTTCTTAAGTTGCAGAATTTGATGTCATAACTAAACAATTCAATATAGTAATATTATATGGAATGAACATTCAGTAATAAGTATTGAATTTGTAAATGATTTATAGGGATGCTAGGCCCTAGCACTTAATCATGTAAAGGAAGATTCTTCCTCTATCTTAAGAATGCAAATAAAATGGAAGACATGATTCCTAATCATTAGAATTTGTTTAATAAATTCTACTTAGTTACAACCTAGATAGTTGTTACACTTCCTTGAATGGTTAAGTCACAATAAATGGAATTTATGATGTTAATATCCTATTATGGTTGACGGCTTGTTAAGTCCATTAAATAACATTAAATGCAATCTTAAGCTAATAAAGTTATTTAACAAAAAAATGATTCTATTTTAGAGAAGACCTTGAGGAGAGTTGGATTAGGGTTAGGCA